>BLSH010100713.1:116184-157743 GCA_018402905.1 Glandirana rugosa | reverse complement strand
CTCAAAGCATCAGTATGTGAAATCTCAAATTACTCCCACAATATGATCGTTGTGTACGATCCCACAATCTGATCATTGTGTACGAACGTACGATCGTTTCGTTAGACAGAGTTTAATCTGCAATCTCCAACTCTAAGCAGTGGTATTTGAAATCTCAAATTCCCCCAACAATCTGATCGTTGTGTACGAACGTACAATCGTTTCGTTGGACAGAGTTTAATCTGCAAATCTCCAACTCTAAGCAGCGGTATTTGAAATCTCAAATTCCCCCAACAATCTGATCGTAGAGCACGATCGTAGCGATCGTTGTTCTATGCAGAGCTTGATCTGCAACTCAAAGCAGCGGTATGTGAAATCTCTAATTTCTGCTATCTGTCCTCAGAGCAACAGCACAGACAGCAGTAGTAAAGTAATCTATCTCAGGATGCAGGATCAGGTCTTAAAATGGCTCAAATCTGTCCCTCACGCCGTCAGCTACCTTTCCCTACACTAACCCAAGGAGCATGTGACTGCAGCACTGTGACTCCAGCTTATAAAGAGGCTGGGTCACATGATGCACCGGCCAATCACAGCCATGCCATTAGTAGGCATGGCTGGCTGTGATGGCTTCTAAGGGCAAACCAGTGAAACGCTTGTTGATTGGCTGCCCTGCAGCTTCTCAACACGTGGAGTAAAATAGCAGAACCCCGGACCGAACCCGAACGATTTTTGAAATGTCCGGGTCCGGGTCCGTGCCACGGACACCCAAAAGTTCGGTACGGACCCGAACGTTACAGTCCGGGTTCGCTCAACACTACCTCTGAGCAAATACCAAGTGACATAAAAAAAATTGCAATGATTGCCATTTTATTCTCTATGGGCTCTCAGTAATTTTCAGCAAAAAAATACAGATTTTTACTGTACACGAAAAGTGCCAGAAAAGTATGTTTTGTTTTTGTTTAATTTAATTTAAATTTAATTTCATTCAATTCAATTTTTTTTACATTTAATAATCATATTTACCTAGGTGGATAGAGCATCAGTCCGATGCTGCATCTGCCCCCCAGCACCTCTGAGAACCGAGCAATCTAACACCGCCGGTTGCTCGGTTCTCAGAGCTTCCTGAGCAGAGAGCTGTTGACTGTCCAGCTCTCTACTCTGCCCACCTGCTGTTACTGGAGTGCTGGGCTGTCAGGGGCCAGGAGCAGTCGGCTCAGGCTCTCAGTGGCTCACTGAGAGCCTGAACCAGGTGCCGGTCCTGGCATGTGGGCTGATCCCACCTCCATTTTCGCGATCTTGCCCGAGACTGGACCAGCAGTGTGACATCACCAAACAGCGGACTTCAGCCAACTGTCTGCTGAAAACAGGTCATTCTGCACTCCTGTGATCCACAGGAGAAGTATAGTCAAATGAGCTTTGGCTATACTTCTTTAAGTGGATAGTTGTATTGTTTTAGAGCCAAATTCCTTTATTATCCATTACCACTCATCCATAGTTTATTCACGCCCCATAATGTTCGGAAACACCCGAACAAATGAACATCCGATGTTCGAGTCAAACATGCGTTCAACTCGAACCGGGAGCTCATCCCTACTCCTCACCTGGTTGCCATCACACAAGCTTGACACCATCTGAACCAAATAAGTTTATCTTGGTCTCATCAGACCACAGGACATGGTTCCAGTAATCCATGCCCTTAGCCTGCTTGTCTTCATCAAACTGTTTGCAGGCTTTCTTGTGCATCATCTTTAGAAGAGGCTTGCCTCTAGGACGACAGCCACGCAGACCAATTTGATGCAGTGTGCAGAGTATGGTCTGAGCACTGACAGGCTAACCCCCCACCCCTTCAACCTCTGCAGCAATGCTGGCAGCACTCATACATCTATTTCCCAAAGACAACCTCTGGATATGATGCTGAGCATGTGCACTCAGCTTCTTTGGTCAACCATGGTGAGGCCTGTTCTGAGTGGAACGTGTCCTGTCAAACCACTGTATGGTCTTGGCCACTATGCTGCAGCTCAGTTTCAGGGTCTTGGCAATCTTCTCATAGCCTAGGTCATATTTATGTAGAGCAACAATTCTTTTTTTCAGATCCTCAGACAGGATGTTGAGATTCCAGTGACCAGTATGAGAGAGTGAGAGTGATAACATCAAATTTAACACACCTGCTCCCCATTCACACCTGTGACCTTGTAACACTAACTAGTCACATGACACGGGGGAGAGAAAATAGCTAATTGTGTCCAATTTGGATATTTTCACTTAGGGATGTACTCAGTTTTGTTGCCAGTATTTTAGACATTATTGGCTGTATGCTGTGTTATTTTGAGGGGACAGAAAATTTACACTGTCATAAAAGCTGTACACTTAGTACTTTACATTGTAGCAAAGTGTAATTTCTTCAGTGTTGTCACATGAAAAGATAGAATAAAATATTTACAAAAAATTGAGGGGTGTACTCAAAGTTGTGAGATACTGTGTATATATATATATATATATATATATATATATATATATATATATATACAGTCTAGTATAAATATATATATATATATATATATATATATATATATATATATACACACACACAGGGTATTGAGTGTACACTATGTATCAGTGCATTATAGTGCATTTGGGGTTGTATGTACGGTATATAGTACACTTGACGTGGTGTCTTAAAATATATACAGTTTTCAACCCCTTAAACCCTGGAGCCCTTTTTTTTACATTTTTTGTTTACAAGTTAAAATCATTTTTTTTTATAGAAAATTACTTAGAACCCCCAAACATTACATATATTTTTTTCAAACACCCTAGAGAATAAAATGGTGATTGTTGCAATACTTTTTGTCAGACAGTATTTGCACAGCGGTCTTTCAATCGTTTTTTTTTTGGAAAAAAATCACTTTTTTGAGTTAAAAATTAAGACAACAGTAAAGTTTTTTGTATATTGTGAAAGAGGATGTTACGCCGAGTAAATAGATTCCATACATGTTACGGTTAAAAATTGCGCACACTCCGGTACTTAAAAATTATATTTTTTATTTTTAACCCAAAAAAATTGCGATTGAAAGACCGCTATGCAAATAGTATTGCAACGATCACCATTTTATTCTCTAGGGTGTTTAAAAAATATATATAATGTTTGGGGGTTCTAAGTAATTTTCTAGCGAAAAAAAAATGATTTTAACTTGTAAACAACAAGTGTAAAAAAGGGCTCCGTAGGGTCCCCCCCCCCCAAAGTCTGTAACAGACCCTTCAGATCTGGTATGTATTTTAAGGGGAACCCCACCCAAAATAAAAAAAATGCCTAGGTGTACCCCCAAAGTCCATACCAGGCCCTTTAGGTCTGGTATGGGTTTTAAGGGGAACCTCACGCCAAAATTAAAAAAAAGAATTGCGTAGGGGTCCCCCCCAAAATCCGTACCAGGCCCTTCAGAATTTTAAGGGGAACCCCGTGCCACAATTAAAAAAAAATGCTAAAGGGTCCCCCAACGTTTTTTTGTAATCCCTTTATTTGTCAAAGAAAATTGCATGGTACAAACATCTGCATAAAATACAGAACAACAAACACGTGGAATTTAGCTACCATTGTGGTGAGTTATAGTCTAGCAAGGAAAAATAGCATTGCATTGATCTTTGCAGAGAGACAATAACAGTCAGCATTTGCATAGAGTGTTTCATATGGAATAGGGAATTAGAGGAGTAGACCCAAGGCTCTGACCATTCCATTCTCAGAAAGGTCGGGTTAAGGTAATCCCAGTGGTAGCTTCACATTTTCCTATTAGTAAAAACAGAATATAAGCAAGGTGTTGCTATTCTCGACTAGTCTACAAATTGTGGATGGGACTATTTCTAGACAGAGTGCAGTCAAACTTAGGGAATGAGGAAGTAGAATAATGTAGTACCCAACAGAAGAGTTTTATCGCAGACATTTGTGTGATCAGAGTATAGTTATAGTAGAATAAACCAGGGAGTTGGAGGCTTGTCACTGATCTGACAGCTAGAAACGAAAGAGGAGAGGGGGAAATAGAAGCCAGAGAGAGCAAGACAAAAGTGCTTGAGAAGTGTGCCCCACTGTGGAATCTCTGCAAGGTAAGTGTCAGTGTACACAAAATATTGCCACAGTCTCCAGGTCTCTCAGAAGGTCTCCTCCCTATTAAGTAGAGTGGCAGTGAGGCCTTCTATGTTTCTCAGCTCATTAACGTTATAGAACCACATTGCCAAAGACGGAGGATTCTCTGACCTCCAGCAAAGGGGGACGCAGGCCTTGGCAGCGTTCAAGAGTTGTATGGTAAGTGAAGATTTATATTTTTTGATGGATCATTCCAATAGGTGGAGTAGATGGTTGCATCTTCCAGCATTTCCAGAAGATGTGGAACATCGTGCCCTCCTCCATGCCAAAATGCCAGCACAGTTTAGAGGTCTGTGGGTAGAGATTATGTAGAACAGAAGGGACTCTGTACCACCTGGACAAGATTTTGTAGCACACCTCATGTACTTTGGTGGCAATGGAGGATTTGTGTGCAAAATGTAGTATTTTTTCCCTTTGAAAGTCTGTGAAATGCAGACCTAGGTCTGCTTCCCATTTAGAAAGAAACGGGGGGGGGGGGTGAACCCCTCCAGTGGCTTGGTCAGGGAGGTATACATCATTAAGAGGCTATGATGGATCAGTTCGCCCCTGCGGCATATGTCCTCCAGGTTGGTAAGCGGTCTAGAGATGCCCGGGAACCGTAGACATTTCCATAGAAAGGTACGAAGTTGGAGGCCACTGAAGAAGTTCAAAGGGGGAGCGGTGGCATCCACCCACGCAGCAGAGGAGAGGGTGCTGTCCGCACGCAGGAAATCAGCCGCCGCTTGTCTCATAGGCATTGAAAGTGTGGATTTCGTAGGGCTGGTTCAAATTCTGGGTTGCCCAGGATCGGGATCATGGGTGACAGTGTCGGTGATGCCAGGGTGTGCCAGAAGGTGTCCCTCGCCATCACCAGGGTGCCACCAAGGGTCAGATGTTCTGAGATGGCCTTTGAAAGAGGGGAGGAGATCCATGGCCAGCTTTTGGCCGTGTCCGCTGAATCCTCCATTTCCATGGCTACCCAGCGTTTCGCCTCCGCGTGGCAAAACCAGTCTACCAGTCTGTTCAAATTTGTTGCCCTGTGATAGGCCTTCATGTCTGGGAGGCCAATTCCTCCCTGGGGCTTGGGCAGGTAGAGTAGGGAGAGTAGGATGTGGGGTTGGCAGTGGGACCATACAAATTTGCAGAACATGGCATTGATTTGTTTTAAAGAAAGTAGGCGGGAGATGGATGGGAAGCGCTTACATGATATATAACATCCACGGAAGGGCTGTCATTTTTAGGGCATTGTACCTGCTGAACCAGGTAAGCGTGAGGGAGTGCCAGTAAAGAAATTCTGTTTTGAGTCGGGTGAGCAATGGCGCGTGTTCCAGGGTGGCGCACATGAAGGACCAGTTGACCCGGTCAAAGGCCTTCTCTGCGTCGGTTGAGAGCAAAAGGAGGGGCCGCTTTCCCGATCTTGCTCATGAATCAGGTTTAGCACCTGGATGGTATTGTCCCTTTCCTCTCGTAGGGGGACAAACCCGCCTGGTCTCTGCGAACCAAGCCTGGTAAATGGGGGAGTAACTGGTTCCCCAGGACTTTGACGAATAGCTTCAGGTCAATGTTTAGGAAGGCTATGGGGCAGCAGCTCCCACACCCACACCCTCCCCTCCTTCGAGACGAGTGAGATGTAGGCTCTCAGGGAGTCCGGGGGATAGATTCCTCATCTGTGATGGAATTAAATGCCACGACCATGGGTCCAGAGAGGATCTCGAAAAAGATCTTATAATAGGAGGGGATAAGGCCATCTGCCGTCATGGGTTCCTCAAGGTCCTCCTGAGCCTCAGTGGCTAAAGATGGCATGCCAGATGAGACCAGATATGCATGCATAGAAGAGCCCTCCTCCTGGGGTGGGTTCGCAGAGGGAGGGCAATCAAAGCATCGAGCAGTGGCTCCATAGCACAATTCAAATTTCCACCGAAAAGTAGGAGGCCTTTAGTGAAATCGAGGAGTTCGGGGAGAAGTTTGCATATAAATTGTGCATGGTCGGCGTTGGGGAAATACACATTAGCGAAGGTGACCCGGACACCAGAGACCGTGCCATGGAAAAGAAGGTAGAAGCCCATTGGGTCAATCTTTTGTGCTTCAAGTACCCAGTGAACAGATCTAGCCAGCAGAATGCTGACCCCTTGGACTTGGAGATAGGAGAGACACTATGGTATACTGGTGGGAAGGCTCAGTTTGTCACTTTGGGGATGTGGTCTCCTCTAAAGTGAGTTTCCTGGAGAAAGGCCGCCTGTGTCCCCATTTTCAGGAAGGACAGAAGCTGTGATCGCTTTTCTGGTGTATTAAGTCCTCGGATGTTAAGCAAGGTGACCTTGAGGAGACCCATAGTTGCACAAGGGGCCTTTGGTACAGCTCCTGCTGCTGCAGTGTTGTGTTGCCAGACGCAGGACACAGAAAGAGCAGAACGAGAAGGAGAAGAAAGAGGGGGAGGGAAGGGGGGGTGGCAGAGGGGACAAAGAGAGAAAGTGACAAGAAGAGAATAGACAGGGAATGAGAGGAATGTAAGGGGAAGGTAGGGAGAGGGAGGGGGGAGTGAATCTATAATGAAGGCCAAATACCTTAGAGCTCTGGTATTGCCCTAGGGCGTATAACCCGGAACCTACCCTAGGGAGGGTGGGGGGGGGACACTGAAAGTCGCCCAAGTAGGTAGTCAGTAGGTAACAACAAACTCTAGGATAGCAGGAATGCTGAGAAGGGAGGACCAGCGAGACATGTGACTCAGTTCAAAAATAATTGAGAGGCAGATTAATGGTAATGCTAAGTATAACAATGACCCAAACATTATGTCTTTAGACCAGACAGACAGAGGAAAAAGGGACAACTGCCAGTGCATGTAAAATAAACAATTGGACAGCCCGCATTAGGTGAGGGGGCAACCCAAGTCCCCCAGTCACCCACCGCAGCACGCCGGGGAGGGGCCCCTCTGTGGAGGCAGCCCAATCATCTCACCCGGTCTCCACAGCGGTGAGCAGCCAGATGACCCCCCCAAATGGGGGGCAGCCCCCTGGTGGGCAACAACCAGGCCCACTCAAATTACCAGACAGTACATCCAACTGATACCATAGGTGCCCCACCCCAGCAACCCGCGGACCCCCGAAGAGGGCCAGCCAGGGTGCGCCCGCCAAACCGAAGGCACAGAGCAGCCTTCCATCCCTGTCCCCACCACTGATGGATCCGCAGCTGGCTCCCGGGCCCCTACGGTGCACCGCTGCCCCCCGCAGCACCCCCTGACCCCCACTCCAGCAAAGTGTCAGGGAGGCCAGAGAGGAACAGGGGAAGCGCAGCCCCGTGTGCAACCCCGCTCCACCCCGCTCCACCCGGAAAGCCATGCGTGAGGGGAAGGGTCCCCCGAATATACAGGACTACAAATATGCAATATAGAGCTTACAGGACAACTCATAGTCACTGACTTAAATACAATCTCGTGGAGGCAGCCACACAGTTCAGGGATGTGGCTTGAGTCTTTCATGTGGGCTGCAGGTGGGATCAAGACAGAGACATTTCAGAGTCCAAAAGCGGATCTGTCCTTACGGAGGACATGGGGGGACACGGGGCCAGAACAGGCCAGGGGGAGCAAAAGGTGCCAGTAGGGGAGGGCCACCCCCACGTGTTCCTGCACCAGAGGTGCAAGGTGGCCAGTTGAACTGAGGCCAGGGGTGCTATATAATGTCGGTCCATGGCAACCAGGGGTGATGGCATCGCCCACAGCCAGCAAGGGGGGGCACCCGCCAACCCGCGGGCACATCCGCACAGGACAGGGCATAGTCCCTGGCAGAGAGGTAAACAAACACTAGGCAGCAACATGGGAGCAATGCAACAGTTAGATGTCAAATGAGGGACCAAAGGGGTGACCGAGCACCCCTGAGGAGGCAGCAGCAACTGCATATATATTCTTACCAGTCTCCAGGAGGGTTAATGGGGTTAGGCCTCTGAGGTAGTTGGCCGCTGTCGAGGTGCTTCCCTGCACTGTGCCCGGGGTCTGGGCTCACGTTGCCTCTGTGGCCTTAGTGGGAGAGGCATGCCTGAACCCTGGGTGAGAAGGAGGTCTTGCCAGTTGGGCACCTCTATGGCTGGTTTATGAAGTGGAACAGGACCGGAAGCTGCTCCGGGGACCTAAGGAAGAATTCCTCACCATCCCCCTTCACAATCAAGTGAAAGGTGTGACCCCAATGATAGGTGATTCCTGCCTCCCTGAGTAGGTCTAGGGGGGTCGTAGGAGTCTTTGCATGGCACGTGTTTGCCGGGACACATCTGGATATATCCGGATACTGGTACCGTCGATGTCCAGTGGGCCTTTTGCCCAAGCCTGTCTCACAATGTCCTCCTGAACAGTAAAAAAGTTGACCCTGCAGAGGACGTCCCTAGGCTGGTCAGTGGCATCTGGCCCTCTGGGGGGGCCTGAGGACCCAGAACTCTGTGGACCCTATCCAGTTCAAGATCCGCTGTAGGTGGTTTGTCTAGGATCTGGTTCAGTATGGCGGTCACTGTAGCTCTGAGGTCTGGTCCTATGGTGGCCTCAGGGATGCCCCGGAGGCCCAAGTTGTTCCTCTGGCTCCGGTTCTCTCCATCGTCTATGCACAACTGCATATCCACAACATGGCGGTGGAAGGCCTGGTGATCCGATTCCAAGGATGACAACTCTGTCGTGGTGGCGGAGGATTCCAGGTCTGACACCCGCTCTTCCACTGTATCTACCTGGTTGCGCAGGTCGTGTAGCTCCTTGGTGAGAGCACTCACTATAGACGAGGCCATGGCATGCAGGTCCTGCCTGGTGGGCAGGAAGTCGACGATGTCTCTGAAGGAGCCCTTCACGTGCCCCTCCAGTATGAAGTGGGGTGAGGCTGCTCAGGAGGCCTCCATCAGCACCTCCAGGGACAGGTTGGGAGAAATCGACTTGCCCGGTCAGTGAAAATCATTCCCCAGAGTCTTGGCTCCCTCCTCCGCCTGGGCGCCCTTCTTACTGGAGGCGGCAATGGTCCCTTGTTGGCTGGTGCATGGCGGCACCATCTTGGCCTGGGGAGCAGGTGACGAGATACTGTGGTTTCACAAAAAAGTACTGCGTGATCTCCGGACCTCTTGTTTCCCCCGAGGTGAGCGGGTGTTTGCGGTCTCCCGCCATATGTTTGCGGCTCCAGGACCAGGTCTGGCAGGTGAGTCTCGGGTCCATTCCCTTCAGAGCACCGTGAAGTGTGTCTTCACGCCACCATAGCTAGACCACACCCCCACTGGTATGGATTTTAAGGGGAACCCTGTGACAAAATTTGCGTAGGGGTTCCCCCCAAAGTCTGTACCAGGCTCTTCAGGTCTGGTCTGGATTTTAAAAGGAACCACGTGCCAAATTTAAAAAAATGGTGTGGGGGTCGAGGGGCGTGACCGGCCAGCGTGCAGGACGGCTGCACAGTGAGAGAGCTCCGGCTCCTGTAATCCGCCAAGCGACGAAAGCAGCGGCAGCAGCGGGAACCCGAAAGCACGGATGGCTTCCTTAGAAGCAGCGGCATCGGGGGCGGTCAGGAAAAGAGCCCCCCAATGCTCAAACCCACAGAAATTGACAGATTTCTTCAGCCCCTCCGGAGGGAGTACTGCGGCCTACAGATGAAGGGGACAGCGCCTCAGACTCGGGCAGTTCAGCTGCGACAGTCAACACGGAGATACACAGGAGGCACGCAGGTATAAGTGATCCCTCTCCCCCTGACAGCCCTACTACCCGCAGTCCTGCTAAATATAAAAAAGCTAAGGGGGATACTCAGGATGCAGATGATAGCATGGAGGAATCAACTCCAGAGCTACCCACACAGACTCCATTAGAACACTTTCCTTCCTCATCCCAGCCAGTCTCCATGACCAATATGAAAGAGATATTAATCTCCCTAAGGGACACTTTGCATATTGACATGATGAAGCTGCTTCAACCCATTAATGTCTCAGTCACTGATCTGCAAGACAGGATGGATCATGTGGAATACAAACTGGAAGATGCTTATTCCGCACATAACAGCCTGATAGACGCATACAACGATCAGCAACGAGAATTACAGAGGATTTCAGCCAAGTTAGCAGACATGGAAGACCGCAGCCGCAGATCCAATATCAAATTCCGCGGCATATCAGAAAAAATAGCTAATGCGGACCTGAAGGATTTCATCAAACAACTCCTGCAGGAGCTGGTACCAGAGGCAAGCGAAATGGAGCTGTAAATTGATAGGGCGCACAGATTGCCAAAACCATCTTTCCTTCCTGACTCCACACCAAGAGACGTTTTGTCCAAGATTAATTTTTTACCATGTGAAGCAATGAAAGCCATGAGGAACAGACAACAGCTTACCGGTAAATTTGCGGGGATCTCCCTGTACACAGACTTATCCCAGGCGACGGTACAACATCGGAAGATACTAACCACAATCACCAAGACCCTGCGGAACCACAACATCGGATACAAGTGGGGGACCCCATCCAAGCTGATTGTGACCTATAAGGATTTATCAGTGAACATACTCTCCCTGGAAACAGACCTACGCTACCTGAAAGAATGGGGTATCCTCCCCCAAGACAACAGTGAAGAATCGCACGCTGAACCCCCTAAACTGAAGAAAGATTGGACACAGCGTCCGTCCAAATCCTCATCCAAGGAAAAGCCCGCTCAAAGGCCATGAGGCGGTATCAGGAGCCCACATCCTTAACCTCCGTTCCCAGATAACAGGCTCGACCTTTCTCTTGTTATCCGGGCAAGCCAGCCCCCAATGATGTGCATTACTTGTTGCCCTAGAGAATCAGGGCAGGCTCTGATCTCCTTTTTACTTGTTTTTGTATCCAATGTTACCTTGCAGTTTAGGTTCCTGTTCAACCGTTCTGACGTACAACATGTGCCTCTCAAGAACTCGTTACGGCCCAATGAAGACCCACTATATGATACGCAGATGATAGACAACTGCTCCAAGCCACCATACAGCACCCAACTCCAGACCCTCAGAGATGACCCTTTCAAGACACTCGCCCCGGTGAGTTATCCCATACGCAACATTCACAGCATTACGAGAAATAAATGACCATTAAAATATTATCCATCAATGTCAAAGGACTGAATAGCCCCTTCAAACGCCAACTACTCTGGCAGGAAGCGCAGAAACTAAAAGGGGACATAGTTTGTGCACAAGAAACTCATTTTGCGGCTGCTAAAGCCCCCAAATGCACACATACCCAGTATCCGAACATTTTTTTTGCTAACGCAAAGTCCAAACATAACGGAGTGATGATTGCTATTAAGAACTCTGTTGCCTTTGTGCAGCAAGAAGTGATACGTGATCCAAATGGAAGGTATATCATCTTAATTTGCTTGTTAAATAATGTGCAGTATACTCTGGTTACGGTATATGCCCCTAACCAGGGGCAATGTAAGTTCATTAAGAAACTATTGCGTAAAGTTAAAGCTGTTTGTAAGGGGGAACTCTTTTTGGTGGGAGACTTTAACTCGGTGGCCGACAACAATGAGGATTGTAACCCCCCTAAAAAATATTCTGCTACTTCCCTCCAACACATCCTCCACGCTGAACAATTATTTGATGCGTGGAGGTGTCTACACCCAGGAGAAAAGGACTACACGTTCTTTTCTAATCCCCATAGATCCTATTCAAGGATAGACATGATACTAGTAGACCTGACATTATTAAACAGAACGAGGAAAGCAGAGATAGGGACCATAACGTGGTCCGACCACGCTCCTATTTCCATTGAATTAGAAGAGTCAAACAATACTAACCCGATATATATATGGAGAAACAATACCCAAATATTTGAAAGAGTTGGCCACCGAGAGAGAGTCAAAGATCGCCTAGAGGAGTTCTTCCAGTTTAATGACACTGACAATATGCCCAAAACAACTATCTGGTGTGCGCACAAAGCCTACATAAGAGGCATTCTACTTCAAATAGCTGCCAAAGAAAAAAAGTCCAAAACGCTAGCTACAAATAACCTCATACTAAAAATTCAAAAACTAGAACAGAATAATAAGAAAGGAAACACTCCCCAGGTTTTGGAGGCCCTTCAGGAAAGCAGGAGAGAACTTAAAACCCTATTACTGGATAGATATGAAAAAAACTTTAAATATCTCAGAGCAAACTATTATTCTTCCAGCAATAAAGCTGGAAAAAAATTAGCACAGCAAATTAAAACAAAACAGGCCAAAACTAGGATAAACTACTTAACAGATCCAAAAACCGGATCCAAACTGACGCACCCCAAAGATATAGCCAATAGATTCAAGGAATATTACAGCAACTTATATAATTTGAACGTAGACCCAGATACTATCCAACCCTCTCCAGAAGGCATTAAAACATTTTTGGAATCAATCCATCTGCCCTCTCTCCCAGTGAAGACATTAGAAAACCTCAACCAGCCCATTACCGAGGAAGAGGTCAAATTAGTTATACTCAAATTGCCACCGAATAAATCCCCAGGCCCCGATGGATTATCCGCAGAATATTATAAAACTTATGTGGACCTATTAGCCCCCCACCTAACCCAAATTCTGAATGCAGCAGCCCACACCAGCACTCTTCCGGAAGAGATACTGAAAGCATATATAGTTACTTTGCCCAAGCCAGGAAAGGACCCAACCTCACCACCAAATTTTAGACCGATCTCGTTGTTAAATACAGATCTCAAAATTTATGCGAAAGTCATTGCAAATAGGATAGCGAAAATAACACCATCCCTAATTAACCCAGACCAAGTAGGATTCGTAGCTAACAGACATACTTCCGATGGCACCCGAAGAATACTCAACCTCCTAAGAATTACAGAAGTCCATAAACTACCGACCGCCTTCATTGCTTTAGACGCTGAGAAGGCTTTTGATAGAGTGCATTGGGGGTACCTACGGGCGGTTCTCTCTAAGTTTGGATTTAATGGATTTATTTCCACAGCCATCCTGGCCCTATATTCTAATCCCTCCGCACAGGTTTACACCTCCAATGCACTCTCGGACACGTTCAGTATTTCTAACGGCACACGCCAAGGATGCCCTCTCTCCCCGTTAATTTTCACCTTAATCATGGAACCATTTGCCGAAGCCATACGTAACTCATCCAACATAAAGGGGATCCAGACGTCTCATAAATCAAATAAAATAGGGCTGTTCGCAGATGACGTCATTTTGACTGTCACGGAGTTAGAATCGTCCTTACCCTAAATTAACAATATTATAACGAACTTCGGTAACGTTTCATATTATAAAATAAGTGTCAGCAAGTGCCAAATCCTTACGAGTGACCTTAGCCAAAAAAAAAAAAAAAAGAATACAACAAACTATTGCCATGTAATTGGGATAATGAATCAATACAATACCTGGGGATATCATTAACGGCAAAGTCCAGCAAACTCTATGATGCCAACTTTAAAAAGTTACTAAACATAATTAAAGTCGATTTGATTTCTATGGGGAAACAAGAATTATCATGGATGGGCAGGATAGCAGCCTTTAAGATGGTTACACTGCCTAAAATTCTTTATCTGTTTAGAACGATCCCAATTGTTCTACCAACTCACTTCTTCCATAAGATCAACCAATTGCTCAGAAGTTACATCTGGGAGGGGAAAAGGGCGAGAATCTCCTTCTCAGCCTTGACCAGGCACAAAAGGGTAGGTGGAATAGGGGTCCCTAGGATTAAAGACTACTACAATGCCACACTAATTAACAACTTGAAAATGTGGGTCCAACAACCACCTGCAGTCCAATGGGTTGGCATCAAACAGTACATGATCCAAGGCAGGAAATTAAAGAGTCTCCTACTAGCGAAACTAATTGAGGTTCCGCTCATCATTCCTAAACACCCAGTTCTTTTAGCTACCCTTCAAGCATGGAGTCATATTAACAAAAGCAGCTCAGAGAAATTTGAAATCCAAGTAATGGACTTACCACTATCCACTTTTGAATTCCTGATTCCTGACCTCTCCATCAGGTCTTGGGAGGCCAAGGGATACTCCTCATGCAGATCCTTGAATCTAGCGACAAGGTGGAGGGCTTCAGGAGAAACCAAATCCACCACTTTATTCGTTCCCTTAAGATACAAACCGTTGAGGTCAATACACAGATATGGGACTTTATCCACTCAGATCCCAACCAGAATAAGGGCATCTCCCACATATACCTATCACTACACCCCAAAAGTCCGATTAAGCAGGAGACAGCTATCCAAAAATGGGAACAGGATTTAGGAATCTCCTTCTCGGAAGGGGATTGGATCCAAGCGATCAAACACAGCACAATAGACACACGCAGTGTAACACATTGGGAAAATACATACAAGCTACTTTATAGATGGTATCTCACTCCTGTCAGATTATCCAAAGTTTAAGACAATGCAGACCCAAGCTGCTGGCGTAACTGTGGGCAGAGAGGCAACCTAATGCACATACTTTGGCAATGTAAATCGGTAACCAGCTTCTGGAGATCTATCTTTCTGTTGATCTCAGCGATCTCCGGAAGGGTAACAGAACCAACTCCAGCCCTAGCGCTTTTAGGTCTAAAGATTGATGCATTTCCACAAAAGAGTAGAGTCATAATAGCGCACCTGTTAACTGCGGCTAGATTAACCATCATGAGTCGTTGGAAAACGGATAAGGCACCAGCTTTATCAGAAGTAATTTCAAGGGTCAACACCAATTGCATTTATGAGCACATCTTTGCATGCTCACAAAACAACAAAATGGCATTTACTCACAACTGGGATATTTGGATTACCAGGAATGACCTGGCAAATAGTCTGTAAACAAATACAGTCACGCTGGGTCTACACCCACAGAGGCACATGATTTGTACGTCACTTGTTTCTTTGACTTTTCTCTTTCTATTCTTCTCCCCCTGTTTTCTTATTCTATCTTCCTCCCTTTACCAAGTTAAGTCTTGTATTGAAGCAGAGCACGACTCTATAATACCACTTCTCTTAAGCCTTAGTACCAAAAAAAAAAACCTGAGAAAATAACAACAATTCCTAATAACATGACTAGCCCCATGCACTCCTTGGACATAATGGTGTGATGGGCCCAGGGATGGTCTGGGGACCCCCCCCGACACAGTTAGTTCCCATTGGGGTGACTGGGGGGTGCCCCCAGTAGTTCCAGGGTCGTGGTATTCTATTATACTTGTACTAGAGATGTTTAAGTTGTACTATGTGAACCAGCAAGGATACAAGAGAGAACGAGTTGGTTGTGAATTATACAGTAATGTACAAAACTACACTGCTATCTTGTGTACTAAGATGAACAGGAATGTATCCATTGCTCCTTTTGTGTAATGTTTTTTCTAAAAATCAATAAAGAATTAAAATTTTTAAAAAAATGGCGTGTGGTCCCCCCAAAATCCAAACCAGACCCTTATCCAAGCATGCAGCCCTGACATGGCAGGAGGGTGTGGGGACGAGTGAGCACCCCCCCTCGGAACCATACCAGGCCACATGCCCTCAACATGGGGAGGATGCCCCCCAAAGCACCTTGTCCCTCATGAGAGCCCCATCCCCACAATCCTGGCCAGTGGTTATAGGGATCTGCAGGCAGGGGGCTTATCAGAATCTGGAAGCCCCCTTTAATAAGGTGGCACCCAGAACCCAACCCCCCTACGTGAATTGTAACTCTACCCATTTACCAAAAAAGGAATGTAGTGGTAAAAAAAAAAACAAAAGGCAGTTTTTGAGGGCTTAGGGTTCCTCCCTAGTGCAAACCAGGCTCTTCGGGTCTGATTTGGATATTAAGGGAACCCTGCGGCAATTTATTTTAAAAAAATGGCGTGGGGTTCGCCCTAAAACCAAAACCAGACCCTTATTCGAGCATGCAGCCCTGGCCAGTTAGGATGGGGGGGACAGGAGAGCACCCCCTCTCCTGGACCGTACCAGGCTACATGCCCTCAACATGGGGAGTATGGGTGCTTTGGTGGAGGGGGGCTCTACCCCCCCACCTCAAAGCACCTTGTCTCCATGTTGATGGGGACAAGAGCCTCTTCCCCACAAGCCTGGCAGGTGCTTGTGGGGGTCTGCGGGCAGGGGGGCTTATCGGAATCTGGAAGATCCTGCCCCCCCATGTGAATAGGTATGGGGTACATTGTACCCCTACCCATTTACCAAAAAAGGAGTATAGTGGTACAAAAAACAAGAGGCAGGCAATAAGTCCTTTATTGTGTAAAATAGCTCTTTTCTTCTTTCTTCCTCCATCTTCTTCTGGCCCGGTCCTTCTTCTGGTCTTCTGCTTCTTCTTTTAGTGTTCTTGCTTCCTCTTTTCGTCTTCAGTCTACACCTTCTTCTTCCTTCTTTCACCGCCGCTGCTCTTCCCACTGCTGCAGCTCAGGCCCTGCACGTCTCCCAGAATGGGCGGTCTTCATAATGACACTTCTTTTATAAGAAGGGCCACCCAGTGATGTAACCGAGTGAACCCGCTCCCTTCTGACATCATCTGTCAGAGGGGACGGGCCACCCATTTACGTCACCGGTTGGCCCTGTCCCTTCTTATAAGAACTGTCCTTGTGTAGACCGCCCATTCTGGGAGACGAGCAGGGTCCAGGCTGCAACAGTGGGGAGAGTGGCAATGGTGAAATAAGAAAAAGATGAAGATTGAAAACAAAGAGAAGAAGCAAGAAGACTAAAAGAAGAAGCAGAAGACCAGAAGAAGGACAGGGGCAGGAGAAGATGGAGGAAGAAAGAAGAAGAAGAAAATAGCTATTTTACACAATAAAGTACTTGTCAAAAACTGCCTCTTGTTTTTTGTACCACTACACTCCTTTTTTGGTGAATGGGTAGGGGTACAATGTAACTTTTTGCCACTTCACATACTGACAGTTGAAGGATGAATCCTGTGATTGCTAACAAAGTGTATTTGCACCTCTTTTATCTCACTTTTATGACTCAACAACTGTCCTGACCGAGTGCGACACTAATTGTACCTCACACTCCTTTCCCCCTGAGAAGCAAAAGGTGCTAAGCATCCTCTCCTCAGCCACGGCCTTGTTTTGTTTAGGTTCAAACTCGGCTTTGTGCTATACTGTTTTTTACAAGTTTCAGCAAACCTAACTATGGATTGATATTATCCTGTTCTCTATTTGTTATGATTTGTATTATTTCTATTACCATTTGTATTTTTCCTCTTAATGTGCAAACCTAGAAGGTGAACTTCTTAAACTCCAAGATCCCTCTAGTGGTAACTATACAAAATGTCTGTTACTATCACATCCATCAATGTTAAAAGCCTTAACTCTCTGTTTAAGCAGAACCTACTTTGGAAAGAGGCCCTAGCCATAACTCCGACATATTATGCATACAGGAGACACGCTTTTCCTCTCGCAAACCCCCTATCTGCTCCCATAAATAGTTCCCACATTGTTTTTTTTTCTAACTCCACCAAAAATAAAGCAGGAGTCATGGCAGTGGTGCTCTGCTCGGTCTCCTTCCAACTCCTTCACTCCGAGCTTGATCCTGATAGTAGATACATAATTCTAAACACTTCCATCAATAGCTGCAATATCACTATTGCCAATATTTATTCCCCAAATACTAATCAAAAATGTTTTATAAGGCTGTTATAGAGAAACTGGAACCTTTGAGGGCCAGTTCACACCATTGAAATGCAGTCCAGATGCGTTTCGGATGCTATTCTGCATGCACGCTTTTGACGCGGTTTTGGTGCGTTCCAGTGCGTTTTGATGCATTTTTTCTGTGTTTTTGATGCAGTCCAGTGCATTTTCCCCCTTTTTTTCTTAACCTAAAATAAGGACATGTGAGTTCCAGTGTGTTTTTGGTGCATTTAGGAGTGTTCCAGTGCATTTTTGGTGTGTTCCGGTGCATTTTTGATGCATTTTAGCGCATTCCAGTACAGTTCAGTGCATAAAAAAGGCAGCGTATTCTACTTTTTTTGTGGAACTTCAACGCACTGAAACTGACCGCACTGGTGTGAACTATGCCATTGAAAACCATATAGCTTACTTTCCATGCATTTTTCCAGCGCACGTGGTGTGAACTGGCCCTGAAACAAGGTCCCTTAATCATATGTGGTGATTTTAATCAGATAGCTGACCCTACCCTGGATTCCTCATACCCCATCGGCAAACGTTTTACTGCTCTCTCCTAACTTATGCTCTCAGAAGAATTATACCACCCTTGAAGGTGCCTTCATGGCATAGAAAGGGACAACACCATCTATTCACACACACACAAAAAATGTATTCCTGGATAGATCTGTTTTTGACTAAATTGCTAAATTATACAACTTCACATCCTCTACTGTCACGTCCTCTCCCTCACCTGCTGATATCAAACATTTCCTTCATAAAGTACAGCTACCCTCACTCTCGCAGGAACAGATACGCGCTCTCTCATCCCCCTTCATGCCATCAGAAATTGTTAAAGCTATTGCCTCATTATCACTGGACAAAGCCCCAGCACCTGATGAATTTAATAATGAGTACTACAAAATATTCTCAAACATTTGTGCCCCGCACTTAAGTGACTCTTTCAACCGTATATCCTCTACAGGCTACATACCAGCAGAATCCCTACAAGCTAATATCACCACCATTCCAAAACTATACCAAACTGACAAAATTCTTGCTACACGACTCTCTGACATCATTCCTTCTTTAGTACATACTGACCAGGTGGGCTTTGTGGCTGTCAGACAGGCATCAGATGGCACTATTGACCTACTACAATGGGCAGGACACCATTGAACGCCTTCCCTGCTTATTTCCCTTAATGCAGGGAAGGCGTTCAATAGACTTGATTGGAACTTCCTAAAAGCGGTCTTACTAAAATCTGGCTTCTCTGGAACAATCATAAAAGCCATCTTATCACTCTACTATCCCCCCTCCCAGTGCCAGGGTTATCACTTCAGGCATATTTTCCGACCCTTTTCTTATCACAAATGGGACACCCCAGGGATGCCCATTTTCCCTTCTGATCTTTGCCCTAATTATGGAACCCCTAGCCCAGTCCATCTGTACCAACCCTCTCATCTCTGGTATTAAAATTAGCGACCGCGCACATAAAATTGGCCTCTACGCTGATGATATAATCATATTCCTCACAGACCCTATAAAATCTCTGCCTGAACTTCATCACACCCTGGACTTATTCAGTAAAGCCTCACTATATAAGATCAATTACTCCAAATCTAGTATGCTGGGTATAGGCCTAGATCCAACCACCAAACATAGCATTGCAGCATGTACCTCTTCTCATGGACCCCTAACTCTGCTCTTTCTTATTCGGGTATTCAACTAATCTCTCCCTCCTCTCAACTAATCTCTATCAACTTCTCCAATCTCATCCTGAAACTCCAAAAAACAATACTGGACCTCCGATGTGTTCAAGCATCATGGGCAGGTTGCATCGCCTTGTCCAAAATGTACCTACTACTGCACATACTCTACACATTTAGAACTATGCCACTTACCTTCCTCCAAATGCAAACTCCAGAAACTCCAATCCATCATAACCTCATTCATCTGGAATGGGAAATGCTCAAGGCTAAAATACAAAATCCTATTCACATCTGTCTCTTCAGGTGGTATGGGCTCACCGGACATACTAGCCTACTACAAAGCAACTATTCTCGACCAAGCTAAAAACTGGTGGGCACCTACCCAACACTCCGCCTGGCTTCAGCAGCTCTAACCTCCCAAACTAGGTTTATCCTAAGTGCCTTTCTCCTATACCAACATTGAGTACACTCTTATCTCCAAACCATTGATGCCACCTTCAGGACATGGAAAGACACTCTTCAATGCACCAAAGGAATACCACACTGTCTACTCTCCTTCATTCCTCTTACCATCATGCAACTTCACACACCCAACATTTACCTTTCCAACTGGATTACCTCAGGCCTATCAACAGTCAGAGACCTATATAAAAACTCTTTATTGCTCTCATTTCAACATCTACGGACCAACCGCAACACCACATCCAAAGAATTCTTTAAATATCTTTGGCTTCGCTCAGTTTTCTCTCGCATGAATTGGTCAGACGCTCTTTTACCTTTGCATCTGTTACAATTCTACAATCAAACATCTCCATAACATAAAGGTATTTCTTACAAATATAAACTTCTCACCACCATTTCCCGTGACCTCAAGACACCATCAATGTACCGCTGGGAACAACTACTACATTGTACCCCCAAAGCAATTGTACCATTCCCTTTATGCACCGTTAAAATCCTCCCACTGCCTACTTCACTGGAAATCTGTCCAGAAAACATTTCATGACTGGTATCTAACAGCTGCTAAACTAGCACATATCTACCCTTCTACAACCAACTCATACTGGAGAAACTGTGGAAGCTATGGATCTCCCCTACACATATGGTGAAACTGACCCACACTCACTCTATACTAGGGATGGGCAAATGGTTTGGCCCAAGCATAAGTTCAGGCCAAACTTCCATTCTTCTCCCGATCCCTGAATTTAGAACATTATAGGGTGTTTGGCGCGACTTCGGCACCGCCAAACACCCCATAATGCATAGTGCACAAATGGCGCGCACAGCATGGGAGGGCTGCCCCATCTGTGCTTGCTTAGTTTTGACAGTTTGAGAGGGGTGGGTCACTCAATTACATCACTGGGTGGCCCATCCTTCACTATAAATAAACTGTCAAAACAAAGCGAGCTCAGTCGGAGGGAGCACTCCCATGGAGGAGGAGCTGTTGCGGCTTTTTTTTTTCGGGTCCATCGCACACCGTGATTGATGATGGATTACCACAGGGGACACTTATTTTTATTTTTTAATAAAGAACTTATCTCTAATTGTTTCCTGTGTTTTTTTTCTTTGACACTTTTTGGTGAATTAGCAGGAGTACCCGATACTAATTCACATGGGGAGTTGGGATCTGGGGGGGCCGCCTTATCAAAGCAGGCTTTCAGATTCCGATAAGCCCCCACCCGCAAACCCCCACAACCACATCTCAGAGGTGTGGCTCTTGTCCACATCAACATGAAGACAAGGTGCTTTGGGGTGGGGGGCGCAGAGCCCCCCTGCCCCAAAGCACTCATACTCCCCATGTTGAGGGCATGTAGCCTGGTATGGTTTAGGAGGGCGGCCGGCCAGGTTGCATGCTTGGATAAGGGTCTGGTATGGATTTTAGGGGGGACCCCATGTCAATTTTTTTTAATTCTTGGTGCGGGGTTCCCCTTAAAATCCATACCAGACCCGAAGGGCCTGGTATGGACTGGGGGGGACCCTACGCAAATGTTTTCAGTGATTTTTATCTATATTGCCAGGAGCCGGCAATACATTACAGTTGCGATTTTAAATGACAATTATAAATATTTCATTTTTATTGTTTCACTTTAAGCATTATTAAAATCACTGCTCCTGAAAAAACTATTGATTTAAAAACTTTTTTTTGCATTGATACATGTCCCCTAGGGCAGGACCCAGGTCCCCATACACTTTTTATGGCAAGAACTTGCATATAAGTCTTTAAAATGAGCACTCTTGATTTTTCATGTTTGGGTCCCATAGACTTTAACAGTGTTCGGACAAATTTTTTGCCTGTTTGCATATTCTGGTGCAAACCGAACCGGGGGGTGTTCGGCCCATCCCTACCCTATACTGGTCCACAATAACTAATCTCATCCTTTCTATCATCTCAACCTCTTTCTCCCTATTGCTACACATGGTTCTTTTGGGTCTGGATATCGACACATGGCCCCATAGATCCCATACAATTATTTCCCATGTTTTCATGCCCGCCTAGCTATTGCTAGAAAGTGAAAATCCCCACTCCCCCATCTATCTCGGAAGTGATCATACTCCTCAACAACCACTGCCTGGTGGAATATATATATGCCAAAGCTCATTTACAACTCCAAAAATGTCACAACCAATGGAAACTTTGGCTTAAACACCCTAAATGCCTAAATCAAATGTGACCCGCACCTGCTTAATAGTTTTGATGTCTATCCACATCCAATCTGAACACCCCCATTTACCATTTGACATAATAATTTACCTTAGTTTTAAGCTGACCTCAAATCTGTCCCCCTATGTTAATGCTGCAGCTTATCACCTGTTGAACTCTTTACCATACAGCAGTGGTTCTCAACTCTGGTCCTCGGGGCCCACTAACAGGCCAGGTTTGCAGGATAACTGAAATACATCCCAGGTGATATCATTTGCTGCTCAGTGATTGCAGTATTCTAGTCTGCATCTCCCCAAGGTAATCCTGAAAACCTGGCCTGTTGGGGGGTCCCGAGGACCGGAGTTGAGAATCACTGCCATACAGTTTAATCTCATTTTTTGTATACTGTACCGATATGAAATGTTCACCTTCTGTATTAGTATGTTTTACATATGACATTAATTTATGTCTGTATTCTGCATATTCTTTTTGTAATTTCAATAAATAGCCACTTAAAAAAGGGGTATTAACGCCAGAGATAAAACAATAATTCTCCCACTATACAACACTCTGGTCCGGCCGCATCTTGAGTATGCCGTCCAAATCTGGGCACCAGTCCTCAGGAGGGATGTGCTGATACTGTGTCAGGGCTGGGCACAGCCCTCCCTTCTCAGACCTCTAGTTGCTCAGCTGTTGGTTAATTGCCAGCACTCTTCATTCCACAATGACTCACCTGGTCTTCATTTCCTGCTCATCAGCTAGCCCTGCTGACTATTTAAAATGCCTGGATAATATCTTCTGTGCCTTCGCCTGGTCAGCTTATCCGGATACTCTCTGCTGTGTTTTCCTGTTAAGGACTTTGCTTGGCTGACTTCCCTTCTGGTTCCTGATCCTGTTTGCTGTCTCTTACTATGCTGTTTTCTGGATTAAAGAATTTGCCTCGCTGACTTCCCTTCTGGTTCCTTATTCTGTTTACTGCCTTTACTATGCTGATCTCTGAATTCCTTTTCCACTGGCTTGTTCTGACTACCCGCTCTGGCTACCAAGCTCTGGCTATGTTTTGACTATGTTTGCTCTGTTTGTGCTATTTTACCATTTTATTAAAAAGTGTGTTTCTTACTGCATTTTCTGTCTCAGTCTGATTCATCCTGACATTAGGAGAAGGCCATGAATTTAGAAGATGCATGCAATCCACTTGCCACTTGCTGGTAATATTTTTTCCAGATTGGATGAGGAGGATAACCGCTTGGATCAGTTTGCTATAGCATTACAGATGCTCCTGGCTCACACTGCTCCCCTAGATCCTCCCACTGTGGCTGTTCCAGTACAACCTGTGTTGCAGTTCGTCCCTCGAATATTACCTCTGTAAGAGATATGTCTGGTACCGGTTTGCTTCCCCAGCGATTTGGGGGTGATCCAGTTCAGTGCAGAGAGTTTCTCAACCAGGTTGGGATATACTTTGAGATGCTGCCCCAGGCATTTCCCATGGACAGAAGCTTCGTGATTTCTTTGCTTTCTGATAGAGTCTTGGCCTGGGCAAACCCTCTATGAGAGATGCAAAATCCTGTCATCTTGAGTTACCCAGAGTTTGCGGCTTCATTTGTGGCTTCATTTGTGGCTTCCTTTAAAAGGATATTTGATGTTCCCGCATACTCCACCACTGCTGCCAAGAGCTTCATGTCCATCAAGCAGAGTACAAAAAGCATTGACGATTACGCTATTGAATTCCATACTCTGGCAGCAGAGGTTGCTTGGAACAATGAGGTCCTCGTGGCTGCTTTTTCTCATGGTCTCTCAGATAACATCAAAGATGAGCTAGCAGTCTGAGACATACCCACTGAGCTGGAGAAGTTGATCACGTTTACCATTCTCATTGACTCCAGACTCTAAGAGAGACCTTCTTTAAGGAGCGCTTGCAGAAGCCTCCTGTACGTTTGGCTCCAAGCTTTGTAGTCCCACCCTTGCCTCCCTCACCTCCCATATCTCCTGGTACCGAGTCTGCCAGTGAAGTAGAACCCATACATTTGGGCTTCACATGTCTCTCTGTAGATGAAAGGGCCTTTAGGAGGAGGGAGAGATTGTGCCTTTATTGTGGCCAGTCAGGTCACTTTCTGAAGGCTTGTCCTACCCATCTGGGAAACGCATGCACCTGAGGTCCTGTAGGGGACAGACCTTAGGTGGCATTGTCATGTCCCCAGTAATCCTAAAGAATAAGCCCCTGGTTCTGGTTACCCTTTCTTGGTCTGAATCGTCCATTGAGATACAGGCTCTAATTGACTCTGGGGCTCCAGGCCTGTTCATAGATGGTGCCTTTGTGTCTAAGCACTCGATTCCGCTGCAGCTTCGGACCACTCCACTTGCCATTGAGGCTATTGATGGGAGACCTCTACAGCCTGCCCATGTGATTCATGAGACTGCTCCATTTATCATGGCCCTAGGGGCTCTTAAAAATGAGATAATTCAGTTCTAAGCTCTAAGCCTCTCTGCAGTATTTTCCTGTTAGACTTTGCTTGGCTGACTTTCCTTCTGGTTCCTGATCCTGTTTGCTGCCTCTACTACGCTTATCTCTGATTCCTGTTTCACTGGCTTGTTTCAACTAGCTGCTCTGGTTACCAAACTCTGGCTATGTTTTGACTGTGTTTGCTCTGTTTGTACTATTTTGCCATTTTATTAAAAAAGTGTGATTTTTACTGCATTTTCTGTCTCAGTCTGATTCATGGTTCCTGACAAACTGGAGAGGGTCCAGAGAAGGGCAACAAAGCTAATAAAATAAACTGGAGGATCTCAACTATGGGGAAAGACTACAAGCATTGAACTCATTCTCTATGGAGAAGAGGCACTTGAGAGGGGATAATATTTCAATATACAAATACCATACTGGTGACCCCACGATAGGGAAAAAGCTTTTCCGTGAAAGGGAATTTAAAAAGACATGCAGCCATTCAATAAAATTAGAAGAGAAGCAGTTTAACCTTAAACTGCGTAGAGGGTTCTTTACTGTAAGAGCGGTAAGGATATGAAATTCTCTTCCACAAGCAGTGGTTTCAGCGGGGAACATTGATAATTTCAAAAAATTATTAGATGGGTACCTTAATGACTACAACATGCAGGAGTATACAATGTACTATTAACATATAAGCACACACACAGGTTGGACTGGATGGACTTTTTTCAACCTCACCAACTATGTAACTATGTAAGTGAAAACTTGATTGAGATGATAGATATGATTTTTAAAAGTTTTTGAAAAGATAATGATGTCATCTAAATGGACTGTCCAGAAGTTCAGATCCCCTAAACAGCATTCTATGAGCCTCTGAAAAGTACTGGGGGCATTTGTTAGGCTAAAGGGCATCCGATTAAACTTGTACAATCCTATAGGAGTGATATGACCAGTCTTTTCTTGATCCTCCTCTCTCATAGGTACTTGCCAGTAGCCACTGGCTAGATCCAAGATTGAGAAATAGCATGCCCTTCCAGTCATGGCAAGGAGTAAGCATCTTGACGAGTGCATAATTTGGCTTCTGATAATCCACACAGAAGCATAAGCTTTCATGTTTCTTTCTGACTAGGACTATGGGGGTGGGCCATGGGCTCCAACCTTCCCAGACAAACCTATTCTGTAGCATATTACAGCCTTCAAGGAAGCACAGACAGCCTACATCCCAGGGCAGAACACCTTGATGATTTTTTTAGGACTGTGTACACACCTGTAATAAAAAATTGAGCAGATAGCTTTATAGGAGTGGTCCCCAGGTTGACCAAATTTACATGAGTGCTGCTGTTCAGTTCTTTGTTTATTAATGTGCACTACACACAGAAACATATACTTCACATGCCAGTAAAATGATGTAGTCTACAGATGACATCCCTAAGAATCTCTGTTGACAAGCTTGGAGGGAAGCTCTTGGAGCCCAATCACACAAAAAAAAAGGTTTTACTGGCATCCAAAGCTTGGTATTACTATGCCCCTGAAAGTGTTTTGGTCTGCACCATGTGTGGCCTCTGGAAGACTATAAATTTGCAAATTGTGCCTAAACCCACTATTCTTTTGGTCCTCCACCTTGTTCTGGAGACTTTGTTGAGCTAAAAGTCTAGCCTGTAGCTGTTGCTTTAAGGCTTTGATTCCACTGGCATTTGTGTACAGGTGGTTTTTGTTGTCCTCTACTCTATGTACTAGATGTGGCAGATCTGCACTCAGAGAGGAGATTTATCTCTTAAGTGAATTTTCCAGGTGGTTCACCATCAGAGAGACCTCATATACAGTCAACCACCTCAGGAGAGAAAAAAAAACTATAATGCCCTGCTAAAATTAATAATGTGCTAAATCACAAACTATCATAAATCAAACACAATCCAAAATCAAAAGTGATAATACAAAACAGTGCTGCACAGCTACCCTCTAACCCAGTCGTTCTCAACTCCTGTCATCAGGACCCACTAACAAGCCAGGCTTGCAAGATAACTGAAATACATCACAGGTGATATCATGTGCTGCTCAGTGATTGTAGTATTCTAGTTTGCATTTCCCAAAGGTAATACTTAAAATCTGGCCAGTTAGTAGGTCCTGAGGACAGGGGTTGAGAACAACTGCTCTAACCACAGAAAGTACATTGCAGTAATATAATATTGAAATAATGAGTGCAAGAAATATACATTATAATACGCGTAATAAAGAATAACAAAAAGTTTCAAAAGAATATACAATAAGCAAGAGTAAACACAGTGCTGTCCATTTAGCACATATCAGCAACCGATAAGAAAATAGATATGCAATATCCAACACATAATGAATCAAATAGTGAGCCCAATTCACAAGTGTTACACAGGTGCTCAACAATAGTCCCACTTATCATGAATTCGCACACAGTACTATATTTATTGACAATCGTGAATCTTCAATGTGTCACCACCAGAGTGCACCTTCACCATCAGGCATGCGCGCTCACCTTCCACTCTGACCCATATAAATAATTCAGGTCTAAGCATACTTTATTTAACCAATTGGGTCATCCACTCCTCCTGAGCATCAGTATTGCAGCTGGGCAAATGCAATTCCTATCTCTATAAATGCCTTGGGGTGAAGAGTTCACTCAAAGAGCAAAAAAGGCTTCCCATAGTGCAGTACATTTATTATGCACGATTAAAAACATAAACTTGCCCTTATTATTATTATTATACAGGATTTATATAGCACCAACAGTTTCTGCAGCGCTTTGCAATATTAAAGGGAGACAGTACAGTTATAATACAATAAAATACAAGAGGGTTAAGAGGACCCTGCTCATAAGAGCTTACGATCTAATAGGGTGGGCCGAGTGGTACAAAAGGTTGTAACTGTGTGGGATGAGCTGATGGAAGTGATAAAAGATTATTGGAGGTGTGATAGGCTTCCCCCTTGAAGAAAATATAAGAGCCATAGACTCATACAGAGCATGCAGAATTATAAAATATAGCCATTCCAATATATAACCTAGGTGTGCATAAGGTAGAAAAAGGGTGCTTTTCTGGTTTGAAAAAAGACAGAATAATGCTGTGTTTAATTAACAGGGGCACTACATAACACAGAAGCTTTATTTAAACACAGAGAGCAGAAAGGCACATCATGATTGTTGGCTGGATTTCTATTATCATCTTCCTGCCAAAGCTGTTACAAGTAGTAGAAAAGGATACAGGATCCAAGAGCCACAGTCTAGGATATAAGTAAGTCTACAATGCAAACTTTAACATATAAAATTAAAACCAAAACAATAAGTAATGCAACTCATTTGAGCACCACTTACAATAATTCAGAGTGGTGGTGTCCTTGATAGCAGTAATGAGCATACACAACCAATTGAATTATTTATTATGGCTTTCAGATGTTTTACTAATTTAGTTCTCTGTGTTTCAACTGTTTTGCCAGTTCAACATCCTTAAGGTCACTATAGGTTTACTTCAAATCATAGACAGGGATTAGGTAATGAACAAACATGTACATATGTAAACGTAATTAGATATACAGTTCATAACCAAGGCTAGATTTCCATCACTGAAGCCTGTAGGTACACAGCATTTAGCATCCATAGAAACACCCCGGTATAACTTTTACCGAACATGTTTTTTCTATGAGTCTGATAATGAAGAAAAATGTCTTGCCACTGATTATATAGGGAAGCACTTTTTTGCCTTACCTTCTGTAGGTACAGGCTTACTCCACCTACTGGTAGATACATTTTTGTATAACAGTGTTTTTTACTCTTTCCCTGCAATTACTTATTTCTTCTAATTTGCAAAGCACTCATTTGCACAGCACTAATGTATAACAGTAAAACCCCTTTCACACTGAAGCGCCGGCAAAACAGAGCTAAAGCGCTGCATGACTCCATGCACACTAGCTAATTTTTAGGCTCGTAGCAGCTAGTTTGAGCTTTTTTTGTGACCCTAGAAGCAGACAATGTTTTTCTATGTGTCAGTACACACTGTTGTAAGCTAGAGGCATTTTTTTTCTAGCTCCAGCTTCTAGGAGCAGAAAAAAATGCTTTTTTTTTGTGTTTTTGGGATTGACAGCTCCTAGAAACACCTAAATGCTGGTAACCACTGCCAAGCACTGGTTTCCAGCATTTTTTGCAAATAACCAGCAGCCCGCCAGTGTCTTTAACAATCAGTGTATACTGTAGCTGGTTTTTAAGGAGCAAGCCAGGAAGCCGGCTGTCGCGTCCTTAATAACGTATGACTCATCAACAATCCATACAAGGCCCCAGGCTGCATGTTCGGATAAGGGGCTGGTATGGATTTTAAGGGGAACTCCACACCAAAAAAAAAAAAAAAAAACAGCACGCCCCCCCAAATCCATACCAGACCCTTAGGTCTGGTATGTATTTTGAGGGGTACCCCATGCCAAAATTTAAAAAAAAATGGTGTGGGGTTCCCCCAAAGTCCATACCAAACCCTTATCTGAGCATGCAGCTTGGCAAGCCAGGAAAAGACGGGATGTGTGAGCGCCCCCCCACCCCTTCTGAACCATACCAGGTCACATGCCCTCAACATAGGGGATGCTTTATTTTTTATAAAAAAAAAAGCAGTGTCCCCCAGTGTTGATCCATTGTCAATCACAATGAATGCTGGCCGCCACGCCGGAAGAAAAAAAAGCTCCGCACCTGAAAAATGTTTCTGCCATTTGACAGCACTGCTCCCCCTTGGTGCCAAATAAACTAAGGGGTGGGGTTACCCAGTGATGTCATCAGGCCACCCCACCCACCTGTGACATGATTGACTCAGCATGCCCCAGTTGATGATTTCACAAGGCAGCGGGGTCACCCTGGGACATCACAGGTGGCCCCGCTCAGTAGTTTATTTACTGGCAGGAGGTGGTAGAGCTGTAAAATGGTGGGATCCTTTGTTGGTTGTAGAAGTTTTTTTCTTTTTTCAGGTCAGCAGCTGGCACTTATTGTGATTAATGGTGGATCTACACTAGGGAACGTTATAAAAAAAAGACAAAAAAAGGACTGTGTGTTTTTATTTACTCTTTGACACTTTTTTTGATGAATGAGTAGGGGTACAATGTGGATGATGGGATACAGGGGCCCCCAGATTCTGATAAGTTATCCCCTGCAACCACTGGGCCAGGGTTGTGGGGAAGAAACCCTGTCCTCATCAACATGGGGACAAGGTTCTTTAGGGGCAGAGCCCCCCTGCCCCAAAGCACCCCCCGTGTTAAGAGCAAGTGGCCTAGTAATGCCCAGGGTGGATTCTCACTTGTCCCCCCATCTCCTGGCCTGCTAGGCTGCATGCATAAGGGTATGGTATGAATTTTGGGGGGACCTCACACCATCTTTTAATTTGGTGTTGGCTTTCCCTCAAACTCCATCCCAGACCTAAGGGTCTGCTATAAGTTGGTGGGACCCCACGCCATTTTTTTTATTTTGGTGTGGGGTTCCCTTTTAAATCCATACCAGACCCGAAAGGGCCTGGTATGGATTGGGCAGACCCCCACCCTTTTTTCGTTCTCAATTTTTATTGCCAGCAATTGCTCAGTTAACATTCAGCTGTCAGCTATTCACTGTGTCCTGATTGGGCAAAGCTTTGCCCAGTCAGGGCTTAGAATGTACTGTGCAGTGTGTAGTGCATTGCAGGGTACTTGGCAAACATCTGGCCGAGCGCCCCGCAAATTCAGGTGTTCGTCAAATGGGCGAACAGGTGATGTTCAGGCCGAACTTGTACTCAGCCTGAACTGTTCGCCAAACTCTATGATAGAACAAGAGGTGGCGGAATACCTGACATGACCTGTGGGCCCCAACAACTTCTTAGGCTAGTTGTCAGTGAGAAGTCTCTGCTTCTATTGGAGTGCAGAAGCCACAACATAGGAGCGTCTAGTGTTTCTCTGTTCCAGTTTATTGACAATAGCATAGGAAAAACGTAAGCCCACTTGGCCTCCAGGCATACAGCCTTACAGAGGGACAATTCCTTCTAGACCTGAGCTCCAGCGCTGGAGCCTCAATCTAGATACACAGCCTGCTCACACACAAACCTTATTTTGCCCAAAAGGAGAGCAAATAGTAAAGGGTTTTTTTGCTTCCTGAGGGGAGGACTGAAGGAAGAACCATTCTAGTAGAGATGGGTCGAACACCCCCCCTTTGGTTTGCACCAGAGCTTGCGAACAGACAATAAAATTGGGCAAACATTTGGACCCTATTAAAGTCTATGAGACATGAACATGAAAAATCTCAAGTGCTATGAGACATGAACATGAAGAATCACAAGTGCTCATTTTAAAGGTTTATATGCAAGTTATTGCCATAAAAAGTGTATGGGAACCCGGGTACTGCCCTAGGGGACATGTATCAATGCAAAAAAAAGTTCTTAAATTGTTTTTTTCAGGAGCAGTGATTTTAATAATGCTTAAAGTGAAACAATAAAAATGAAATATTCCTTTATATATCATGCCTGGGCGGTCCCCTTAGTCTGCATGTAAAGTGGCGCATCTGTGTGATGTTTAGAACAGTGCCGGAGCAAAATGACATTTGGAAAAATTGTCATTTAAAATCGCTTGTGGCTTTAATGTATTTCCGGCTCCCGGCAATATACATAAAAATCACTGAAAAAAAATGCATGGGGGAACCCTCAGTCCATACCAGGCCCTTTGAGTCTGGTATGGATTTTAAGGGGAACTCCACACCAACATTTTTAAAAAATCTGACGTGGAGTCCCCCCAAATCCATACCAGACCCTTATTCAAGCAAGCAACCTGGCCGAGCAGGATAGGAGGTAAGGGTGACCCACACCTGGCTACATGCCCTCAACATGGGGGGCTGGGTGCTTTGGGGCAGGAGGGGCTCTGTGCCCCCCACCCCAAAGCACCTTGTCCCCATGTTGATGGGGACAAGAGCTTCTTCCCCACAACCCTGGGTTGTGGTTGTGGGGGTCTGTGGGCAGGGGGCTTATTGGAATCTGGAAGCCCCTTCAAAAAGGGGGGGCTCCAGATCCCGCCCCCCCATGTGAATGAGTATCGGGTACATCATACCCTTACTAATTCACCAAAAAAGTGTCAAAAAGGAAAAAAAACACAGGAGACAATTAGGGACAAGTCCTTTATTATAAAAGAAAAAAAGTGTCCCCCACTGTAATCCACGTCAATCACAGCGCACGATGGACCCTAATGGGAGGGCTCCCGCCGACTAACCTCTTTTTGCTTTGACAGTTTATTTATAGTCAAGGGCGGGGCCACTCAGTGATGTAACCGAGTCCCCTCTGACATCACATAACATCAGAAGGGGGTGGAGTCACCCGCTTACATCACCGTGTTCTAAATTTGATGAACAGGTGAACTTCCAGTGTTCTTATGTTTGACTCGAACATCAGGCCCATCCCTACATACTAGAATAGGGTTTGGCTGTTTTGTTAGAGACTGAATGAGCCAGCTGATAAACTGCAGGTTATGTTAAACTAAAAGTCTCTGAATACAAAATTCCAGGAGAGGCTTTGACAAAATACAATACAAATTGGCAGATAGACAGGGCTAGAAAACACATCTTTGCAGATATATTGTTAGTTTGTAAAATAGACACATTCTGTTAAACAAAAAAACACATTGTGCCCTCAAAGCTGCTAAACCCACAGGAAAATAAAAAAAACTCTCATAATGCATGGTCCAATTTTACTCCTTCCCCCAAAAAATTTGAATAAAAACAGTAGTTAATCTTTCCTCATAGCTGCTGCCCATATTCATTTGGTTGGCCTCTGCTACATTATTTTCATTTGAACAATATGCTTGTGAACTGTTTGTAAACTGGTACTCAGATTGGAATTGCATATTCCAAATGAGGTCTTACTAATGCTTTTGCTGTCATAAAACAACATGTGTCATACAGGATACTGAAGTTTAACATATACACCTTGCGCGCAATTGAAATCAATCTACTATACATACAACCAGATAAAGTTTGCAAGTATTTTTCTTACCACAGTTGCTCCTTACAACTATATTTGAAATAAAAGTCACTTATAAAAGTAAAAAAGTAGTACATTTTTCTTAGATATGTGTTATTTTTGTATGCAGCAAAACTTGTATCTATACTAGGGTTCTCTTTTATCATTTGCAGAACCTTTGATGAATTATTCAAAATACTTTTTAGAAAAAAATAAGTAATAATGATAATAAAATCAGTGTGGGAACCAAAATGTTTTTCAAGTGCCATATGGATAATAATTCATAACCAATAACACCTCCTGCAATTAAATATGACTAACTGATAAAAATGCCTTTAGTGTGAAGCTTCATCATTGGTCTGAAATATTGTTTGTGTGAACAAAATGTCTCACTCAGAATTTGATCAGTAAACTTGTTAATCAGGATATTTTCCTAATTCCTTTTGGATAAACCTTTAAAAGGTAAAAATAACATGGTATGTGTTATTAAAAACTAAGCATGTGAGGCTTTTTTGATAAAATTCACCAAAGAAGAATAATGGAAAAAAATTGATTGAGAGCTCACTTTAGGAGTTAGGGATAAAGCAAGAGTGGAAGGTAAAGGGGAACTTAACTGGCTGAAAAAACTACTAGCACATCAATGTTACTTTTATTCTGCCAAAAAAATCTCTCCCCCTGCTTACAAGCAATTATTTAAGAACTGTAACCTGACAACTGTGCATTCTGGTTTGCACAGGCGTCATCTCAGCCTGTCCAGTCAAGAAGTATAAAGACTCCTGAAACAAGAAAACAGGGAAAAGCACCTGCTACAGTCAAGGAGGAAATTTCAGACATTGTGGTAAAGGTGTTTTGTGCCACGCTATCTGTGTAGTACAATTGGTATTATGTGAATTAATTGTGATTGTGTTAGGTGCAATAGTGCCAGTGATGAATAAATGTATGATTAAAGCATTTCTTATTCATGCATACTAGTGATTAAAATATAAAGTCCTGGTGGCTTACATACAGTACATATATACCAAACCAAAATTTTCAGGTGAGTATGTGACATATACAAAAACAGTAATTAGCACTTAATGATTGGTGACAGTTAAAGTAAAAGTTTGCAGATGATGCAGGTGATGATACACTTAATAAAATTATACAAATAATAGTCCATAAAAGTTCGGTCAGATGGGTGAATTTAAAAATCTCTTAAAGGTGATACATATTGGTGCGCCGGGTAATACATCTGCAGTGATTGTAGTTGTGACTGATCCTTAAGTGTGTGTTAGTCCCTCACCTGAGGTGTGCTAGCAACCTTGCACATAAAGGTTTCTTTGTATGGGTGATTCCTTGTTCCTCCTGTGGGGATCTCCACCTTTTCTGTGTGCTGTCAGCTATGTTGCTGGTGACTTTTTAAAACTAGTCATACGGAGAGAGACCCTCCTGATCGGGTGGGTGCAAAAAGAAAGAGGACTTTCCTTTGTATGATATTGTTTTGTTTAAAACATTTATTTAAAACAAGCTTTTAAAATCAACACTCACATTTGCAAGTAAAACAAACGAGCGTTTCTCCTACGAGCGCCGAGCTCGTGTGCATTCAGTCTGAGCTTCCAAACACCTCTGCTGTCGCAGCCCTACACGTTACATCACGCCTCATGTGACTTCATCAATGGGGATGGCTAGAGAGGTGTGTGAGGTGTAGTATTTATAATGGATTTAATTACATCGGTAATTTTCTTGAAGCCTGTGGATGGTTGGTTATCGCGGCCATTTTCTTAGAGACAAGGGTTATGCTAGATGTTATATTTTCCATGTGATATTTATTCATGAGATTATGTTATTCCATGGAGCATAGGTGGTTGGAAACTCCACTGTAAACCCATCATTAAATTATTTCAACAATACATTTTTATTTTCAATATTTGTAATGTGTGTGTCTGTGTGTGGTTGTTCATTGTGAAAATAATGGTTGAAACATAGTTTCCTTTTTGCTGGGTTATTGATTTTTATTGATTTTATATGATTATTTTAATCACTAGTATGCATGAATAAGAAATGCTTTAATCATAAATTTATTCATCACTGGCACTATTGCACCTAACACAATCACAATAAATTCACATAATACCAATTGTTCTACACAGATAGCGCGGCACAAAACACCTTTACCACAATCATACCTAAATAGTCTTCGATAACTATTGAAGTGCCAGCTGCTGTCTACACTCATCAAACATTTTGTCCACAATTAGAAGGAAAACCTGTTCATCAAGTGGCAGCGCAGAGGTATTCCCTCATTCCTTTACATTTCAGACATTGATGCACTGTATTGGGCACCTTACAGGTTAAGTGGTCAAATTTGCATATCATGGCAAAAGCTCCAGAGAGGCAAAACACTTTACCTTCACTTTAAGTGTTAATATCAGATTAAAATGTATATAATACCAAAACTTTTTTGTAGGTCTCAATAGAGTAGTTAACTCTAGTATATTAGAGAAATGGTCCAATATACCCAAACCCTGTTGAAACATATACAGATTTCCTATGGTCTGCTGATACAAATATTTGCACATCATACACATAGGGAGTAGAGTTGAGCGGACACCGAACTTGACCCCGGACCCCGAACCCCATTGAAATCAATGGGGACCCAAACTTTTGGGCACAATAATGGCTGTACAAAAGTCCTGGAAAGTGCTAGAGGGCTGCAAAAGGAAGAAAAGTGGGGGTAAGAGTAGGACAAGTGCCCTACAAAGAAATGGGGATAGGGAAATAACAATAATCTGTCCCTTACAGCAACAGCAGGAACCTGACCCTATAGAACTAGGAGATGATTTTAGAACAATAATCTGTCCTTACAGCAACAGCAGGAACCTCTCCCTATAGCAGTTTGATATGATTTTAGAACAATAATCTGTCTCTTACAGCACCAGCAGGAACCTCTCCCTACAGCAGCTTGATATGATTTTAGAACAATAATCTGTCCCTTACAACACCAGCAGGAACCTCTCCCTATAGCAGTTTGATATGATTTTAGAACAATAATCTGCCCCTTACAGCACCAGCATGAACCTGACCCTATAGCAGTAGGAGATGATTTTAGAACAATAATCTGTCCCTTACAGCAACAGCAGGAAGCTGACCCTATAGCAGTAGGAGATGATTTTAGAACAATAATCTGTCCCTTACAGCAACAGCAGGAACCTGACCCTATAGAACTAGGAGATGATTTTAGAACAATAACCTGTCCCTTACAACAACAGCAGGAACCTGACCCTATAGAACTAAGAGATGATTTTAGAACAATAATCTGTCCCTTACAGCAACAGTAGGAACCTGACCCTATAGAACTAGGAGATGATTTTAGAACAATAATCTGTCCCTCTAAGCAGTGTACTCTAACTAGTCCAGTCAGATTGTTCTGTAATGCAGGATGAGATGTTATTAGATCTGCAATCTGTCCCTAAAAGCAGTAGTAGTAGTAATCTCTACCTAGTCCACAATCAGATTGTTCTGTAATGCAGTATGAGATGTTATTAGATCTGCAATCTGTCCCTCACAGCACCAACAGCATCCTCTCCCTACACTAGCCTGAGAGCATATGACATGCAGCACTAGGTGACTCCAGCTCATACAGAGGCTGGGTCACAGGATGCACTGGCCAATCACAGCCATGCCATTAGTAGGCATGGCTGTGATGGCTTCTAAGGGCAAACCAGTGAAACACTTGTTGATTGGCTGCCCTGCAGCTATTCAACAAGTGGGAAAAAAATACCAGAACCCAGAACCCGAACCCAAACTTTTTTTTAAAAGTTTGGGTTGGCTCAACTCTAATAGGGAGTGATTCATTATTCTTCTGAAAACATTTCGTTCATATGAAAAACTCTAAAAAATTGATGGCCATGAAGGTTGGAGAAGTAGTCATGACTACAACCTGACTAGAACCTTCATTTCCTGTGCACATACTGAATGATTGGAAGATTCATGGAAAGGTGGTGTGGGGAGGCAAGGAAGTCTGGGACTACATCTGGAAGGAAGCTTACTCCCGCACCATAAAAATGGGGCATGTTGACGCACATGTGCCCTTGGTCCCAGACTTTGAGAACTATAACAGAGTGGTAGATGAAATTGCCAAAGTGAAAGCAGTTGTGCCAATTGATCCTGTTTTGATGAACTTGGCCAACTGGGCCCACAAGCAATCTGGACATTTGGGGCAGAAAGCAACATATGAATGGGCACAGCAGAGAGGATTGCCTATGCTAGTAATGAGAGGTCTGGCACACCTTTTCTTTCCCACTAGCAGATCTTCATGTGACATATCAAACTCTATCCTCACTATCATTTGAGGAGAACACATCCTCACAATCCCAGTTTTGGGATGTGACAATGGCACGTACCCTGGCTTTACTAACACGTTTACGGCCTTTCCTTTTCCTTAAGGCATTAATTGATTTGGTCATGAGGGCTGCACACCTTTCTTGCAAATCAGCTCGACTAGCTAGCAACTGCTAGCTGGTCTTTTAATACCTTAATTTCTGTCTCTGCCTTCTACCTTCTCTGTGATTCAGTATAGAGAGCATGAAGGAAGTACTAACCCACTGTGGACACTGTCCTCTTCTCTTTTTTACTTAAATCCAACCCCTTAAGGCTAAAATCTACAAAAGGATCTGAGACTTTAACACCTCAAATCATATTCAAGGGAGAAGCATACTTTACAAATTCTTTAGCAAGAGGCTCCCACTCATGGTCTCTGGTCCAGATAGGTAAGCTGCACACTTCCTTCTGGTCACCAGAAACCTCTGCAGCCTTGCTTTTCCTAAACATTTTATGCAGCATTTTTACCTAGCACAAGCTACACAACACACCACAGAAAACACAGGTCTGCTTCAGTTGAACTTATAGCACAGATCATGGCACGAGCCCCCAATTGTTTCGCTTGCGTCTAGATGGAAAGGTTACTTTGCGGTATAAGCAAGGACGTTCAGACCGGTTTTGTGTATTAATGAGCTTTTACTGAATAAAAATGCTGTACATACAAAACTATTACAATATTAGGAATACAAATCAAGACTGACAGATCTCTATAGCAAATTAACAACCTAGCCAACAAACAAACTATAAGCCAAAGCCGAAGCTCATAATGGGGGATCTGCAGCTCGCCTCATCCAGCAGGTAGTCAACAGAGGGGAGACAGTGGGGAGTCCTCAGGTTCATCCTTACCATCTACAAGGAGCCCAGCTAAGACTAAACAGTGCAGAGACTCCCCACAAAGGCAACCCCAGAAGGCAGACATGACCTCCTGGAGACCTAACCAGGCACTCTCAGCAGGCCTGACACTCCCTCCAAGCAACCCTATAGCAGCCTTTCCTACACAGGGACAGCCAATATCAGACAGTATGTTAAATAGCATGCTGATTTCCCTTAGGTCATCCCTGCAAACGGACATGCTGAAATGTATGAAATCATTTCAAAAAGACTTGCATAGCACAGAAGGCACGATTACAAATATAAAATCTTCCATGGAAGAATACACTAAGTCATTTAATTTACTAGTAGATGCACATACCGTTCAAAATGACGATATAGAATGGCTAAAAGCCAAGGTGGCGGACCTCAAAGCTCGTTCTAGACAGAAGAACATAAAAGCAGAGGGATCCCAGAGTCCGTCCACGCTGACCAATTGCAACAATACACCAAAAACCTATTCATGGTCCTGGCGCCATCTCTCTCTGCGCAGAACTCACCATAGACAGGATCCACAGGCTGCCCAAACCCTCCTTCATGGCCCAAGAGCTACCAAGGGACACTTTTATGAGAGTACACTTTTACCAATCAAAAGACAGCCTTCAGACAAGCCAACAATTTCCCTGAGGAATTTTCCCTCTCTCTGCGCAGAACTCACCATAGACAGGATCCACAGGCTGCCCAAACCCTCCTTCATGGCCCAAGAGCTACCAAGGGACACTTTTATGAGAGTACACTTTTACCAATCACGACAGCCTTCAGATAAGCCAACAATTTCCCTGAGGATTACAAGGCTTACAGCTACTACCAGATCTGTCTAGACACACCCTGCAAAAGTGTAGAAATCAGGCCACTATAACGAAGATGCCGAGGAACCATAATATAAGTCATAAGTGGAAATACCCAGCATACCTGTTAGGGGACATGGGTGCCTTTTGTGGTCTTCCGCGGTGGAAGTGGCACCAGACGGCCAGGTGCAGCGCTTGAACTCTGCCACAACTTCAAACTAACCGGGCACTTTGGGGGTCGTAAGATGGCAGAGCTGCTTTCCCACTCACTCTGGTGGCCTTGCCTGAACGGGGACTGCAAGGACTATGTGGGTGCCTGCCCTGTCTGTGCCAAGAGTAAGACTGAGAGGTCTAAAGCTTGGGGTCTGCTGACTCCATTACCCATCCCGGAGTGACCTTGGTCCCAGATCTCGATGGACTATATAGTGGAGTTGCCTCCATCTGCGGGCTTCAGTACCATCCTTGTAGTGGTAGACCGCCTCACAAAGATGGCTCACTTCATACCCATGAAGGGCACCCCCACAGCAGCTGAAACAGCTGACATCTTCATCAAAGAGGTGGCCCGCCTTCATGGCATTCGCAGCAACACAGTCTCAGACCGAGGAGTACAGTTTAGGTCCCGCTTCTGGAGGTCTCTGTGTTCTCCCTTAGGAATTAATCTTGCCTTCTCCTCCACATATCATCCGCAGTCGAACGGTCAAACAGAGAGAACTAATCAAACCCTACAGCAGTATCTCCACTGCTACTCTGTCTAATCTCAGGATGATTGGATTTTCCTGCTGCCCCTAGCCGCGTTCACATACAACAACTCCATTCATTATGCTACCAAGCAAAACCCATTCTGGGCAAACTTCGGCTACCACCCTACCTTCTTACCTGGCCTGCCAACAGAGAGCTCTGTACCTGCCCTTCTGGAAGTCACCCAGTTCCTGGAGGAAAGCAGTAAACGGTTACAAGAAACTCTTTCCCAGACCCAAGCACTCAGTAACAAGAGTTTCGACAAGGGAAGATGAGGAGAATCGGAACTGCAACCATGCCAACAAGTCTGGCTATCAACCAAGAATCTGAGGCTATCCTGCCCCTTCAGGAAACTGGGGCCAAAATACATTGGGCCCTTCCCAGTAAAGAGACAAATTAACAAGGTCGCATTCGAGCTGGATCTACCTGCTTCACTCCGCATTCACCCGGTCTTCCACATGAACCTGCTCAGGCCTGTGGTCAAGGACCTCTTCCCTGGGCGCAACACAGCCCCTCCAGAACCGGTCTTGGTTCTGGAGGGGCTGAAATTTGAGGTGGAGACTATCCTCGACTGCAGGAGAAGAGGGGGCACCATCCAATTTCTGGTAAAGTGGAAAGGCTATGGGCCTGAAGAAAGCTCCTGGGAACCGGAGAACCACCTGCATGCTAGAGAGCTAATCAGGGCATTTTGGAGAAGACACCCGATCAAGAAAGCCCAGATCCGGAGGCTGCTCCTGGGGGGGGGGCAATGTTAGGGGACATGGGTAGCTTTTGCGGTCTTCCGCGGTGGTGCACACGCCCGTGCGCCCACCCGCGTGCGTGCGCACTTGCCGGAAGTGGTGCCAGAAGGCTCTATTTGAAGCATGGGGAACCTGCAGCGGATGCTGTCCATTCTACAGCATTCCAGTATCCTGTAACCCATGTGCTACTCTGAAGAGACTTCCTGTATCTGTGGCCCCGGCTCCCCTTGGACTTTGTTTGATATCTGCCTGCCCTGACCTTCGGCTTGTCTACGACTACTATGCTTGCTCCTTGTACATTTGTTGCCCGCACATTGCTGACCCTGCCTGAACTCGACCACCCGCCTGCCGGATCCTTTTGTACTTCACCGCCAGCCTGTTAACGACCTGGCCTGCCTCACTACCCGTCTGTTGCACGAGCTCCAGCGGATTCTCAGCTACCATCAGAGACTATATCCAGCCCTGCTGCCCCCCTGTGCTCCAGGATTCCCTGTTTCCACTACCAGGGGCCCTTGAACCAGGGCCGCAAGATAGGTTGTCCCCTGCACAAGTCAGACTCAACTACCAGGTACGTGAAAATACCATTATACACAATGGATCTACAACCCAGATATCAACTCTGGAAGTTGGAATAAAACTTCTGCAACAATGGGGAGTTCTCCTTCCCCCATCTCCAAAATGAGTGGCATGTAGTATCCCCAAAAAAAACACAAGTGGGAGGTACCCAACCCATCTAAAGCATCAATCATTATCTTTCAAGTCCCAGGCCAAAGGATGCAACTCCATCCGTATGACCCCTATAGACACTTGGACAGTTACACCTGGCACGGATCATCCACACGGTCCTCTTTTTATGGTTATTTTGTTTCTTCTTCAAGTTCACTCTCAGTTAGAGTTGAGCGAACCTGGACTGTAAAGTTCGGGTCCGTACTGAACTTTGGGGTGTCCGGGACCCGGACCCGAACTCTGACTTTTCAAAAAAAGTCCGGGTTCGGGTCCGGGGTTCTGGTAATTTTACCAAAATTTCTGAAAATTGCAGTAAAAAAGTCCAGGAAAGTCCTAGAGGTCTGCAAAGGGAAAGGAAATGGGGGTAAGGGTGGGACAAGTGCCCTACAAAGAAATGGGGACAGGGAAATAACTAAAAGCATTTTTAAAAAAATTAAAACATAAAAAAATCAAAAATGGAGGTGGATGTGGACCATCTTCAAACTGGGTCTGAAAAGTGCTAATTAACGGTAGAAGCCATATAACTGTTCTAAAATCATCTTCAAACTGTGTCAAAAAAGTATAAATAAGCCGGGAGAACCCATATCACTGTTCTGCAAACATCTGGAAAAAATACAAAATTAAAAAAATTTTTACGAAAATCAATAAAGGGACAGGGGTAAAGAAACATCCCGTGAACAGGGTGGGAATGGGGGTAAAGGAAAGGGAAACGTCTGGAGATCCTGAAAGGACCTGAAAAAATGACGTTAAAAGTCTTTAAAACCATTTTAATGGTCTTGGGGCCTGGGCTTGGGCCTGAAAAAAACTTTTCAGTCTCAAGCCCAGGCCCAGGGCCTGTGGGGTTTCAAGTCATGCCTGGGCTTGAAATGTCAGGTCCAAGCGAGTTGAGATTGACTCTCACTTGAACTTCTTCTTTGTTTTATTGGTATTTTTCTCCTGGCACACCTACTAGGC
>BLSH010100713.1:86716-104085 GCA_018402905.1 Glandirana rugosa | reverse complement strand
ATGCAAAAATGGGAAAGGGAACTAAACTGCACTTTCACACAAGAACAATGGAAGAACGCTATAAAATCCACAATAACATCTTCACATTGCATATCCCACTGGGAAATGACTCTAAAAATAATTAATAGATGGCATTATACACCATTCCAGTTGGCAAAATTCTACCCCACAAACTCTCTGCTATGCTGGCGCAACTGCAACCAAATAGGAAACCTACTACATGTTCTCTGGGAATTCCCAGCATTAACAAGTTTTTGGAATAGTGTATTCCAATGCATAGCCTCATGCACTGGAATACAAAAGAACCCATGCCCAGAAATGGCCCTCCTAAACATAGTGGTAGACACCTATGCTCCGAACTACAGACCAGTAGCAATGCACATACTACTAGCAGCGCAGACAATAATCCTTAGGAAGTGGAAATTATTATTATTATACAGGATTTATATAGCGCCAAGAGTTTGCGCAGCGCTTTACAATATAAAGAGAGACATAAAGAGAGCATTACAATTTAAAACAAGAATGTTAGAGGGCCCTGCTCCTGTGAGCTTACAATCTAAGAGGGGGGTTGGTGAAACAGAAGATAGGGACTGTGAGGGATGAACAGATGAGGGGAGTCAACAATTCCGTTGTTAGCTAGAGGCAGGATAGGCCTCCCTGAGGAGATGAGTTTTCAGGGATTGCCTAAAAGTGGACAGAGTAGGAGATAGGAAGACATATTGGGGTAGAGAGTTCCAGATGATGGGAGAGGCTCTGGAGAAGTCCTGGAGATGAGCACGGGAGAGTAGAAGGTCTTGGAAGAGGACGTTTGGGTGAAATCAACAGTATCAGAAGTTAACTAACTGGTTGATATGAACAAAACATACAAGACAATTATTGCATTAACTCTTTGTTTTACAATAAATTACGAGACATTTGGAACATTTGGACGAATGATAAAAATTGAGCTATTGTCATTTTACTCATGATATATTGTTGAACAATGTACCACATCTGTATCTCTGAAATGTAATGTACTGCAATCCCTATACTTACACGTTTTCTATATTTGTTTTTGCTTTTCTCTTCTACTTTTATATGTTAAAATCCAATAAAAAATGATTGATCAAAAAAAAAAGGAAAGGGGAGGTGATGTACTCCTCACTCATTTACACAAAGGGGTGCTATCTGGGTTCCCTCTTCTTGTTAAAGGGGACTTCCAGATACTGATAAGCCCCTGTCTGCAGACCCCCATAATCACGGGGCCAGGGTTGTGGGTGAAAGATCCTTATACTCATCAATATGGAGACAAGGCGTTTTGCCAGAGGGTACCCCCCATAATGAGGGCATGTGGCCTGGTATGGTTCAGGAAGAAGGGGGGACAGAGCACACATTCATCTTCCCTTTTCCTAGTATGTCAGGCTGCATGGTGTAGAATGTTTGGGGGGATCCCACATTTTTTCATTGATTTGTGTGTAGGGTTCCCCTTAAAATATGCACTACACCTAAAGCATCTGGTATAGAGCGGGGGGGGGGCATACCATTTTTATGAACTATACTGGCCACTTTGTTTACATGGCCTGGGATTCCAGACAAGTAAATGATAACTGGTTGTTAAGGATGGGGTGGGTGTTGGCACCGACCGCTTTCTTAACAACCATTGACAGTTGAAGAAGATAGTTCTGATATATAGTAGCAGGAGAAAAACCCACAACTATATATGATGTTTGGCTCCTGCCAAAGAACCAGTATTTGAAATGAACTGGGAGCTCATCCTTTGTTAATTTAAAATGAAGTAGCATATTTTCCTTGACAAGGTTAGTTGATTGAATTGTTCAGTGAGTATCTTCTGTTGAACAATTAGGTATCATTTATCAACTGTTCTGATTTTAGTAAAATTAATTCTCTTGGTTGGTGTGTAAATATACAAATTGTACATTGTCTTTATTTAGTGAAAAAGTTCCCTTTTTGATAATGAAGATTTGGCAAAAAATAAATCAATTAGATATTTAGAATTGATTTGAATCAATGACATTTACAACACGGCAAGTGACAAACATTTTAGGAAAGAAAAAAGAAAGAGAAGAGCACATGATACAGGTTAACAGATGGTGATCTTAAAGAGAAAAAGAGTAATCATAGAAAGTAACATCTGAACTTAGCTGAGTGAAGTTGAGATCAAGAAAGCAACCGTGTCAATGTTTAAGAGAATGAGTCCTCTGGGAGAGACCAAATGAGAAGGTTAAATTGAGATATTTGGAAGCTACAAGCGAAAATGGGTCATTAATAATGATGTTAAAGTCACCCAAAATGAGAGTGGATAGTTCACAAGACAGAAATCTGCATAGCCTATTTAAGACTACTTTTATTATGCAGATTGGAAGGAAAAGTTCAACTGATGCATACGATTAAATTTGAAACTTATTTTTCTTGTAAATGTGTCCTTGACTGCAAATAAAAGACATGCCTGGAAGAGAGATACTATAGACTAAACAAAGACATACGGATAACTGGAAACAATAAAGAAAATCTGTGTGATGATATCTACTGACAGTACAGACATCTGTTCAAAAGGTAGATATTTCAATAATATTGTTTACAGAAAACATATCCATTTGTTTTCCTCAATTAGGAGACAATGCATCAAATGCTTCTATTTGTCTTGAAAACAAAATCTCAGCAGGGTTTGACTTTTGGATTATTATCATGTATTCTAGAACATATTTTTCATACTCCACTGATTGAATAAAATGTATCTATGTTTGCCTGTGGGTTATAACACATTGCATTTAGAATGTACTCAGTCCACTTAGTTTTGTAGCTCAAAAGTTGCATTCAGGCTGCATCCGGAGGGTGAAGTCTGCAAATGGGCAACAGCCACTAAGATGTTCAGCAAGTTTATTGCAGAACCAAACAACTTGTGGAAAAGAGGGTTCAGAATGATGTCATCACTTCCATTCAGAAATTGCAACTTAAGGCACTAGTAAATAAGCACCAATAAAGACCCTCCGGGTCTAGTATGAATTTTAAGGGAGATTCTATGCAAAAAAAAAAAAATCTACAATGCATGTTAGAACCCTTGAGTCTGTTATGGGTTTTAAGAAGGAACCCCAACCCTAACTTTTCTGCTTTAAGAAGGAACCCCACACGAAAATAAAAAAGCATTCCTCCCACCCTAGGTGGTGAAGGATTTGTTATCTTTTATCTTCTTTCCGCCTATTTTTTTCTTGTCTCTTTTCTCCTCTCTCTCCTTTTTCTTCCTGCTCAGGCTCCATACTTCGTCTGTTATGGGCTCAGGAATTTTAGGCATTAGACCTGTATTTGGATCTCTATTATCATTTTTTTCTTTTTGGATAATCCCTCTGCAATACAGGGTTATAATGTTGCTGTACTACGTACCATGTAATATGTTTTCCTCTTGCTTAGATGTCACCTCATTGGGATTAGCTTCTCATTTTGGTCATTTATTGTATTGGAGCTTGTTGATGTTTTTTTTAATGTATTATTGTGATTTCTATATCAGTGGTTCTCAACCCTGTCCTCAAGTACCCCCAAGGCCATGTTTGCAGGTTTTCCTTTATCTTGCACAGGTGCTTTAAATCAGAGTCAATGGCTTGGTATTTTGGACAGCTATTTTATCTAAGAGAAATTCCCAAAACATGGCCTGTTGGGGGTACTTGAGGACGGGGTTGAAAAACACTGTTCTATATGATCATAGAAAAAAGATTTAACAAAAAAGAAAAGAAAAATAAAGCATGAGTGCGGGGGTGTGGTTTGACCTTGGAGCGAGATGGCCGCCGAAAGAGTGAACTGCCGCCGACGGTGTTACTCTGCTCCTTTCTATAGAGGCAAAAACGCTGGACTACACTACAAACTCACGTTGATGGATGCACAAGACCAGGGGTATCGAAGGCACTGCTCTCCATCTGACCAATGGCTCAACCCCCAGCTTCTGGACAGCATAACCTCGCCAGTCCTACCAAGGCTCCGCACTCCTGGAGGGCCCGCAGAGATTATTGATTCAACGCAGCAACCTACAGATACCAGATACTTGACAATTTCCTCAGTTAAAATTCCCATGCCAAAAAACAGCATAGACCAGCGAGTGCCCTTTACCCTTTCCTCCCTTATCTTATCTTAATCTGAAAATAGCGTCAAGTGAGGAAGGACACCAGACTTTGTTCCTCACATAGGCATCTGCCAAAGTGACCGGAGGGATCTGCCCGTGGTCCTACATACATATATATATATATATATATCAGCCCCTCAAATCTTTCCTGGTGTCAGCCGCGCCGATCTGTCCACCGCCCAGGTAGTGTCTCTAGACACTACCTGGGCGGTGGACAGATACGGCGCGGCTGACGCCAGGAGAGACACTACCTGGGCAGTGGACAGATACGGTGCGGCTGACGCCAGGAAAGAATTGAGGGGCTGATATATATATGTAGGACCGCGGGCAGATCCCTCCGGTCGCTTTGGCAGATGCCTATGTGAGGAACAAAGTCTGGTGTCCTTCCTCACTTGACGCTATTTTCCCTCTTGAATATTGTATAAAACAAAGACCTCATGATGAAACATCTGATGACCCTCAGTAAGATTTTTTGACCATATCATGCCGTTCCTCCTGGATTGATCTGTCCACCGACAGCGATATTATACATTTTCTTCCCCCACTGGTGTGGGGTGTGCTTGTTACTATTCTTACCCAGAGAAGAATTCTGTTTTTAATGTACACCTGTATGCCACAGCCTGTTGTAAAGCTACCCCTGATGAAGGGCTTGTCAATTTTCCGAAACATATATGTTGGGTAACCGAATTCCATCTCGGACAACTGACATATCAGTAATGCTTTCTAGAGCACTATTCTACCAAGGCAATATTGGTGTAATGGATCTGTGACATTTTTAATGTACATGTGATTTCATCTCTTTTTTGCTTTTGACCTTTTTGTATACAAATAATAAAAGTTTATATTTCTTGAGAAGTATGTGGTTGGTGTACCTATTTAAAGTCCCTTTTTTTGGAGGGGAACTTTGTTTGTTTCTCACTAAAAATATGATGGACACCTATCACCCCATTAGCCAAACCTACCCTTTTATACTAATCTGCTAGATTATGCGCAAGTTTAACACATACATATACCCATGTATAGGAGCTTCATAGCCTCTAAATGCACCTATACAATTTTGCTTCTTTAGACCATCTGGTGGACATGCTCTTATCAGTATTACTACTGTTATTGTTTGATATTTCCTTTAGTATTTTGTAAAATGCTTCTCTCTGACTTAAAATCCACCCCCGCACAGTGGTTCTTCCCAAAACACATGCCCGCTCTCAAACCATACCACTCATTTAAACCACTGACTCTCGTCGGCCACACCTGAATACAGGTGTACATCCAATCCACCAGGACAAGCGAGCCTGTTATCGAGAGTCGCTGACCACCATACACCTATTCCCTCAAAACAAAGCAAAGTATGTGTAACTCATAGTACACACTGCACACAGACCCTTATTAGAGCTATATCGTACAACCAATCATATCTGGTCTTAAGCCCCCTTGCTTCTCTTTGCTGGTAGCTTGAACATACCCTCACCCACTCCCCAGCTCTAGACCACAATTATATTGACTGCCTCTCCCCTCTCTCTCATCCAGCACTAACTCAATCTTTATAAACTCCAGCAAATACTACCCTAACCACCCCCCAAAATATAATGGTGTCACCCATGCATGACCACAGTCCTGCCACACTGAAAATCATCTCACTGAGGGGCCTCAATATCCTGTAAAAAAGGTCCCAAGTTCTAACCTTCACAAAAATAGAGCAGACATAGTTTTCCTGCAGGAAATTCATTTCAAAACCAAAGCTATCCCTAAAATGACAAACTTTCGGTACCCCAAGGTCTTCCATGCGACCAATCAAAATGCCAAATCTAGAAGAGTCTCCACCCTAATAGTGAAAAACTTCCCACTTCAAATAGTGTCAAATCAGACGCTATCTCCTTATTAAGGGGTCACTCTATGGGAAGCACAACTCTGGCTCGCGGGCTACTGGGAGTAATACAGCGGCCCCGGGAGCACGGCGGGGTAAGAGTGCCTGGTCAGTCTGGGAACAGCAGAGCAGGATGCTGGAGCAAACTGGCTGGACAGCAGAGCTGGATGCTGGAACAGACTGGCTGGACAGCAGAGCAGGATCAGTCAACCCGGGTCAGCAACCAGTGGGCAAACAGCAGGCAGAAGACAGCAGGCAGAAGGGACAGGCAAAGACTAGTCACAAGGCAAGCCGGGGTCAAGGCAGGCAGCGATCAGACAAAGGTGAAGGACAAGCCGGGTCAAGGTCACAGAGGACAGGTAACAGGATCACAGGTTCCAGGAATGCAGAAGCTGCAGACAAAACAACAATGTGCCAGTGCAGAAGCTCGGTTTAAATAGTCCTTCTGGCACCAATGTTCATATCAGCCGCGCGCATTGATGCGCATCGGTGCGCGAGTGCGCATGCGTCGGGACGAATGGACTGCTCCGTGAGCTTCCTGACATTGCCCCCTCCTTCATTCAAAGCGGATACCCCGACAATTAAGATGATAACTAGGGTTTGGAAAGCAGTTAAGGAACATATGGGAACAAGAGAGACAATGTCAGTGACATTCCCCTTATGGAATAACAGGAATCTAAAAGAGTTGAGTAAGATTGGAATAATTAAAGAATGGGAGGATCAAGGTATTATACATTTAGCCCAGTTGTTTGACGGGGGAAACCTGAAAACCTTTGCGAAATTGAGGGAGGAGTACGGTATCCCGGAACGTTCATACTTCGGCTACCTTCAAATCAGGCATGCACTAAATGTGCAGTTTAAGAAGTGCCGGGTGGAGTGGGGTGAGACACCCCTACTACAGAAGGTGGCCAATTCTTTATTAAGGAAGGGATTGATATCCACGCTATACAAAGACCTGAATATAGGTAGAGAGAGGGTGGAAGAACCTGGGAGTAAAAAGAGATGGGAAAAGGAACTTGGCCCAATTACTTCAGTGCAGTGGAAATCGGTTTTAGACTCCTGCAACCTAGTCTCAATGGCACCCTCACAGAGGATGTCTCATTTATTTCTCTTACACAGGGTTTACTATACGCCCCAGAGATTATTTAGCTTTGGGAAGAGACAAAATGATAACTGTCCCAGATGCCAGCAACTTGGGGACCTTATCCACATGTTCTGGAGATGTCCAAAATTGAAGCGCTACTGGGAGGAGGTGCTCAGCTCCTTGAATAGGATTTTCAGGATACAGGATAGGCTGAGCCCTATCCAGTGTGTCTTGGGATGTGGGCAGACTGGGGAAAAGGGAGCACGACTCCCGATAGCCACACTGAGTTGCTTATTCCAGGCGAGGAAATTGATCGCCCGGAAGTGGCAATCAAATATTCCACCGACAAAGGAAGAATGGGTAAATGCTGTAGATGAGACCATGTGGATGGAGAAAAGTATGTTTTTAAGAAGGGACAATTTGAATGGGTTTACGGAAAAATGGAGGTTGTGGCTCTCAGATAAAGGGTACCCGGCATGAAGGTATGGAGACTGCTAGAGATAGGAGAATGTATGGGAGGTAATAGGATGTTGTGAAAGGGAAAATAGACATGTGTGAATGGAAGAAGATGATGATGATGGAAGATAAGTACGGGTGAGAGCTGCTTGAGGGAGGGGGGTGGGGAGGAAGATTATTGCTGTATTAGTGGTGTATAATATGCCAGACTATTACGTATGACTGTCTGGACCCCTCTATAGGATGAGGAAATAAAGTATATAGTTTTTCTTAGAGGGGGAAAGGAAAGAAATGAAAATAAAACCTTTTTCTCTTTTCCACAATGATGTAATAGACTTGGAGGTAGTATGAATGACGGGCTGAATACTTTTCCTCCTAATATAATTTACTGATGTGGAAATAAAAAAAAAAAAAATGTTCGTATCAGCCGCGCGCATTGATGCGCATCGGTGCACGAGTGCGCATGCGTCGGGACGAATGGACTGCTCCGTGAGCTTCCTGACATTGCCCCCTCCCTATGGGCATCCTCCGGGTGTCCATTCATCTCTTCCTTTGCGGGTTTCTGTGAAAGAAGGCATGGATCAGGTCTGTGGCATGTACATTTTGTGCAGGCTCCTTCCGGACCGTAGCCCTTCCACTTGATCAGGTACTGTGCCTGGCCCCTTCTTCTCCTGCAGTCCACAATAACCTTAACCTCAAATTCTTCATCCCCGTCAATGATAACAGGTGCTGGGGGATTAGAGCAGCGATCAGGCACCATAGGTTTCAACAGGGACACATGAAACACCAGTTGGATCTTGAAGGACTCTGGCAAGGTAATTCAAAAGATACATTGTTGATTTTCCTCCTTACCGGGAAGGGGCAGATGAATCTTGGAGCCAGCTTCTTTGAAGGACATGCCATCCTTAGATTGGCTGTGAACAACCAAACCTGATCTCCTGGTTGCAGAATCAGTTCTCCTCTTCTCCTCCTGTCAAACGACCTCTTGCTATCCTTCTGGGCCTTTGCAATGGTCTCCTGTAAAAGCAAGTTATTGCGAGAGAAGAAGTCCAGCGTATCCTGAACTGCAGGAATGGAAGAATTGGGAACAAGGTCAAGCAGGAAGGTGGGATGAAATCCATAGTTGGCAAAGAAGCGAGACTGTTGGGTAGCTGAATGATTGGAGTTGTTGTAAGCAAACTCCGCCAAGGGCAGCAATGCCACCCAATCGTCCTGAACAAAAGAGGTGAAGCACTGGATATACTGTTCCAGAGTCTGATTGGTGAGCTCTGGTCTGGGAATGGTAGGCGGATGAAAAGGAGAGTTTGATCTGCAAAGTTCCACATAAAGCCTTTCAAAACTTGGAGGTGAACCGAACACCACGATCTGAGACAATATTCTTGGGCACACCATGGAGTCTAACAATCTCTTTGATGAAGACTCTGGCAGTCTATGTGGCCAAAGGAGTATCAATTAAAGGGACGAAGTGAGCCATCTTCAACAGATGGTCTACGGCAACAAAGATGGTGGTGCATTGGTTGGAGGGTGGAAGCTCAACTATAAAATCCATTGAAATCATCTTCCAAGAGGAAGAGGCAGAGGTCTGCCTAATCCCCATGCCTTGCTTCGGGAGCTATTATTTCAAATACAGGTGATACATGAGTTCACATAAGTTTTACAGTCCTTTTCCAGGCCAGGCCACCAGAATGATAGTTGCACCAGCTCGATGGTCTTGCGAATGCCAAAGTGACCTGCCAGGGGATGATCATGACATACTTCTAGCACCTTAGTCCGAGTCTCTTCAGGTACAAAGATCTGTTTGTCCTTACATAATAGTCCGTCCCTGGTTTGTAAAGTAATCCCAGGAGGACCATGCAATTTTACAGAGGCAGATTGTAATTGTGTTAATAGACTGGTGTGCAGCAGCAAGAAGTTACTGGCTGGTAGAATGGTATCTGGATCTGGGATGTCCCTTGGATCCCCAAACATGCATGACAATGTGTCAGGCTTGGTGTTCTTTGATCCGGGCCTGTAAGTTATGTGGAATGTGAATTTCGAGAATAAAATTGCCCAACGGGCTTGACAGGGCTTTAAACGTTTTGGAGATCTCAGATACTCTAAATTTTTATCATCTGTGTAGATCAGGATTGGGTGTGCTGCTCCCTCCAACAAGTATCCCCATTCTTCCATAGCGGCTTTGATCGCTAACAACTCCCGATCCCCTACATCATAATTTCTCTCAGCTGGAGAAAGCTTCCGTGAGAAGAACGCCACTGGGTGCATCGCCTCCTTGAGGCCTTGGCGTTGAGACAGGATGGCTGCGATGGCGCTTTCAGAGGCATCCACTTCAACGATGTAGGGTAAGGCAGAGTCAGGATGGCTCAGAACAGGGGCAACTGTAAATCGCTTTTTAAAAGTCTCAAAGGCGACTTGTGCTTCCTCAGTCCAGCAAAAATGGACACCCTGCTTAGTCAACTGTGTGATAGGGTGAATAATGACTGAAAAGTTCTTAATAAATTTGCGATAGAAACTGGCGAAGCTCACGAAGAATTGTATCCCTTCTTGTCTGTGGGGGCTGGCCAATCCAATATCGCTGCAACCTTCTGGGGATCCATCTTGATTCCCTTGGTGGAGATGATTAGACCCAGGAACTGGATACTTTGTCGCTCAAAGTCACATTTCTCGGCCTTGGCAGAGTCCATGCTCCCGGAGCCGACACAGCACACTCTTTACATGTCCACGATGCACTTCCAGTGACACAGAGAAAATCAATATGTCATCTAAATAAATGACAACAAAGATGTCCAAGAAGTCCTTGAATATGTCATTGATGAAGTACTGGAAGGTGGCTGGGGCATTGCAGAGGCCGAAGGGCATTACTAGGTACTCAAAGTGTCCGTACCTAGTGTGAAAAGCGGTCATCCACTCATCCCCTTCTCTTATATGAATCAGGTTGTAGGCCCCCTTAAATCAAGTTTAGTGAAAATACATGCTGATTTAAGTCCCTGAAACAGTTCAGGAACCAAGGGAAGGGGGTAACGGTTCTTTATAGTTACTTTGTTCAAGTCCCGGTAATCTACACACGGTCTCAAAGAATGGTCCTTTTTCTCCACACAGAATATGTCTGCACCGGCCGGAGAAGTAGATGGCCGGATGAACCCCTTCCCAAGGTTCTCATCAATATAGTCCTTTAATACTCCTGATTCCCGTTCTGACAAGGGGAAAATGCGGCCGAAGGGGATCTCAGCTCCGGGGAGGAGTTTGATGGGACAATTGTAAGGCCAGTGTAGGGGTAAGGTGTTAGCCCCACACTTACTGAAGACATCCAGAAACTCATGGTAGGTGTCAGGAACCAGCTGACGTAGCTCAGGGTCTGTATTGGTGCACAGCAGGATTGTGGATAAGGATGATGAGGAAGGTGTCTCCAGGCAGTGTTCTTGGCAACATAAAGATGAAAACAGAATACTCACAGTTTTACAGTCTATTTGGGGGTTATGGCCCTGCAGCCAAAGTAGGCACAGGATGACAGGGAATAAAGGAGATGAGATGGCATCCAGGCGCAGCAATTCTCGGTGGCTGGTAGAGCTGATAGTCAGTGTAGGTGGGGTCTCCTTGGTAACCAGTCCGGACTTAATACGCGACCCATCAGCCAGGAATATTGTGAGTTCTTGTTCTCTGGTTTATAGTGGAATTTGCTGTTGCCTGGCAAAGGACTGGTCAATGAAACAGCTACAAGCGCCAGAGTCAATAATTGCGGTCACCAACACGGTTCTTCCCGGTAGCTGGAATGAGATAGGTAAAGTAATGTGAGCTGAGCTTGCAGACATGGCAGGCAAGGGCGACTGGTCAGGACAGGGTAGAGATAGACACTTATGCAGCTTGGCGGGACAGGTGCACACAAAGTGACCGGCCTCCCCGCAGAACAGACACAGGTTGTTCACACGTCTGCGTTGGCGCTCTTCCGGGGTCAGAGAGGTACGGATAAGAACCAACTGCATGGGTTCGGAGACTTCTGGCATGGAAGATATAGGACCTCTAGGGGCCGAAACAGGTGCCTTTGGCAGCATCCAGGTGGGTCGGTACTGCTGGGAAGATCTCTCCACTCTGTGCTCCCTTAGGCGCCGATCAATCTGGATGGATAGCTTGATCAGCGCCTTCAGAGAGTTTGGTACACCAACCCGGGCTGGCAACTCCTTTTGACTTTCAGAGAGGCCCAGGCCGAACTGATGACAGAGGGTGGCATCGTTCCAGTTGGTGTCAGCACTCCAGCGTCTAAAGTCCATGACATAGTCTTCGGCCACTCTGTGGCCTTGCTGGAGGGCATGCAGAGCTGCTTCGGCTGTGGAAGTCCTTTGCGGATCATCATACAGTAGGGCCATGGTGTCAAAGAAGGTCTGCATGGAGTTAAGCTGAGCATCGTTCTGTTCCAGCAGCCGATGTGCCCAGGACTGTGGCTCCCCCTGCAGGAGGGAGGTGATGTATCCCACCTTGGTGGATTTCAAGGAAAAAGTCAGTGGCTGGAGGGCAAAATAGAGCTGGCAGGCATTTTGGAAGGCTCTAAATTTACCCCGATCACCAGAAAAGCGTTCAGGAGTTGGCACTCGAGGCTCAGGAGGCAACATCACCACTGAGGGTCCGGAAGATGCACCGGCTTGGGTAGAAGTAGATGCCATGTCAGAGGTCAGGTTGGATCCTGTTGCTGGAGAAGCCATAGACTGGACTTGATTCTCTAGATGAGTGTAGCCATTTTGAAGAGACTGTACAGCTTGCGTTAGAGCAGCCAGGTGTCGGTATATTTCATCCATTGGAGAGGCACCTCCAGCTGGCTCAGTCATGGCTGTTTGGTACTGTTACATACCTGGGAGGTGAGCCAGACAGTAGAGGGAGACCTCTCCTACAACTCCAGCTCACGAGCTGGAACAGACTGGCTGGACAGCAGAGCAGGATGCTGGAACAGACTGGCTGGACAGCAGAGCAGCATGTTGGAACAGACTGGCTGGACAGCAGAGCAGGATCAGGCAGGCCGGGTCAGCAATGAGTGGGCAAACAGCAGGCAAAAGGAGCAGGCAAAGACAGGTCACAAGGTAGGCCGGGGTCAAGGCAGGCAGCGATCAGACAAAGGTGAAGGACAAGCTGGGTCAAGGTCACAGAGAACAGGTAACAGGATCACAGGTTCCAGGAATGCAGAAGCTGCAGACCAAACAGCAATGCGCCAGTGCAGAAGCCTGATTTAAATAGTCCTTCTGGCGCCAATGTTCGTATCAGCTGCGCTTTTGATGTGCGCGTGCGCCGGGACGAATGGACTGCTCCATGGGCTTCCTGACATGATCCCTAATGAATTTGATTATGGACTTCCAAAGGGGGATGTTGATACTAGGAGGCAACTTTAACATACCCCTCAACCCGTTACTAGATACCTCTACAGGCACTTCCTACATGCAATACAGAACTTTGCAGTTAATTAAAAAACAACTCCATGACCTCACTTTGCATGACTCATGGCGCACCTTATACCCACATACCAAGGACAATACATTCTACTCAGCCCCTCACAAACAATACTCCAGAATTGATTGCCTATACATCTCCAAAAGAGATCTCCCACTCTTGAAAATGTCCTCGATAGAACCCATGTACATTTCAGATCACCACCCAATTTCTATGTCAATAGAATTTCTGAATATCCCAAAATGACCGATGCTGTGGTGACTGGACTCATCCCTTCTGACCGACCCCACTTCCGTCTCAAGAATTCATACATGCCTACAACAATTCTTCCTCGAAAATGACTCCCCAGACACCCCCCTTTAACAATCTGGGAGGCTCACAAGTGTGTCATAATAGGAGAAATACTTGCCAGTAACTCAGAGCGCAAACGAGCCTGACAATCCTACATAAACAAACTGCTTTCGCAGATTCGCTACCTAGAAAGAGCCCACAAATCTCTTAAGCCGAATCGACACTGCAGGAATTAATCAGAGTCAGACTAGACCTATTAGAAGAATTATACAAAAGGACTAAAAAAACTTCATTCTATCACAAAAAACATTTTACGTATTTGGGAACAAAGCCAGAAAACTATTAGCGAGAACCCTCACAATTAAGAGAGCAAACACAAACATTCACTCAATAACTGATCCCAAAGGTGGGAAAGCCACAACCAATGCAGGCATAGCACACCAATTTGTTTCATATTACAAACAACTATACAATCTGGATCCAACAAATACCCAAGTAGGAGACCCGACACAACCACACCTGATTACTGACTTCTTAAAAGAATACAGCCCTACACCTGTCTCTGATACAAAAGCAAAGGAATTAGAAAAACCTCTCTCAAGCGAAGAATTGGTTTTAGCCCTGAAACAAACCAAACTGGGCAAATCTCCCGGCCCAGATGGCCTGACAGCTGGGAATTACAAGTCCTTCACTGATACACTTAACAAGCACCTCTTGAAAGCTTTCAATTCCCTTTCCCAAGGAATTTCCCCCCCAAGAGACCTCGTCATGGCACACATTAGGGTGGTTCCCAAACCAGAGAAAGACCCATCTCAAGTAACCAATTATCGATTGATATCTCTACTGAATGTAGATCTTAAATTGTATGCGTAAATGCTAGCTAACCGTTTACTTTCCATCCTCCCCATCTTATCTCCCTAGACCAGATGGGTTTCATACCTGGCAGAGAAGCCAGAGATAATACCCTAAAGGCAATTAATATTCACCTTTGGCTCTCTAAGACAGACTGACAAAGTTTCTTCCTCTCCCTGGACGCTGAGAAGGCATTCGATAGAGTGGCCTGGGACTACATGACCAATGCCTTGAAGGCCGTGGGTAGAGTTGAGCGAACCCAAACTGTAAAGTTCGGGTTCGTACCAAACTTTGGGGTGTCCATGACCCGGACCCGAACCCAGACATTTGAAAAAAAGTTTGGGTTCGAGTTCTGGGTTCGGGTATGTGATCACGCATGTTGAATAGCTGCAATGCAGCCAATCAACAAGCGTTTCACTGGTTTTCCCTAGAAGCCATCACAGCCATGCCTACTAATGTCATGGCTGTGATTGGCCAGTGTATCATGTGACCCAGACTCTATATGAGGCTGGAGTCACAGTGCTGCATGTCACATGCTCTCTGGGTAGTGTAGGGAGATGATGCTGCCGGTGCTGTGAGGGACAGATTGCAGATAGATAGATAGGTAGAGATTACTACTACTACTACTGCTTTTAGGGACAGATTGCAGATCTCATCCTGCATTACAGAAAGATCTGACTGGAATAGGTAGAGTCTACTGCTTAGAGGGACAGATTATTGTTCTAAAACCATCTTCTAGTTCTATAAGGTCAGGTTCCTGCTGTTGCTGTAAGGGACAGATTATTGTTCTAAAATCATTCTGCAGCCCTCTAGCACTTTCCAGGGCTCTTTTACAGTCATTTTTGTGCCTAAAAGTTCGGGTTCCCATTGAATTCAATGGGATTTGGGGTAAAGTTCGGGTCAAGTTCGGTACCGAACCCGGACTTTTTTCCGAAGTTCGGCCGAACCCACCGAACCCGAACATCCATGAGTTCGCTCATCTCTAGCCGTGGGTATAAGAGAACACATGCTAAGCTATATTTTAGCACTATATTCTGACTCCACGGGCAGAGTTTGAGTCAATGGCCACCTATCGAACACCTTCTCAATAGCAAATGGAACACAACAGGGTTGCCCCCTTTCACCAATAATCTTTGTGCTGACTTTAGAGCCACTTCTTCGATGCTTGAGACCCAATCCTGATATTAAGGGTATCTAAATTCAAGCCCTCACTTATAAATTGGCAGCCTTTGCAGATGATGTTCTGCTTTTCTTAACTGAACCACATACAACTCTACCCAATTTGCTCAAGGACCTGTCCTTATTTAAAACTATGTTGAATCTACAAATTAATCTAGAGAAATCTAGAGCCCTTAACATCTCCCTACCCTGACTGACACTAGAGCCATGTAAACAGAATTTCCCCTTTAAGTGAAATACAGACGCAATTACCTATCTAGGTATCTAACTCCCAGCCCTAGCTAGTCCTACCCACTAGCTGCCTATCCTACAGAACATTCAACAGGACCTGAAGTCAGGGTCGAATGTTCTCATGGTTTGGTAAGACCTCAGCTATCAAAATGAACATTCTCCCCCGGATCCTTTATGTCATGAAAGCTATACCCATCAGACTACCCAAAGCATTCTTCTCCTCCATCAAAAAAGCATGCTCCGATTTAATATGGGTGAAATCTCGTGATATAATTTGTACTGAAAGACTGACCACACCTAAACTGAAAGGGGGTATTGGTCTCCCAGACTTTGTCAAATACCAACAAGCCTGCCAGCTCACCAGAATAGTGGATTGGAATATTCACTCCAAAATAAAAGCATGGATAAAAATTGAAAGTGCATTCTCCCCCTTACCGCTACATCTAATACCATGGGTACAGGAGAAATGTACCCCGCTAGAATGCAAACAATATCCCTTATTAAGCACCATGATACACTCTTTCAGAACAACATGTTGTCTCTCTAACTTCTCTTCTACACCAGGTCCACTCGCACCTATTTCTCATAACCCAGACTTTCTCCAGGTCTAAACACCTACCTGCTACCTGATATTAACCCAGACCAAGACCTACGAGCAGAATACATTTTCTCAAGAAATAACCTTTTCTAAACTGGTAGAACTAACGCCAAAATACCCTATCCCTTTTTGGATATACTTGCAACTCAAACATTTTCTGGATGACCCAAAAACACGACCTAGCTACACCAGACCCCGTACAGTGCTTGAAGAGTTATGTAAACAGAACACCCCCCCAAAGACTCTTCAATTCAGATATATATGCCATCTTATTCTCGGACATAGACCCCAAAGACAATGAAGCAACCAAAGACTGGGAAAAAGAACTCAACATTGACCTGACAACTGAAGAATCAACCCCAGTATCCCCCCCATGTGTTGGCGCTGCTCAAAAGAGACCAGATCCCTCCTTCACATATGGTGGACATGCCCCAAGATTGTTCCCTACTGGAAAGAAATACACTGCCTAATCACACTAATCACCGCATACAGTATACACTCGAATTCACTGTAGCACAAATGCTCTTCCATCATACTTCCATCCCACCGAAACACTACAGATGCTCCCTTCCGCTCCATCTGTTGAATGCAGCAAAGATGGCTCCCCCAGCCTGCTAGAAATCGACTAGCCCCCCAACTGTCAAAAACTGGTTCAAAAGAGTTAACAAAATTGAAGAGATGGAAGACCTCATACACCAGACAAATTCCGTACAACATGGTCTTGCTGGAAACACTTCAAAACAACAACTAAACAATCAGTCTTTAAATCATATATACAAGTAGTCTCTGTGACATAACAAGGAGAGGCAAGGGAACACCCTCCATAACCCCCCCCCCCCGTTTTTGCTACTATTCTTCATCCTCCCCACATCGTTTTTGCCCCCCCCCCCCAATACCTCCCACAAGGGAACGGAGAGGAACAATACAGTGTCTCTGATGAACATATATACTAAATTTCTGACTAACAAATCAACAACAAAACTTCACAAAGGTCGTTCTGGTACAACATGCCTTAAACAGACCACATACTCCAGAAGGTAGAGAAGTTAAAACAATTGAGAAAACTTGGTCAAAAACTGTCAACCCCCCGATCAGCTAAAGATCGTCCGACCCCCTCGGTAGAAACGACGTAAGTTGTCTACCTCGCCTTCCCTCGTAGACATCACAAAGCCACCCTACCTTCATACTACCTTCTCGTAAACACGATGTCACTTAAGCTCACATATGACATACGCCACTAATCACACTAATCCGTCACATAAAGAAAGGTCATCCCTTG
>BLSH010100713.1:42799-86706 GCA_018402905.1 Glandirana rugosa | reverse complement strand
GTTCCCTACTGGAAAGAAATACACTGCCTAATCACACTAATCACCGCATACAGTATACACTCGAATTCACTGTAGCACAAATGCTCTTCCATCATACTTCCATCCCACCGAAACACTACAGATGCTCCCTTCCGCTCCATCTGTTGAATGCAGCAAAGATGGCTCCCCCAGCCTGCTAGAAATCGACTAGCCCCCCAACTGTCAAAAACTGGTTCAAAAGAGTTAACAAAATTGAAGAGATGGAAGACCTCATACACCAGACAAATTCCGTACAACATGGTCTTGCTGGAAACACTTCAAAACAACAACTAAACAATCAGTCTTTAAATCATATATACAAGTAGTCTCTGTGACATAACAAGGAGAGGCAAGGGAACACCCTCCATAACCCCCCCCCCCCCCCGTTTTTGCTACTATTCTTCATCCTCCCCATCTGTACACCTATTAGTACTCGTTCCGACAATACCTTACAAATACACCTGTCGCCCAATGTAAGGGTCCAGGTCGTCCATATACATTACCTCTGGTATGTCCCCGGCTCCATAAGCCTCCTCATGGTGTCTGGCAAGAGGTCCGGTGACCGCACCCATGCGAATAAACAGATGTATGACCACCAGAGAATAAACCCCAAAAATACTAGACATACCAACCTTTACTAAAACCCAGCATTGTGTTAGATCTTTCTGTTAAGAGAATTACATGTATGATATAGATCTCTTACTCTGTATTTTGTTCCTGATATGTTCTAACCAATTCACCCTGTTAAATGATCTCAATGTACTATGTCAATCTTTTGTATCTGTCTGATATCAATATCAATAAAGCTTTTCTTGAAAAAAAATCCCTACCAGACCCTTATTTGAGCATGAAACCTGGCAGGCAGGGAAAGGGGGAACAAGTGTGTGGCTCTCCACTCTTGATCCACATCAGGCCATATGCCCTCAACATGGGACTCCTCTGGCAAAACACATTGTCCCCTTGTTGATGACAAAAGTCTTTTCTCCACAACCATAGACCAATGGTTGTGGTGGTCTATGGGCAGAGAGCTTATCCGAATCTGAAAGTCCCTTTTAATAATACGGGTGAATCCAGATACCACCCTCCCATGTGAATAAGTACATTCACCCTCACTAGGGGTTTTGGTAGATCATAAGCTTAATAATGGCATGCAATGTCAAGCTGTGGTTTCCAAAGGAAGCAAAATCCTTTCTTGTATTAAGAGAGGTATGGACTCCAGAGATAGAGACATCATATGCCCCTGTACAAATCATTAGTAAGACCTCATCTGCAATATGCAGTTCAGTTTTGGGCACTGGTTCTCAAAAAGGATATCGGGGAACTGGAGAAAGTGCAAAAAAGGGCAACCAAACTAATAAGAGGCATGGAGGAGCTCAGCTATGAGGAAAGATTAGAGGAACTGAATTGATTCTCTCTTGAGAAGAGGAGATTAAGGGGGATATGATCAACATGTACAAATACATAAGTGGTCCGTATAGTCAACTTGATGTTGAGTTATTTACTTTAAGATCATCACAAAAGACAAGGGGGCACTCTTTACGTCTAAAGGAAAAGATATTTCATCTCCAAATACGGAAAGGTTTCTTCACAGTTAGAGCTGTGAAAATGGGGAGTAGACTCCCTCCAGAGGTGGTTTTGGCCAGCCCCATCGATTGCTTTAAAAAAGGCCTGGATTCTTTCCTTAATGTAAATAATATAACTGGGTACTAACATTTTTAGGTAAAGTTGATCATGCTTTGCTGGGGTTTTTTGCCTTCCTCTGGATCAACTGTGGGTGATGGATTATATATGGGATTGTATCGTTATAGATAATTTTTCTGTTTTTTTTTTTCTTTCTTTTTTTGGTTGAACTGGATGGACTTGTGTCTTTTTTCAACCTGATTAACTGTATTTGTCTTGGTGACCATTATCATCAAAAGCGAAAGTAAAAAAAAATCCAAAAATGTTGGGAGGTCTTCAAATGGGAACACTAATTCCAATGATCCCGATGACAACAAGGAATTTCCTTTCACCTCCTGTTTTGTCTATGGAACATGAAGTAAAAGAAAATCTCCTCAATGGGACAGAGGTAACAAAAATAAAACTGACAGGGTATACAATCCTCCCTTACTACTTTCAAAATTAGAAAAACATGCTTTTGTTTTTACTTTAGCATACAGAAACTAATACACAGATAAATGCATCACTGGAAAACATGTAAGTTTACTATCTTTATCTGCCACAAGTTTTTTAAATTCTGTTCAGATACTATTTTAATTCAGACATCCCTGTAAGACAGCCATCTTTTCACCACTACAGTTAGGCAAAAAAGTTTGGTTATAAACCCAATCCCAACTTGCTATTTGGACAATGGAATTGCGTCACCATGCTGGTGAGATATTAACTCTGCTTCTGTGAGTAAGCTTCTAGTTTTGGAGTGGCATTGCTGTGCAAGGTAGAAGAATCAAATAGGTTCTCACTGCTAATTCTCTCTCCCATAGTCCCATAGTTTGATAAGAATCACAAAAACCTAAAAAGAAAAAAAAAGCAAGGTTTAGGTAATTAAACTAGCTGTATTTAAAAAGACATTTATTTTAAAAATGAAACCTCTGAGCAAGCAGCAGTTCACTCATTCTAAAAACTAGCAGGACTTGGCTGTTATAGTGTAAGAAAAAAATCACTCTTGGCATACCTATGATAAACAGTACTATAATACTAATCTGCAGTGTGCAGAGAGCAGTGTTCAGAGCTTCCAACCCTATGCAACTTTCATCTATAATCCAAGATTTAAGCAGAAGACTCCAAATTGCTGGTTTTCCACAGAAACTGAAGACTGAAGATAGCTGCTTGAATTCAAATATTAAACATGATTTTGCTTAAGTCTAGTATACAACACTGTGGTCTTTCAATACATGCAGCAGATTAACTTTAACAGTTTGGGTGCTTCCAGGATAATTTACTAAAAGGGATTTTAGAACTGTCACACCAGGCTCTGTCCATTTTAAGTGACCAATCATGTTCATCCTGCATTTCTATTCATTTCACTATCATTTTTGTATATGTCTAAAACCATGTTATTGACATGCTTTTAAAACCACTTAAAGTACTCCTGCCATGGGAGAAATAAGGAGGCTGCTATTAATGTCTTTTTTTCTATAGAACATTGTAGAGTGTTCACTGATCAGGAGTCTTTACAGAAATAATGTATTCTGACTTGCACTTGCTGCATGTTTGTTCTATTTCTGTGTTTTAAAAGTATTGAAAAAGGGCACACCCAGTCAACTGGCATTTTCAGTAAGTGAGCAGTGGCAGTCTATACTGTATATTTCTCTCATCACAGGTGGGCTGTCCATGTTGGGCAAAACAACAGGTTTGTTTTAACCTAATCCTCCCCATCAGCCTATACTTACTTTCCTTTTGAAGTCTTCTGTATGCTACGAGTTACCAGAGTCATAGCTCACACAGGGCAGTAAAAGCGTTTGTGAACCCTTACATATTCCGACTGATGTGACTAGCTTCAGGATACACAGAGGTGAAACCAATCCTCCTTCATACATTGTACCTTTTTATCTACGGCCCTCTCTTCTCTATGTCCTCCTAAAACACACAGATCAAAGGCTATTGCTCAGCAGTAGAAGGCAGGGAGCAGGAACCCAATGTCATATACAGGTATATAGAACACAGCTCAGTGAAACCTCAAATCTGAGTGGAGGGAATAGACATATACAGTTATCAGAATATAATCTGGGGAAAACATAAAGGGAATTTATGACACCTTTTAGAATTCCGTTGGTGTTTGTGCCTGATTCATGTACCTGTCCTAGACATCAAATGCCTGATAAAGTCGTCCTGCATGGACCCAAAACATTGAAATCCTCTGCTGTGATGTGAATACTTTGCATTTGGATGTTATCAGAAGATCCTTGGTGTACTGGCAAATATGTACGGTAATCTGTGATGTTACAAGGTTCCAACTGGCTATTGCTGCAGCACCCATTTATTTTTCATCCCAATCTAGGAATGTGTGCAATGGGAATATTGATTGTTGTTAGGTATGTACATCTGGCAGCGTTGGTCACTGAGGTCAAAGTGTCCACCATGGACACTCCATGTTCAGAGTGTTCGCTCCCTTCCCAGCCACAGTGCCAATCAAACTGACTGGCACATTGTGATGAGTTTTGTACTAGGAGTGGGAGAAGCCTGATGGGAAACTGAGAGAATAATACCCTATTGGGTCTGTCCGAATGATGTCTGAAAATGAACAGCAGTAGGTGAATATATAGCCATTATTTAGACCAATAGTGTGTTTTGAATCTACCCACTGCCATATGCTGTCAATCAATGTATAAAGAAAACCTGATGGGGTCAGGCTTCATCTACTCAGTGACAAGTAATTTCCCAAATATGAGCATTGCCATATTTGGATAATATCACTATCCCCAGTCATTTTTATTACATTTAGCTTTTGGCCAGGAATTCTTCTGGCTAAAAGTTAAATGGGGCCAGGGACAGCCCTGTGTGGGAAGCTGTCACATGCATGACAGCTTCCCAGCACATACATTTCCCACTCTGAGTATTGCCATACATGTGTACTCCAACTAAGAGCTGCATTTAATTGCTGACAATTTCCTAATTTGTGTTCTGGGGGTCATTTTTTAGGAATCTGTTGCTGCCACATTGGTAGTAGTGGTGGTAGTAAGAACTATCTGAATTTGTCACCTGTATTGTTAATGTTACCAACACTAGCAAAAATGCTTGCCTGAATTAAGCACAGGTAATTGTAAAAGAAATTACTGCCAAAAATTGTGGTAATAGCTTTATTGAATTCTCCTAGAATATAGTTTGTTATAAGTGGTGCTTTGTAGCCTAGTTGGAATGAGGGGTTCAGAACATGGCTGTGAATGTCTGGCAGAGCTGAATGCATCATAGGACAGGCAGAACAGAATTGCAAACCATTTGGCAGATAAAATGCTTTACATAGTGTGACAGTGTCTGGTCACATTGCCAGACAGGGTAAATGTCACACGGTGTTCTCATTGTGGCAGGTTGAGGGACTCCAGGATGTCTGTACTAAATAGAGAAAACTGGTTTTGCAGTTTTCCCCATGTTTGGTAATTCCTGGATTGGGATCTGGAGTCCAGAGACTTTGAAGAGTCTTGTGAGACATGAAGCCTCTAACCCTAGGTCCACAATGTACTGGACTGGAAATCAGCAGCCTGAGTAGGCACAATAATTTTAATCAGGGGTCTGACTGTGATTCAGGGCTCCACCCAGAAGACAGGAGGTTCCCTGCCCTGCTGTGAGAGAGACACAGAGACTGAGCTTTGTGAGACAGTAACCAGGAGTGTGAGTCCAGAGCAGCAACACTGCAAGTGTAAGCCAAGAAACTGAATGAAGCATTTGTGCTATTGTGTAGCATTGGAAGAGGAATGCTGAACAATTAGATTCTGTAAGGGTTCTTCTGGTTCTGAGTGTTAGTTCGGGGTGTGTGGAAAACTCTTCGGCCGGCCGGGTAATCAAGACACTGACAAAACTTAGAGTGTAGCAAGATTACATTGGTTTATTGTGGGTTCACATGTTATATAGTATAATCAAAAGCATATACGCCTCCTTATGGGCCAATCATTACAGAGTATCAATTTCATGATTTAAACATAGGTTATATTTTCTATCTGCTCAGTAACAACACATCTATGGCGGGTTAATAATACATATTGACCACATTTAACACCCCAATAAACAACAGTTATACATCTCCTTCTCAAGAAGCAAAACTAGACTCGGCTTAACCGCAAGCTTATTTTGAGAATAGGTGTTGCGTCTTAGCAAAATTCCCCTTTTGGGTAAACATGAATTCTTATCTTTTAAACACAATATTCTTTTAAAGCATAAAACAAAAGGAATAACTCTAACCTACAATCTATAATATGGAAGATTGGTTATGCTCACCCTCTATTTCCCTTATAGATACTCCTGCAGGGATAACTTTACTTAATTGTTAAATAAAAGTGGGCCAAAAGCTATGGGACATACTTCCCGGTTGGATTGGACTTAATGCAAGCACTACACTTAAGTGAACCACACACACACACAGAAAAGTGATGAAGTGATGATAAAAATATTTTATCAGAAAGGAATATATATATATATATATATATATATATATATATATATATATGTCATAATAGCAGGCTTCCCAAAAAAAAGAAAAATCAAAATATCGAATTGTTTAACGCAAAAAGTTATTCCAACCCCAACAAGTGTTACTTTTGCTGGCAAATAAATAACTGTGAAGCCAGTTGTGTAACTAGTGCCTATAATGGCTACAAAAAATTCATTAAAATTTTGAATCTATTTTCAGAGACGATATCAATGTATAGATATGAAAACCGTGCCACTCTTCATGTCAGATAACGCTGTAGAGCAGAGATAAGGGGATACATCACTTTCCATGATGGTATTGAGAAGTCTTTTGAATCACTGGTGCACATTCCAGCTACGCTGGTTGATTCAATAGCAAAGCATTATCCGTTCTTGTAGAGAAAATAGATTTCCTATACTGAAAGAAGATGCACAGAACATTTTTAATATACACTGTAGATGGGCAAAGCCAGAAGCATGGCAATTAAGGATAGGAAACACTGTTTGCTTGAGCTGCTAAAGATATGTTCAATTATATATAAAAAAAGCCTTTTGTGCAGGGATTGTGTAGACATTGTAAATGGAATGCATAAAGGATTAACTGTAACATGTTTTCACACAATATGGTTCCTAGTTCTAAAATAAGCATGGGGACCCACAAAAATCAGCTGTTTTCTTTTATTAAATATCAGTGAGGAGACTGGAAGATAAAGCAGATCCCAGAGCAGGGTAGTTTTTATTACAAGCCATGGATCAGTAGTAACAAAAAGTCAGGTTGCATCCACAGACTTTCATAGGAAACCTGTACTAAAATAATTACTAATGCTGACCTCTGCTTCTGAAAATGCTAGTCTCCTGGTTGTCATGCTGATACAAGTGCTTCAGTACTGTATATGTCACTAATTATATCAACTATAAAGATCAGGTTTCCTCACTTCACTCTGATTTAAAGCGGTTGCAAACTGCTGCAGTAAAAAAAAAAAAAACTTTCCCCTGTAAGACAGCGACATAATGTGCTAGTATGTATCACATGCTAGCACATTATGAAATACTTACCTTAGAACAAAGCCCTCCGGTGGCGTGATGTCACAGGGCTTCCATCTTCCCTGGTCTTCCCTTCAGTTTTGTCGACTCCGGCTGTGTGAGTGACCGGAGCAGCGATGATGTCACTCCCACGCATGCGCATGGGAGCCCTCAATTCCGGCATGGTGCTCTGAAGGTCTGGCACTATACTTCAGACCTTCAGAGCGCATGCGGCGGTGATGTCACTGGCTGCATCCAGTGTGAATATCTCCTAAACAGGCACGGTTTTACCTTACTTAGTGTTTTAAATCCTAATAATTACCTTCTACAATTTCATCTCTTTAGGTCTGTTACCAATAAAAGCATTTTGTTATGTCTGTGAGTGAACTCCTTATTTATTGTGCACTCCCCTCTGTGAACTACAGAACACTGCTCATTATGTTTTAGTGAGAAAGAGAGGATGAGGTGCTCTGTAGTTCTAAACCACTTATTGTCTCTGTGTGACAACCCTACTTCTCCATATATACAGCACAGTCACTGAGTGTTGTGATACAAGGACAGTTTGTTACTGTTTCTGCAGAAGAACGATTGATAAAAAAGAGACTAAAACAAGCCCCCACATCTAAGAACTTCTGAGCTACAATATGTTAAATTATTATTATTATTATTATTATACAGGATTTATATAGCGCCAACAGTTTGTTCAGCACTTTACAATAAAGGAGGGACACAGTACAATTACAATACAGTTCAATACAGAAGGAGTAGGAGGGCCCTGCTCATGGAGCTTACAATCTAAGGGGAGGGGGTAGTACAAAAGATAATGGCTGCAGGGGACGATCTGATAGAGGTGACTCAAGCACAGTTCTTAGGTGGAGGTGGGGTAGGCTTCCCTGAATAAGTGAGTTTTCAAGGATCGCCTAAAGACGGACAGGGGGGGGGGGGGCTAACTGGATATTCTGGGGCAGGAAGTTCCAGAGGATGGGAGAGGCTCTGGAGAAGCACTGTAGGCGAGCATGGGAGGAGGTAACAAGGAAGCTAGAGAGCAGAAGGTCCTGGGAGGAGCGGAGATTGGGGTGATAACTGTAGATGAGATTGGTGATGTAGCTGGGGGCAGTGTTGTGGATGCCCTTGTATGTTGTGGTTAGTATTTTGAATTTTATACAGTGGGGTAGGGGAAGCCAGCGAAGCGATTGTCAGAGTGGGGCAGCAGTCGCGGATTGGTTAGCAAGGTGTAAAAGTCTGGCAGCAGCATTCATGATAGACCGAAGGGGGGATAGCCTGTGCAATGGTAGGCCAATGAGGAGGGAGTTGTGGTAATCATGGCGGGAAATAACCAAGGAGTGAATAAGTTGTTTTGTAGTGTCGTTAGTCAGGAAGGGGCCAATTCTGGAGATGTTGTGCAGGTTAAGGCAGCAAGATATAACCAGTGATTGAATGTGGGGGCTGAAAGAGAGGTTGGAGTCTAGGATTACACCCAGGACCCTGGCATGTGTGGAAGGACCAATGGTTGTGCCGTTGATCTCAATGGTAAAGTCATGAGGAGGGGACTGGGGAGGAGGATATTACAAGCTCAGTTTTAGAAAGATTGAGTTTGAGGAAGTGGCATGACATCCATACCGTTATGTCACCCAGTAAGTTTGTGATGCGTGAGGAGATTGAGGTGCAGAGTTGAGGAGTTGAGAGATAGATCTTGGTGTCATCAGCATAGAGGTGGTAGTTGAAGCCATAGGAAGTTATCAACTGGCCCAGGAAAGAGGTATAGAGGGAGAATAGTAGGGGCACAAGGACAGAGCCTTGGGGTACCCCAACAGAAAGACATAGAAGAGCAGAGGAGATGTTGTATGTGACACTGAAGGTGCACTGAAATAGGTAGGAGGAGAACCAGGAAAGAGCAGAGTCACGGAGGCCAAGGGAGTGGAGTTTATTGAGGAGGAGTGGGTGGTCAGCTGTGTCAAAGGCAGCAGAGAGGTCTAAGAGTATGAGTATGGAGTACTGGCCATTGGTTTTAGCAGTTAGTAGGTCGTTGGTGAGTTTTAGTAGGGTAGTTTCAGTTGAATGTTGTAGGCGGAAACCGGGTTGTAGGGGATCGAGAAGGTTGTTGTCAATTAGGTAGCAACTCATACGGTTGTGGACAAGGTGTTCAAGAAGCTTGGAGGCAATCGGGGGCAGAGAAATGGGTCTTAAGTTATTCAAACAGGTGGGGTTTTTTAAGTATGGGGGTAACCAGCGCATGTTTGAGTGGAGAGGGAAAGGTGCCGGAAGAGAAGGAGAGGTTGAAGATATGGGTTAGAGAGTTTAGGACAGAGCAGGAAGGTGGTCGTAGAAGTTGCAAGGGGACAGGGTCCAGAGGGCAGGTGGTGGGGTGGGCTGTGGAAAGGGGTTTGACAACTTCCTCAGAGCTAACAGGATTGAAGGAGGAATGTGTTGAGTGGGGTGTTGGACTGGTGTTGGTTGGTGGAAGAAGCTGGACGCAGGATATCTCATCACAAATTGTGTCAATTTTGTTTTTGAAGTAACTGGCAATCTCCTGGGAAGTGAGCAATTTGGTGGGTGGAGGCAGTGGGGGGTAGAGTAAGGAATTAAGGGTAGAGTAGAGTTGACGAGGCTTGGATAAGAGGGATTTGATGAGAGTTGTGTAGTAGATTTGTTTAGCGGAGTGGAGGCAGGAGTTGTATTTGAGGAGGGCAGATTTGTAGAGGGTGAGTCTTGTAGGGATTTTGTTTTATGCCACACTCGCTCAAGAGCACAGCTGTGTTTCTTGAGACTTCTGGTGTCTTCTGTTTGCCAGGGTTGTAGCAGACGAGGCCTGGTTCTGCGTGTAGAGGTGGGGGCAAATGTGTCCAGGGAGGATGACAATATGTGGTTGTAAACAGAAGTGGCCAGGTCTGGGCAGGACAGGGGTGTGATTTCATTATAAAGGCAGTCAGTAGCAGAATGAAAAATGGAGGGGTTGAGTTGGCAAAGGTTCCTGCGGGCAACTGTTTTCAGGTTGGCAGCATGGGAGGTAGGAGACAGGAAGAGTGTGAAACTGGTGAGGTTGTTATCTTTGTTTTTAGGTTCAGATGCATTTGTTGCATGCTTGTTTCAGATCAGTGACTGAGAATGTACTGAGAACCAGGCATCTACCATTTTTAGAAGGAAGTCGGCAAACATGATCCTTAGCCGATTAAAGTATTAAATATAGAAAGTAACTGTTAAAGAGGTATATATCAATGTTTCAGAAGTTTATGAGTGATAATACAATACAATGAGAAGAAGTGGAACTTTTTTCTGGGTTTTGGATAGATTGGGGATGTATTACAACCTTGTTCTGATTGCTGACCTGATTGCTGCCTGTGTCCCCAGTGAAGACAAAAAAAAGGAAGCAAGGGGAAATCTACCAAAAGTGTGTAAAGGGACGCGCTTTTCAGAGTTATTACTGGAACAGGTGACTCAATTGGGGTTTTTCCCTTTTATTCTTGTTCTAGAGACAACTATGAAATTATAGATTTGCCTTCACTTTTTGTCAGTGGCCATAAAGACAGGAGGTGTGACTCATTCTCAAATGATCAGAAAGCAATAAAAACTTGACAGAGTTTCTAACTCATATCTACATAACTCTAAGGCTTGATTCATACATTTTTAGTGCATTTTTAGTGCTTTTTGCATTTTGCAGATTTGCACTACAGAACAAGTTCCATGGGAAACCATGTTAAATGGACTACAAATTTGCAAAATGCAAAAAGCACTAAAAATACATAGGTGTGAATCAGGCCTAAAAGGGAATGTTTTGGGTGGAATTCTACTTTAACCAGCTCCGGAAGGTTTTACCCCCTTCATGATCGGGCCATTTTTTTGTTATTTTGCAATGCGCTACTATATCTGGCAATTGCATAGTCATGCAACGCTGTACCCAAACAAAATTTGTATAATTTTTTCACACAAATAGAGCTCTCTTTTGGTAGTATTTGATCACCACTGGGCTCGTTTTTTTTATATATATGAAAGACAACTGAAGATTTTGAAAAAGAAAAAAAATATGTTCTACTGTCTGATATAAAACATATCTAATAAACAAAATAATAAAAATCTAATTTCTTCATAAATTTAGGCCAAAATGTATTCTGCTACATGTCTTTGGTATAAAAAAAAAAAGATCCCAATAAGTGTATACTTTGGTTTGCATGAAAGTTTTAGCATCTACAAACTATGGTATATACTGTATACTGGAATTTTGTTTAAATATATACTATTAATGGCAGTGATCAGCAACTTAAAGTTGGACTGTAATAGTGTGGTGGGAAATCTTATACTAGCTGACACTGGGTGGGAACTGACACTGACATAATAGTGACACTAATACAGTGATCAGTGCTAATACTACATACCAGTGATGGTGAACCTTGGCACCCCAGATGTTTTGGAACTACATTTCCCATAATGCTCAACTACCCTGCAGAGTGCATGAGAATCATGGAAAATGTTGTTTCAAAATATCTGGGGTGCCAAGGTTTGCCATCACTGCTATACACTGTCACTGTACTAATGACACTAGCTGGAAAGGGGTTAACATATAGGGCAATCAAAGGGTTAACTGTGTGCCTAACAAATGTATGTAATATGTGCTGCTCTTTACTAAATATCTATTTGTTTCCTATCCCTGCTTTTCTGGGAAAATAAGCAAACAGATCATTCCCTCTGTACAGAGCCCTGTGTTGTTTGTCAACACAGGGCCCTGGGCTGTGATTGTACACAGCCGATCAGCAGGTCCTGGCCATGAATCATTAGCCAGGACCTTCTGTCATAATCCCAATGTATCTAATCACAGCAGGCGTCGGCACGGGGGCATGCATGCACACACCATAGACCCAGAAGAGCCCAGAGCAGTACAGATATGTCTCTGAGCCTGTATATTGCTGGCGTCCAATCCGCAAGAGGTTGAGGTATAGATTCTACTCTTGAGAATAAATTTCATGTTTATATACTGTACCAACATAAAGACAGTACAGGATCCTTCACGCCGTAATAAGTCTCCTTTAGCCTGAAAAATGTACTATGGGGCCTTAAATTGGAAGTTGTTTAGGTAAAAAACAACTTAATCAAACACTGCTGATCTCTCAGCTCTCAGTCTTCAGCCTTTTACCCCTCCAGTGCTCACTGGAGCTCTGGACTGTGAAGGGGACAAGAGCGGCTGACTCAGGCTCTCAGCAGCTCACTGAGAGGCTGAGACAGCTGCCAGTCTAGGCATCTAGGTGGGATCTTTTCAGAGCCTGGACCAGCTGTAGTGCGTCACCTGACAGTGGGCTGAAAACAGGTGATCCAAAGCAGCAGTACAACCAAAAAGCCTTGGCTATACTTCACATTAAAAGCAGAAAACAGAAAGCAGTTATTACACTTTTTTGTAGAGTTGATAAATTTTAGAACAGTGGATCACTTGTAGGCTGCTTAACCACTTCAGCCCCTGAAGGATTTACCCACTTCTTGACCAGGTCATTTTTTTGCGATACTGAGTCACTTTAACTGACAATTGCCCGGCCGTGCTACACTGCACCCAAACAAAATTTACATCCTTTTTTTCCCACAAATATAGATTTATTTTGGTAGTATTTGATCACCTCTGTGGTTTTTATTTTTTGCACTATAAACAAAAAAAGAGTGACAATTTTGAAAAAAAAACAAAACATTTTTTTTTTTACTTTTTGTTATAATACATATTACAAAAAAATATAAAAAAAACACATTTATTCATCAGTTTAGGCCAATATGTATTCTTCTACACATTTTTGGTAAACAGAAAAAAATGCAATAAATGTATATTGATTGGTTTGCGCCAAAGTTATCACGTCTACAAACTATGGGATAGATTTATGGACTTTTATTTATTTTTTACTAGTAATGGCGGCAATCTTTGATTTTTTGCAGGACTGCAACACTGCGGAGGACAAATCTAACCTCAAATTACACTTTTTCCCCATTACACTGTCCCCACCAGTGACATTATTACATTGACCAGTGCTATAAAAATGCACTGATCAATGAATAAATGACACTGGCAGGGAAGGGGTTAACACTAGGGGTTAACTGTGTTCCCTGCCAGTGACATGACAAAGATCATTGTTCCCGATCACTGACATGTCCCCTGTCAGAACGGGGATCTGCCTTGTTTACATAGGCGGATCCCCGTTCTGCCCCTGTGTACAATGATCGCTGACGGCCGTCGACATCGAGTCCGCCGGACCCGCTGGTGCATGCCCGCAAACGCACATGCACAATGTATGCATGTATGGGTACGTCAGTTCACGCCGGAGAGTCGACCTGCTGCAGTATATGTGCAGCGGCTGGTCGGAAAGCGGTTAACTCATAAAGGAGTCAAATAAGCATGACCCTTTGACATTTACCACATGTAAATTAAGGCAAGTTGTCAGGATTCAGCAGCAGAGATGACCAGATCTTTGAGGCTGCACTTATAAGTTGAGACCAGATTATACATGCTCAAAGTGTAAGTTCACCCTTACTTTTGTGCAGCGATCTTCCGTTTTGAGCCCCGGTATAGCCACCTCCAGGATCTGAGGCTTATTGCCCTCGGCATTCCCATGTCTTCTTCCCCGCTGGCTATATGGGTTCTGATTAGAATGCTCCGAAAAGTACCTCCTGACAGGGTATGTTTTGGAAATTCAGCTCTAGGGATTTCTAAGCCCTGGGCCCCTGAGGTGGCTTTACAGAGTCTCAGAAAGAAAGATTGCTGCATAACAGGTCAGAGGGACAGGAGGGATGAGTCCTGTGTAAGTTCACCTTACAGATTTGTCTGTAAAGGTGAACTTACCCTTTAAGTGAGATTTATTTACAGTGAAACAAAAAACATCCAAACAACAGCACACAGCAAACATAAAAGTAATGTGAACAAAAACCCAGACAGAATACCTGAAGGCTTAGGTGCAAGTAGTTGGGAATACAATGGTCATAGGATTCCGGGTCCTGCCCTGGGGGACATGTATCAATGAAAAAAAAGTTTGTGAAAAACGTAATTTTTAAATGAGCAGTGATTTTTTGATTTTTTAAAGTGAAAGCATAAAAATGAAAAAATCCTTCCAATATAGTGCCTGGGGGTCCCCTTAGTCTACCTGTAAAGTGGCAGATCTGTACTATGTCTAGAATCTGCTTCAGCAATAATTGTATTTATAAAGCCAAAAAAAATGACATTTTCCCTGCAAGCTGCCTTTATTTTGCTCAACAACAGCTGGGGAGCCAGTGTGTATGATGAGGCCACAATGTAGTGCACTGGGAACAAGATTAGAGATTTTTTGGATAAATTCTGGTGTCACTTTAACTTTGGATAGAAGTAATGGGGGTGGAAAAATTGGGCTTTGAGTGTCGGTGGTGCCTTCGCACCATAACCCTATAGATGTGTTCTTCATGAAGGCAAGAATTGGCCTTGCTGTAAAAAATTGCAATGATATGTACCTGTCAAACAGGTGCATAAAAATTGGTATTTGGGTGTAGGTGGCGCCTTCCCACTGTAACCCTATAGAGGTACTCTTGATGAAAGCAAGAATTGACCTTGCTGTAAAAAATTGCAATGATATACACCTGTCAAACAGGTACAGAAAAATTGGTCTTTGGGTGTTAATTGTGACCATCAAACCTATACCAAAACCATTCATCCAGATGAAATGACTGAACACTCTCAAAGCTAGGCAGCCTCGAAGTCCTGCAGAGATTGCACATCCTAAAAACATTTAATCAGTCACATCGGCTTCAGGGGCTTCACAGCTGGTAATCCAGGACTGATTCATTTTTATAAAAGTCAAACGGTCATCGGAGTCTGTGGACAGATGAGTTCTATGATCAGTAATGAAGCCTCCTGCAGCACTGAATGCCCATTCTGAAAGTATGCTGGATGCAGGGCAGCCCAACAACTCAATAGCATACTGGGAAAGTTCTGGCCAGTGGTCTATTCTCATGACAGAGTAAGCCAGTGGATCGTCAGCTGGAAAGCTGTCCATCTCTGTTTTGGCCCTGAGGTAATCGTCCACCATGTGATGCAGACGCTGCTGATGGGATGTGGAAGCTGACAGCCCTGGGAAGCGAGGACTAAAAAAATTATGAAATGCATCACTTAGGCGGATGCCTTCTCCAACGCTCCTCTCTTGACCAACAGAAGACTCAAAACTATGTTTTGCACGTCACTGTAACCTACTGGAGTCGGAATAAAAACATTCAAAAAATTCCTCTTTAATTTGTCCTCAAGAGATTTTATCTTCTGCACTCTCTGTGGGGATGGGATGAGTTCTGAGACATTTCCCTCTTTCCCTTATAATGGTGGTCAAGGAGGGTTGCCAAAGAGTAATGATCATTCTCCTTTATGCCACATATTCTTGGGTCCTTTTGCAGGCTTTGAAGCATGAGGTTGCCCATGCACCTCAAATTTGCAGAAGCTTGAGAAGCAGACCCCTCCGGGTCACTCAGGATGACAGCATCTGGAACTTCCTCCTCCCAGCCACATACTACTCCCAAGGGTCCTGGGGTTGGAAAGCCATCACTTACAGATTGACGCATGTCTACCTCTTCTTCAAAGCCTACGTAAGTGCCAGAATCCTCCTCCTCATCCTCCTCCCCTCTCTCCTCCTGTGTGTTCTGTGATATAGGAATGATGGTGTCTGGATAAAGTGGGCCTTGAGAGGAAAGGAAGTCTTCCTCTTCCTCCTACTGCTCTGCCTCCAGTGCCCTGTCCATAATGCCACGCAGGGTCTGCTCCAGCAGGAACATAACAGGGATTGTGTCACTGATGCATGCACTGTCACGCCTCACCATCCTTGTGGTCTCCTCAAATGGTGACAGTACAGTGCATGCATCCTTAATGATCAGCCATTGGCGTAGGAAAAAAAAGTGAGGCAGCCAGAGCCTGTCACTTTGCCGTACTCGCACAGGTACTCGTTGACGGCCCTCTGCTGCATGCAAAGTCGAGTTCCATCTGGTGGGCATGTCACAAATCAGGCAGTTTGCAGGCAGGTGGAATTCCCACTGAATTTCAGCCAGCCGAGCACTGGCTGTGTATGACCACCTGAAATGGCTACAGACTCTTCTGGCCAGCTTTAGCACATCTTGCAACAATGGGGACATATTTAGGAATTGAGGAAATATGCCAGGCATGGCACATGTGTCAACTTTCCCTGTCTAAGGGCGGACAGGAGGTTTGAGCCATTATCGCACACCACCATTCCTGACTCCATCTGGTGTAGTGTGAACTACCTCTGGGCCTGTCCCTGCAGAGCTGCAATAATCTCTGCTTCGGTGTGGTTCCTGTCCCCTAGACACACCAGCTGAAGCACTGCATGGTACCTTTTAGCCTGACTCATGGAATAGTCCTTTGAACGCTTAGGAGTACCTGATTTTCATAGGAAAATTCTGCAGAGGAGGGCATGGAGGTGGCAGAGGAGGAGGAGAAGGGGCAGAGCTCACAGGTCTGGCACCATCACCATCAGCTGTATGGAGACATGGGGGCACAACAAGCTGCAGCACCGAGCCCTGTCCTGCATCCTTTCAAGTTGCAAGCAGCATTACCCAGTGTGCTGTGAACAAAATATTTTGTCACTGCCCATGCTTGCTGGACCACGTGTCAGCAGTAAGGTGGATTTTATGGCTGACTGCCTTGCCCAATGATGCTAGAACATTCCCTTCCACGTCATAGAAGAAAGATGTAACGGCCTTATGTGGAAAAGTGGGAACCTGTCATTGTGGTACAGCGAATTCATGGAAGGGAGCAGAATCCCCCAGGCTGCTGAGAGGTAATGACTTGGTATAGCAGGGGCAGACTGAAATGGGTAAGGAGGAAGAACAGATGCGTGTCCCTTTTGTGTGGCTTTTAGGTGCTCTTGCCAATGGGCTGAGTGGTTATCATGAGTATGTACCTGATCCAGAAGTCGAAATGCTGAGAGGGACCCCCTTGCGGCTAAACGCAGTATACCCCGAAGGTGATACAGAAGGTATTGTGTGTAAAGAAGCATGGGTTACCAGCAGCGGGTGAAGACTTGACCAGGAGATGCCTAGGACAGGCTTGATTTCTCAGCAAGAGGAGGTATAAGTCTGTATTCACTTTATAGTGGTTAAATGTCCAAGAGTGCAGGAACAGCAGTAAACGCCCGGCTGGGGTGCACGCCCACACTTGCAGGGTAGACTGGTAATGGAGAGCAGAGTAGTCTGTGGATAAGCTGGGATTATACAGAGGTGAGCAGCAGGTAGCAAAGACAAGTCCATGGAGCAGGCTGGGGGTCAAACACTGGAGAGCAATAGCAAAGTCCATAAAACAGGCCAGGGGGTCATACACTGGAAATCTGAGAATAGACAAAGTCTTTGAGCAGGCCAGAGGGTCAAACACTGGAAATCCAAGGAGGAGCAAGTCCGTAGGCAGGCTGTGGGTCAATCACTGTAGAGAGACAGACAATGGTCATGAGCTGAGCCGGGATCAAAGCCAAGGGGAGAAGAGCAGAAGCAGGTCCAAAGGGAAGCTGGGTCACAACAGGAGATCACAGGAACAAGACACAGGTTCAGGATGCAGGAAGACTGAAGACGATCCAGCACTTTGCTACAGACAGGGGCTGCCTTAAATAGGCCAGCCACAGCACTCATTGGACGTGCCGTGCGCCTCTATTGCACATGAGTGCAGGCTGTCCCGTTCCCTTGCGCATGCGCACTTGCGCAGAAAAGTTCAGATTCTCATTGGAATTGCCATTTCTCTGACCGTGGTTGAACTTTAAATGCCTTGTTAACCACTTCCCGACCATGCACTGCCTTTTTACTGCGGCAGTGTGGACGCACAGCTAGGGGGTGAGAGCGTGCCGCACTCTGCGTAAGTGTGCTCACAGCTCAGGCAGACCCAAGCCGTGATGAGCTGCTAGAGGGAAAGAACAGGGAACCACCGAATTAAACGCGGCGGTTCCCCGTTCTGACAGGCGCCATGTAAGAGATCTACTGATCCCTGTCACTGGGATCAGTTAGATCTCTTATGCCCCTAACAGCACAGCCCCCTCACAGTTAGAACACACCTAGGGAACACAGTTGACCCCTAGATCTCCCCCTGCAGGTTAACCCCTTCACTGCCAATGACATTTCTACAGTAATCAGTGGATATTTAAATTTCTGCTCGCTGTATAAATGTCATTGGTCCCAAAAAAGTGTCAAAAATGTCCGACATGTCCGCCCCAATATCAAAGTCCCAATAAAAATCGCAGATCGCCACCATTACTAGTAAAAAAAAATTGTAAAAACGCCAGAAATTAATTCTCATGTTTTGAAAATACGGCAACTTTTGCGCAAATAAATCAATCAATGCCTATTGCAAATTTTTTTACCAAAAATATGAGGAAGAACATAAATCGGCCAAAACCAATGAATGAATTTGTTTTTATATTTTTTTTTTATTTGTATTTTAGCAAAAAGTAAGAAATATTGTTTTTTTTGTAAAATTGTCACTCTTTTTTTGTTAATAGCGGCGATCAGAAATGACACAGAGGTGACCAAATACCACCAAAAGAAAGCTCTATTTATGGGAAAAAAGGGACGCAAATTTGATTTGCGTACAATGTTGCACGATCGCGCAATTGTCAGTTAAAGTGACGCACTGCCGAATCACAAAAAGTGCTCTGGTCCTACAGTGGTAAATTCTTCTGGGGGTGAAGTGGTTAAGAATATGGTACCCAAATAGCTGGTGTTTTTGCCACGTTTGATGTGCCTGAGACACAGTTTGTAGATAGCAACAGTGCGACCTGCTGCAGATGTGCTGAAAAGGGGCAAGGCAGCTGAGCTTTGGGAAGTGGCCTGGGAGAAAGCAGCTGCAGAATGTGGTGGAATAGGATGGCTGCTCTCTGCTCTTTCTTGATGTTGGCCTCCTTGGGGTTGTGCCGCCTCACCTTCAGTGTCCTCCTCTGTTCTATCTGGCACCCAAGTCGCATCAGTGACCTCATCATCACCATCATCTCCATATCCTCTATCTTCATCATCATCATTACCACTGGAGACAACTTGGCAATATGCTGCGGCTGGGGGAACATGAATGCCAATTTGTCCACCAGTGTTCTCCCCTCTCTCTAGGCTCATGTTCCTGTCATCCTCAACCTCAGAACCAACATCTGAATTCAGTAATGGCTGGGCAACATCAAGGAGCAAGTGGCTGATGCTGTGGTCAAATAACTCAGCTGACTCCTCCATGGCTGATGTTGGGGCTATGGCAAGAATAGATGTGGACAAGGAGGCAGGTTTATCCACTCTGGCAACTGCAGGGGACTGCACACTTTTCTCTGCTTGCTTGACGGAGGATGAGGAAGGTTTAGTAAGCCAGTCCACCATCTCCTCTACATGCTGTGGCTGGATAGCATGGGCAAACTCACTAAAGAGAGGAAATGATTCCCTGCCTGAGGACTGACCACCACATCCACATTTGCCTGTGGACAAATTTGTTGCTGGCCCCCTTACAGTGCCAACAGAACATCTGCCTCTCCTTGTTGTCCTCCCAGATATTATTGGGAGCGAGGGGGCATTGCTTATTAGCAAATGTAAAGTGGAAATCTGTACATAGATGCACTTTAATCATTGTAAAGTAGTGTTTGGTGCACTTTAATTTGAGTGCTCACACTACGCAGACACACTCCACGGATACAATATAATATACTGCAATATAATGTGTCAAACGTACAGTGACGCGCAGAACTATATGGAGCTAAACTAGCAGTAACGCACACAGAAGTAAATGGTATTAAACTGTCAGTAACGCATACAGAAGTAAATGGCATTAAACTGGCAGTAATGCACACAGAACTATATGGCATTAAACTGGCAGTAACGCACACAGAAGTAAATGGCGTTAAACTGGCAGCAATGCACACAGAAGTAAATGGCGTTAAACTGGCAGTAATGCACACAGAAGTATATGGCATTTAACTGGCAGTAATGCACACAAAAATATATGGCATTAAACTGGCAGTAACGCACACAGAAGTAAATGGTGTTAAACTGGCAGTAACTAGAGTTGAGTGAACACCTGGATGTTCGGGTTTGGTGGGTCCAGCTGAACTTCGTGAAAAAGTTCGGGTTCGGTACCGAATGTTACCCGAATTTGAGCCCGTACCCCGAAACCCCATTGGAGTCAATGGGGACCCAAACTTTTCGGCACAAAAATGGCTGTAAAAAAGTCCTGGCAAGTGCTAGAGGGCTGCAAAAGGAAGTAAAATGGGGGTAAGAGTAGGATAAGTGTCCTACAAAAAAATGGGGATTGGGAAAATGACTTAAAATCAAATAATAAAAATAAAAATGGGAAGGGGGGTGGATGTGGAGTAGGAGCCTAGAGGTTGACTAGGCCGTGACCGTGGCAGTGTAGGTGGAAGTGGCGGTGGTGGAGGAGGAGGAGGAGGAGGAGGTAGCCAACACTTTTTGTTGTTTGTTTGTTTTTTTTTTCTAATTGGGGTAGCTCCCAAAATATTGAGGCATATTCAAAAAAATAAGTATAGCAATGGCTGTGTGAGGCTGGTCTAAATGTCTATTCTGCACAAGGTACAGACAAGTCTTGTGGGATCCATGCCTGGTTCATTTTCATAAAGGTTAGCTTGTCCACATTGGCTGTGGACAGGCGGCTGCGCTGGTCTGTGATAACGCCCCCTGCCGTGCTAAACACACGTTCAGACAATACACTGGCTGCAGGGCAGGCCAGCACCTCCAAGGCATAAGAAGTTGAATGGGGCAGACCCATCAGTCAGTATGTGTAGGCGTGTGCACACATACTGTTCCACCATGTTGCTGAAATGCTGCCTCCTGCTAAGACCTTGCCTATCAGCTGGCGGTGCTGTTTGTTGTGGCGTGCTGCTGACAAAGCTTTGCCATGCTAACCCTGCCTTCTGAGGTGCTGGCGGTGGCACAGCTGTGTTGGCGGCCTCTTCCTGCTCCTCCTCTGCCTTCGCCTTGTGCTTCCGCTGAGCCCCCAGTGTCATTTGGGAATGTCCTCAGCAGCGCCTCTACCAGTGTGCGCTTGTAGTCGCGCATCTTCCTCTCACGCTCCAGTGAGGGAATTAAGGGCGGCATGTTGTTCTTGTAACAGGGATCCAGCAGGGTGGCCACCCAGTAATCAGAACAAGTTACAATGTGGGCAACTCGGCTGTCGTTGCGCAGGCACTGCAGCATGTAGTCGGCCATGTGTGCCAGGCTGCCCAGAGGAAAAGACAAGCTGTCCTCTGTGGGAGGTGTATCATCTGTGTCCTCCGTATCCCCCCAGCCACGCTCCTGTGATGCCCACGAGCTGCGTTGGGTGCCACCCTGCTGCGGTTCCTTCCCCTCCTCCTCATGATGATCTTCCTCGTCCTCCTCACCCTCCAGAACTGGGCCCTGGCTTGAATATTTTTGACCTGGCCTATGCTGGTGCAGGAACCCACCCTCCGAGCCACTTGTGAATAACTGGCCTGATAACCGTGGAAATGCCCCCTCTTCCTCCTTCTCCTCATCCTCCTGTGCCACATCCTCTTCCATCATGGCACAAAGTGTTTTTTCAAGGAGACATAGAAGTGCGATAGTAACGCTGAGAACAGCGTCATCGGCACTAGCCATGATGGTGGAGTACTGGTAAACACCACAATACGGTACACAGGTCTCGCATGGAGGCCCACTTGTTGGTGGTGAAGTGGTGCTGTTCCACAGAACGACTGACCCGTGAGTGCTGCAGCTGAAACTCCACTATTGCCTGCTGCTGCTCGCACAGTCTCTCCAGCATGTGCAAGGTGGAGCTCCACCTTGTGGGCACGTCGCATAGGAGGCGGTGAGCGGGAAGGCCAAAGTTCCACTGCAGCACAGACAGGAGAGCAGCAGTAGGGTGAGAACGCTGAAAGTGCGCACAGACGGCCCGCACTTTATGCAGCAGCTCTGACATATCCGGGTAGTTTTTTTAGAAATTTCTGTACCACCAAATTCAGCACATGCGCCAGGCAAGGGATGTGCGTCAAACCGGCTAGGCCCAGAGCCGCTACGAGATTTCGCCCATTGTCGCACACCACCAGGCCAGGCTTGAGGCTCAGTGGCAACAACCACTCATCGGTCTGTTTTTCAATGCCCGTCCACAGCTCCTGCGCAGTGTGGGGTTTATCCCCCAAACATATCAGTTTTAAAACAGCCTGCTGTCGTTTCCCCCTGGATGTGCTGAAATTGGTGGTGAAGGTGTTACGCTGAGTGGATGAGGAGGTGGTAGAGGAGGAGGAAGTGCAGTAGGAGGAGGAGGCAACAGGATGCAAAGAGAAATGCCCTACAATCCTGGGTGGTGGAAGGACATGTGCCAAACTGCTATCTGCCTCAGGCCCACCCGCCATTACATTTGCCCAGTGTTCAGTTAGCGAGATATAGCGTCCCTGCCCGTGCTTACTGGTCCATGTATCAGTGGTTATGTGGACCTTGCCACAGATGGCGTTTCGCAGTGCACACTTGATCTTGTCCCCGACTTGTTTGTGCAGGGAAGGGATGGCTCACTTGCAAAAGTAGTGGCGGGTGGGAACCACATACTGTGGGACAGCCACCGCCATCAGGTTTTTAAAACTGTCCATGTCCACCAGACGGAATGACAGCATTTCAAAGGCCAGGAATGTTTTTTTTTTTAAATACTTTTTATTAACAAATATATAAAACAACATACAATGTACTTTTGTATCGGCAGTAAACCAAAAATAAAGAACAGGTGACACAGCAAGACTCAATTTTTCATACATAAAGGAACTGTACAATAAGACAATGCAGAAGATCACCTTCACATATCCGTGTCTGACATAAACATCATCAGCTCATTCGTGATCAATATAAGATTTTACCCCACAGAAGCCCGTCTATATACCCGGCCCTTATTAAATTATCTCATACCTAAACAGCACTCACTGTCAGTTCAGAGGTTTTCCACACATCCCAGATTTTGTTAAATTTATGTGGGCTTCCTCGGTTTTCATACATTAATTGTTCAAACAGTATCATCTGATTCACCAACTGAATCCATCTATGAACAGATGGGGGTCTGGGTTGGATCCAAATCAGAGCCACCGTTTTCCTGGCCATGAAGAGCGTCTTGTTTAGCAGGATCCTACAGTATCGCTGCCAATATTCCTCATCTAATATACACACCCTAGGTTCACAGGGGACCGGGACAGACAGCACCGAAGAGAGAATGTCCGTCACCTGCCTCCAAAACTGTGCTATTACAGGGCACTCCCACATCACATGTATAAAGTCAGCATGTGGATTAGTGCATCTCATACATTCTGCTGTGGGGATGCGGTGCATTGCATGCAATCGCACCGGAGTGAGGTATGTCTGATGTATCATATAAAGCTGTATCAGCCTATTGTTAACAGCAGGGGATACCCGCAGGTGAGATGAACATGTGTCATCCCACTCCTCATCTGTGAGATCAGGAATTATTCGTTGCCACTGAAGGCGCACCAAAAGAGGAGCTCTACCTACCGTGGATGTCACCAAGTGTGTGTAAACTTTGATATGAGACCGCCAGGGCCTTGTGATCTCAAAATTCCTATTACCGGATATCTAGAAAACTTTGGAGCATTGTGTCCAAACTGGGCGTGTAATGCATGTCGCAGCTGTAGATATCTATAGAAACTTGTGCGCTGGAGGTCAAAGGTCTCTTTCATTTCTTCAAATGAACTAAGAATAGAATCTGTGTATATATCGGCTATGATACTCACCCCTCTTTGTTCCCAAAAGGAATTATCTTCCAATCTTAGTAAATGGCTAAACATAGGGTTACGCCATAGCCTGAGTGATGCCTCAACATCCCCAAAATTTGTAATACGTTTAGACTCCCTCCACACCGCCCTTGCCAAGTTTACCAAGGGCAGTCGTGTCTGGCCCAAAACCGTCCCAGAGGCTTCTAGTACTATCAACAAATCATCTATCCCGAGGACATGAGTCAAATAAGACTCCACCTCCTCTGATGTGACCGGTCTCAGCCAGTCTGACAAGTGTCGTAATTGCCCCGCTATATAATAATAAAAAAGATTTGGGAGAGCCATACCTGCGTCTGTTTTAGGGCGCTGTAATACAGAGTATTTGAGTTTTTGCCTAGATTGGGCCCAGATAAAGGCTCCCAATTGAGCGTCTATTCGTTTAAAATAGGATTTAGGCACGGAGACGGGCATATGCAAGGTGATATATAAGCATTTTGGCAGGAGGATCATCTTCACCAGATTAATCCAACCTGCTACCGATAGTGGAAGCCTAGCCCAAATCGTCAATTTACTCTTAATTAAAGTCGTCAGAGGGTCAATATTGAGTTTCAGCACATCTGAGACAGAAAGTGTGATATAAATGCCCAAATACTTGAAATGGGTCACAATTTTGAGAGGGGACACCACCCCACTATCAGCAAAGGCTGTTGGGTGTAAAGGCATCAATGCAGATTTTAACCAGTTAATTTTGAGACCGGAATATCCACCAAATGCGTCAATAATTTGCATTGCAGCAGGTAGGGACTGCGTTGCATCCTGTAAATACAGGATAAGGTCATCTGCATAGAGTCCGATCACATCTGTTCTATTGCCCAGAGATATGCCCCGCACGAGTGAAGATTGCCGGAATCTCAGGGCTAATGACTCTATGGCTACCGCAAACAAAAGCGGAGACAAAGGGCAGCCCTGTCGAGTTCCTCTGTGTAGGGGGATAGATCTGGACAACAGGCCATTAATTAATAATTGTGAGACAGGGTGTGCATAGAGAATAGAGATCCATGAACAAAACCTCTTGCCAAAACCGAAGGAGCGAAGGACAGCTTGCAGAAAAGGCCATTCAACAGAGTCAAACGCCTTTGCTGTGTCTAAAGACGCTACAACACTCGTGTCAGGCAGATAATCCCTGAGTTGAACTATTAATTGGGTCCTGCGGATATTTATAGATGTGGACTTCCCTGTCATAAAGCCAGTTTGGTCCGGGTGGATAATGGTGAGTATGGCCTCATTAAGTCGCTTGGCGAGAATTTTGGTGAGTATTTTGTAATCAATATTTAACAACGAGATGGGGCGAAAGGAGGAACAGTCAGTTAAGTCTTTGTCGGGTTTCGGGATAAGCACCACCGTTGCTTCATACAATGAGGGCGGTAATTTCTTCTCTCTAAATGCTGTCTCATACACCTGTGCCAGCACCGGAGCCAAAATATCTATGTACAGACTATACACCTCCAATGGGAGGCCATCTGGGCCTGAAGCCTTCCCGGTGGCCAATGAGGCCACCGCCTCCCTGATATCATCTTCCGTAATCTCTGCATCCAGTGACCCAGCCTGTTCCTGCGAGAGTCTGGGAAATTGTAAATCTGATAGATATTCCTCAATTTCTGCCTCTGTGTAGTTCAGTGTGGAAGCATAAAAATCAGAGAAGCAGGTGAAAACCTCTCCTGCTGTAGTGGCTTCGGTACCGTCCGCCCTTACTATCTTCAACACAACCGCACTGGCCTGTTGCTGCCTGGCCATATGCGCCAGGATATGGCTTGACTGATTACCGTATTCAAAAAACTTCTGCTGGGTAAAGAAAGATTTCCTCTTGGCACTAGCAGTCATGTAGTCAGAGTATAACCTGGAGGCTAGCTCCCACTGTATTCTGTTAGAGGCACTAGGGGAGGACAAGTATGTCCCCTCCACTGTACGGAGTTTAGAAGCCAGATCTTCCTCCTCCTTACGAGAAGCTTTCTTAATGTATGAAATTGTAGATTTCAGAGCACCTCTGAGATAAGCCTTAAGGGTGTCCCAGAATACAAGACCCCTATCCTCTCCATGTGCCTCCAAGAACACCCTCAGTTGATCAGGAATTCTATCATTATCACCTATCTGTGTAAGCCAGAAAGGCTGCACCCTCCAAGGCCTACGGGTCCCCCCCATTCCCACGTCAATGTATATAATCAGCGGAGAATGGTCTGAGATCCCCCTAAGGAGATACTCCGCCGCAGCAATCCTAGGCTGCAGTCTATTATTTCCCAAGGCTAAGTCTATCCTGGACAGCGCACCCCTGCCCGGTGCAGACCAGGAGAAAGCACGCTCCCCAGGATGTAACCCGCGCCATAAATCGTTCCATCCAAACTCTGAGACAAGAGCCCCAAACGCTGTCACAGCCAGAGGAGTCAGCCACAGAATTAGCCACCAGATTAAAGTCCCCCAAACAAAGGACAAATGCCTCCGGATACAAGGCTGCAAATACAATGGCCTCTTTTACAACAGCCAACGTAGCCGGTGGTGCATTATAAATACCCAGGATAACAAAAGGCATGGCATACATTTGAGCTCTAATAAAGACATATTTCCCCAGTGGGTCAGTTTTTAGCCTAATACATTCCCATGGGACTGTTATATGAATCAGACCCCCCTCTAGAGCATGAAGTGTGGAAGGAATGTCCTGACCATTGTACCCAGGGTTTTTTGAGACGATCGACCATATCTGGGGTCATATGTGTTTCTTGCAAACATATAACATGTGCATTCAGCTTTTGAATTGCAGTGAGTACTTGTAACCTCTTGAGGGGAGCTCCCAACCCACGTACATTCCATGACATTACCGTGCATTGATTAGCCATACATTAGATGAAAATAATTCTGCAGTGTCCCAAACCATATTTGCTTACTCAGCATTTCCCAGAGGTCATTGCCGTTACCTAAGGATAAGACATAAAACTGTAAACCAATGTGGTTTACCAATCCCCATCCATTGGATGATGGACAACTATATACAGCGTACATGTTTATCACATAGATCATACACAGTGAGCATGAAAGCAATAGTAACGGGGCATTGCCCCCACACATCAGCCGAATATGTGTGGGCAATTCGTGGGCTTTGCCGCCCATCCAACTCCCTCCCAGGGTTATATAAATTGTGAAAAGAGAAAAACAAATAAAGGAATGACTTATTGCCTGTTGTTCTAAGCAGTATAAAGTATCTTGACACCTCCCATGCAGCTGACCCCTCCAACATAGGAGCATTCCATTCAATTCTGCAAACTGTATTCAGTCACACATAACTTCTCCCGCCCACCAGCCGGTGGAGCTAGGAGTGAAGCGCCAGGCAGCGCCCCCTGGCTGTACAACTGTCATCCAACATTAAGGTTCTCCACCTCAGGTGTATCCCTCCATAGAGGCCAGCTGCATAAGCAAGTGTTCACCCAGTTCACGAGTGCCTCATATGCCTCAGGCTTTTCGTCATCCCAGGAATCAGCCATAACTATCATTAATAGCAGGGTCGTAGCAATCGTGTAATTCCATGCAAAAAGGTTGTGCCGTCCCGAGCGAGCAAGTATAGGCACACATAGGAAAAAAGGGGAAAAGAAAAAAAAATAAACCAGGTTGGTATTTCTCCCACCATCTCTGCCGAAGACAACAGATCCTCTTGCAGGGCGCATTCTTAAACAGGTATACGAAAGAACGTTCATCTGGAGCAAGGAGGTCTCTCACACCTCCCCGCAGATCGTCAAAGGTAATCACGGTGGCTTGTTCTTGGCCATCAGCCATTCCTGAGCAGCCTCTGGTGTATGAAAGAAGCTGACTTTACCCCCGTCCACCACTCTCAACCTTGCTGAATATGCCATGGAGTATATAAAGCCTGCCTCCTTCAGTTTGCGTTTCACGTGTGTAAAGGTAGCCCTTTGTTTTTGTAAATCCACCGAAAAGTCAGGGAAAATAGAAACCACGGAGCTTTCAAACTGAATTTGTCCCTTTTGCCTCGCCTTTCTCAGGACCAGATCCCTGTCCCTGCAATTTAACAGTCTGGCTATCAATGGGCACGGTGGGGCGCCAGGGAGTGGGGGTTGTGCCGGAACACGATGGGCACGTTCCACTGCATAGGCCCGAGAGAAAGCAGCATCAGGGAACGTGGATTGTAGCCAACTTTCCACAAAATCTCCTGGATTCTGGCCCTCAGCCCGCTCTGGGAGACCTATTATCCTCAGGTTGTTTCTACGCAGACGATTTTCGAGGTCGTCTGCCTTTTGGCTCACAAAGGAGATCTGTTTCTCAGTAGCCGACAGTCTAGGGGGATAGGAGCAATGTCGTCCTCCAGGGAGGAAATCCTTCGTTCGGTTTCAGTCACTCTCTCCCTTACCTTCTACATGTCATGCCAGAGTAGGCCTATATCCACCTTTATCTCGTCCATTTTCCCCCGTGAGAGATGTGTTACCTGTTGCGATAGCATGGAGCAGTTGTTTGTGGACTTGCTCCAAAGTCAACTTGCCCGATTTCTCAGAGGAACTCTTAGGCTTCGGCATCTCCGACACGGATGAGCCGCCACTCCTTGTCTGCGGTGGGCTGAGGTCGCCATCTTGCTTGTCTGGCTGCACAAACTCCTTAAGCCAATCCGCGGCTGATGCTGAGCCTCCTTTACTCATATTTATGCCCGGGGACACAGGGATGGTCAGAGTAGCCTTTGAGAGAGCTAGATTTGCAATTACTATGCAGGATATTAGCAGATTCTAGAGGCGGCCGACGGAGCTCCTTCTAAGTGCGACACGCCATCTTGGCTGTAGCCACGCCCCCCAAAGGCCAGGAATTTGGAAATGCTGCCATTCAGGGCCAGGGATCGTGGGGGGTAGGGGGATACTTCCTCTTTCTCTCCAGTGTTTGGGAGATGGAGAGCTGTAAGCTTCCATGGGACCCTTTGGAAATGCTTGGGGACGGTGGCGGTGCTGTCACATGCTCTGTTTGCTGGGTGGCAGGTGACACTGTCACTGTAGAGGTGGAGGAAGAGGCCGAGGCAGCAGCAAAAGAGGAAGCAGGAGGAGGTCGAGACCTTTCTTGGATTTTGAGGTAATTATTCCAATGCAGCTTGTGCCTTGAATTTAGATGCCTGATCATGCAGGTTGTGCTCAGGTTTAGAACATTTAGGCCTCGCCTCCGACTATCATTGAACAGCGTGAAAATCACTCGTGTCTTATCATCAGCACATTGTGTGAAGAACTGCCACGTGGGAGAACGCCTTTGAGCTGCCTTTGGTGTGCTAGGTCCCTAGGTGCGGTGGGTAGTAGCAGACCTACTGTCTAGGGAATGCTCACTCCGCTTTTGCAACCTGCTTCCTCTTTTGCTGTGCTGGTGCCTCTGTGCGACCACACCTCTTCCTCCAAACTGCACACGTCACTCGCATGACCCTCATTCCATGTGGGGTCTAGGACCTCATCATCCTCCTCAACATCATGTTCCACCCACCCTTCACCACTGCCCTTCTTGTCAGTCTGCACACTAAGGAAAGCTGCAGCAGTTGTCACCTGTGTTTCGTCATCATCAGAGACGTGCTGCGCTGGTGTTTCCATGCCCTCATCCTGCAACAGAAGTGGTTGGGCATCGGTGCACTCAATGTCTTCCACTTCTGGGGCAGGGCTATGTGGATGGCCCACGGAAAGCACACCAGGAGAGTCATCAAAAAGCATAAGAGTCTCTTGCCTGACTTGGGGCTCAGACAGCTTGGCTAATTTGCAAGGGGCTGAGGTGAAAGACAGATGGCCATGGGGTTCAGGTGCCAACTCTGAACTTTCATCAAGGAACAGGGAGGGAGACAATGTGAAGGAACTGGAGGCATTGTCAGCCACCCAATCTACTATCGCCTGTACTTGTTCTGGCCTCACCATTCGTTGAGCGGCATTCGGGCCTAACATATAACGTTGAAGGTTTTGTCGGCTACTCGCACCTGAGGAAGGTGTTTCACTCGTGCGTGTAGCTGGCACGGATCGACCACGTACTCTCCTTCCAACAGGAGCTTCACTAACACCACCAACACCAGCAGCACCACGACCACGTCCCTTCTTTGACACTCTCCTCATTCTGCCCGCAAATATATTATGTAGCACTATTTAAGTATTTATTAATACAAAAAAAATGAACAATAAATTCTTGTTCTTCTACAGGAGCAGCAGGAACCTCTCCCTATAGAACTATGAGATGGTTTTAGAACAACTATCTGTCCCTTACAGGACGAGCAGGAACCTCTCCCTTTAGAACTAGAAGATGATTATAGAACAATAATCTGTCCCTTACAGCAACAGCAGGAACCTGACCCTATAGGAGTAGGCAATGATTTCAGAACAATTATCTGTCCCTTACAGGACAAGCAGGAACCTCTACCTTTAGAACTAGGAGATGATTATAGAACAATAATAATCTGTCCCTTACAGCAGCAGCAGGAACCTGACCCTATAGGAGTAGGCAATGATTTTAGAACAATTATCTGTCCCTTACAGGACCAGCAGGAACCTCTCCCTTTAGAACTAGGAGATGATTATAGAACAATAATATGTCCCTTACAGCAACAGCAGGAACCTGACCATATAGGAGTAGGCGATGATTTTAGAACAATTATCTGTCCCTTACAGTACCAGCAGGAACCTCTCCCTTTAGAACTAGGAGATGATTATAGAACAATAATCTGTCCCTTACAGCAACAGAAGGAACCTGACCCTATACGAGTAGGAGATGATTTTAGAACAATTATCTGTCCCTTACAGGACCAGCAGGAACCTCTCCCTTTAGAACTAGGAGATGATTATAGAACAATAATCTGTCCCTTACAGCAACACCAGGAAACTGACCCTATAGGAATAGGCTATGATTTTAGAAAAATTATCTGTCCCTTACAGGACCAGCAGGAACCTCTCCCTTTAGAACTAGGAGATGATTATAGAACAATAATCTGTCCCTTACAGCAACAGCAGGAACCTTCCCCTATAGGAGTAGGAGATGATTTTAGAACAATTATCTGTCCCTCTAAGCAGTGGACTCTACCTAGTCCAGTCAGATCGTTCTGTAATGCAGGATGAGATCTGCAATAGACTCTACCTTGTCCAGTCAGATTGTTCTGTAATGCAGGATGAGATCTGCAATCTGTCCCTCTAAGCAGTAGACTCTACCTAGTCCAGTCAGATCATTCTGTAATGCAGGATGAGATCTGCAATCTGTCCCTCAAAGCAGATTGTTCTGTAATGCAGGATGAGATCTGCAATCTGTCCCTCAAAGCAGTAGTAGTAGTCTCTACCTAGTCCACAATCAGATCGATGAGATGTTATTATATATATCTGCAATCTGTCCCTCACAGAGCCGGCAGCATCCTCTCCCTACACTAGTCAGAGTCTCAGAAAGCATGTGACTGCAGCACTAAGTGACTCCAGCTTATAAAGAGGCTGGGTCACATGATGCACTGGCCAATCACAGCTATGCCATTAGTAGGCATGGCTGTGATGGCTTCTAGGGAAAACCAGTGAAACACTTGTTGATTGGCTGCCCTGCAGCTATTCAACATGCGTGATAAAATACCAGAACCCAGAGCCCGAACCCGGACTTTTTCTCAAATGTTCGGGTTCGGATTCGGGACACGGACACCCGAAAGTTCGGTCCGGACCCGAACTTTGCAGTTCGGGTTCGCTCAACTCTAGCAGTAACGCACACAGAAGTAAATGACGTTAAACTAGCAGTAACGCACACAGAACTATATGCCATTAAACTGGCAGTAACACACACAGAAGTAAATGGCGTTAAACTGGCAGTAACGCACACAGAACTATATTACCTTAAAACTGGCAGTAACGCACGCAGAAGTAAATGGCGTTAAACTGACAGTAATGCGCACAGAAGTAAATGGCGTTAAACTGGCAGTAGCGTACACAGAAGTAAATGGCATTAAACTGGCAGTAATGCACACAGAACTATATGCCCTTAAACTGGCAGTAACACACACAGAAATAAATGGCGTTAAAAACTGGCAGTAACGCACATAGAAGTAAATGGCGTTAAACTTGCAATAATACAATCAAATAGACGGTGTTAAACCATCACTACATGTGAACTGTCCCTATTCTAGCTATACACTAATGTGACAGTCTCACTACACTGCACTGAAACTAGCTAAGTTGTCCCTACTCTACATATGCACTAATGTATGTATGAATGACACAGTCTCACTACACTACACTGAAACTATCTGAGCTGTCCCTACTCTAGCTGCACACTATGCAAAGCTGAAGGATGGTCCTACTCACTACACTCACACTATCCCTAGACTGACACTAAACTAATATTGTACACTGACTACTGAAGCACAATAGCAAAGCATAGCACACTAACTAACTAATAGCACTGAACAGAGCCCTGTTCTATTTCTCTCCATGCTGAAATCACACTGAAAATGGCTGCCATTGAAAGAATACTTTTATACAGTAGGGCGGGAATGAGCCATGATTGGATAAAGTCATGATGACAGTGTCCAATCATGACTCTGACAGTGCTCTGTGCCCTGATTGGCTGAATCTTTCACTGTTTCAGCCAATCAGGGTTCGCAATGCACTGTTCAATGCCGCAATGCATTTTGGTCGGTTTGGGGGGCTGAACAAATGGTCGAAAGACCCATTTGTTAGGCTGTTCTTCGAAAGACCGAACAAAAAACTGTTCACCCATCCTTACTCCTGAAGTCTGCACTCAGAACATAGGGCACTCCTGAATACTGCACTCTGTATCTAGCACACTCCTGAAGTTGGATTCTAATGTGAGGAGACTCCAGATGTAAAAGGATGCTATTGATGTTAAAGGGGGACTACTGATCTTAAAGGTGGACTCTGATGGTAAAGGGGGACTCCTGATGTAAAGAGGACTCTTGATGTAGGGGGGCTCCTGATTTAATCACTTCACTTGCAGAAGATTTAACCCCCTTCCTGACCAGGCCATTTTTGTGATACAGCACTGCTTTACTTTAACCACTTCAATACAGGACATTTATATCCACTTCCTGCCCAGACAAATTTTCAGCATTCAGTGCGCTCAAACTTTGAATGCCAATTACTCAGTCATGCTGCACTGTACCCAAACCAAATTTCTATCATTTTTTCACACAAATAGAGCTTTCTTTTGGTAGTATTTAATAACTTCTGATTTTTTTTATTTTTCGCGAAATAAGTGAAAAAAGTGCAAAAATTTTGAAAAAAAAAACACTTTTTTAGTTTCTATGATACAATTTTGCAAATAAGTAATTTTTGTTCATACATTTGGGCCAAAAACTATACTGCTACCTATCTTTGGTAAAATAACCCAAATAAGTGTATATTATTTGGTATGTGTGAAAGTTATAGAGTCTAAAAGCTATGGTGCCAATCATTGAAAATTGTTCACACCTGATGCACTGACGGCCTATTTCTTTTTTTTTTGCACAAAATTGTCATAACAACAAGTTATTTCTCACACACTCTGATGGTATGGTGACAGGTCCTGGGGTACTCTGATGGGCAGGTGACGGGTACTCGAGTACTTTGGTGGGCTGGTGACAGATACTCGGGTACTCTGATGGGCAGGTGACAGGTACTCAGGTACTCTGATGGGCTGGTGACAGGTACTTGGGTACTCTGATGGGCTGGTAACAGGTACTTGGGTACTCAGATGGGCTGGTGACAGGTTCTCGGGTACTCAAATGGGCTGGTGACAGGTACTCGGATACTCTGATGGGCTGGTGACAGGTACTCGGGTTCTCAGATGGGCTGGTGACAGGTACTCAGGTACTCTAATGGACTAATGACAGGTACTCTGATGGACTGGTGACAGGTACTCGGGTAATCAGATGGGCAGGTGACAGGTACTTGGGTACTCTGATAGGCTGGTGATGGGTACTCGGGTACTCTGATGGACTGGTGACAGGTACTCGGATACTCTCTTGGGCAGGTGACAGTTACTCGGGTACTTTGATGGGCAGGTGACAGGTACTTGGGTACTCTAATGGGCTGGTGACAGGTACTCAGGCACTCAGATGGCCAGGTAACATGTACTCGGGTACGCTGATGGGCTGGTGACAGGTGCTTGGGTACTCAGATGGGCAGGTGATGGGTACTCGGGTACGCTGATGGTCTGGTGACAGGTACTGGGGTACTCTGATGGGCAGGTGACGGGTACTCGAGTACTTTGGTGGGCTGGTGACAGGTACTCAGGTACTCTGATGGGCAGGTGACAGATACTCTGATGGGCTGGTGACAGGTACTTGGGTTCTCTGATGGGCTGGTAACAGGTACCCAGGTACTCAGACGGGCTGGTGACAGGTTCTTGGGTACCCAGATGGGCAGTTGACAGGTACTCGGGTGCGCTGATGGTCTAGTGACAGGTACTAGGTTAATCGGATGGGCTGGTGACAGGTACTCGGGTACTCTGATGGGCTGGTGACAGGTACTTGGATTCTCTGATGGGCTGGTAACAGGTTACTCGGTTACTCTGATGGACTGGTGACAACTACTCAGGTACTCTGATGGGCAGGTGACAGGTACTCTAATGGGCTGTTGACATTTACTCAGGTACTTTAATTGGTTGGTGACAGGTACTCGTGTACTTTGATGGGTTGGTGACAGGTACTTGGGTACTCTGATGGGCTGTTGACAGGTACTCAGATACTCTGATGGGTTTGTGACACGTACTTGTGTACTTTGATGGGTTGGTGACAGGTACTTGGGTACTCAGATGGGCTGGTGACAGGTACTCGGGTGCTCTGATGGTTTGGTGACAGGTACTCAGGTACTCAGATGGGCTGGTGACAGGTACTCAGGTACTCTGATGTGCAGGTGACAGGTACTTGGGTTCTCTGATGGGCTGGTAATAGGTACCCAGGTACTCAGATGGGCTGGTGACAGGTCCTCGGGTACTTAGATGGGCAGATGACAGGTACTTGGGTGCGCTGATGGTCTGGTGACAGGTACTCGGTTACTCTGATGGGCTGGTGACAGGTACTCGGGTACTTTGATGGGTTGGTGACAGTTACTCGGTTACTCTGATGGACTGATGACAAATACTCAGGTACTCTGATGGGCAGGTGACAGGCACTCTAATGGGCTGTTGACATTTACTCAGGTACTTTAATTGGTTGGTGACAGGTACTCTGGTACTTTGATGGGTTGGTGACAGGTACTTGGGTACTCTGATGGGCTGGTGACAGCTACTCGGATACTCTGATGGGTTGGTGACAGGTACTCAGATGTGCTGGTGACAGGTACTCGGGTGCGCTGATGGTCTGGTGACAGGTACTCGGTAACTCTGATGGGCTGGTGACAGGTACTCAGGTACTCTGATGGGCTGGTGACAGGTACTTGGGTTCTCTGATGGGCTGGTAAAAGGTACCCAGGTACTCAGATGGGCTAGTGACAGGTTCTCGGGTACTCAGATGGGCAGGTGACAGGTACTCGGGTGCGCTGATGGTCTGGTGACAGGTACTCGGTTACTCTGATGGGCTGGTGACAGGTACTCAGGTAGTCTGATGGGCTGGTGACAGGTACTCAGATTCTCTGATGGGCTGGTGACAGGTACTCAGGTACTCTGATGGGCTGGTGACAGGTACTCAGTTACTCTGATGGGCTGGTGACAGGTACTCGGATTCTCTGATGGGCTGGTGACAGGTACTCAGGTACTCTGATGGGCTGGTGACATGTACTCGGGTACTTTGTTGGGTTGGTGACAGGTACTTGGGTACTCTGATGGACTGGTGACAGCTACTCGGATACTCTGATGGGTTGGTGACAGGTACTTGGGTACTCAGATGGGCTTGTGACAGGTACTCGGGTGCTCTGATGGTTTGGTGACAGGTACACGGGTACTTAGATGGACAGTTGAGAGGTATTTGGGTACTTTGATGGGCAGGTGACAGGTACTCGGGTACTTTTATGGACAAGTGACAGGTACTCGGGTACTTTGATGGACAGGTACTCTGATGGGTTGTGACAGGTACTTTGATGGGGTGGTGACAGGTACTTTGATGGGGTGGTGACAGGTCCTCTTTATTACTGGGGGGGGCAATCAGTGTGCTTGGTGTGTACACTTAGCAGTAACGAGCTGTTACCACAATCTCCTTATCACTCACGATTGGTGTGTGAGAGGGAGAACCCGGTAACAGCACGTTACCACGGTTTGTTTGCATCGTGTGAACGGCTGTGAATGGACACAGCCGGTCACATGGTAAAGAGCCAATTTCATTGACTCTTTACCCTTATCGGAGCTGGGCTTTGTCCGAGGGACAAGCCTCAACCACGATCGCCGCGCTGCGTGCCCCCCGGGGGCGTTAACGAGCAGCATGCATGTTTATCTCAGTAGTGACCGGCTATGATTGGACACAGCCGGTCACATAGTAAAGAGCCAATTTTATTGGCTCTTTACCCTGTTCGGGGAGGGGCTATGTCCCGGGGGACATGCCCGATCCCCAATCACCTCGCTGTGGGCCCCCGAGGGCCCGTAGTAGCGGCGAGAAGCGGCGGACGTCATATGACGTCCGCCTGGATTGACGGAGGGTTCCTGCCGACATAATTTTACAATGACTCGGTAGGGAAGTGGTTTACTGACAATTGCGCGACACTGTTCCCAAATAAAATTTGTGTCCTTTTTTCCCCACAAATAGACCTTTATTTTGGTGGTATTTGATCGCCTCTGCAGTTTTTAGTTTCTGTGCTATAAACAAAAAAACAATGTTTTTTACTTTCTGCTCTAAAACACATCCAATAAAAAAAAATTTAAAAATTAAATTTCTTCATCAATTTAGGCCAATATGTATTCAGCTACATATTTTTGGTAAAAAATCCTAATAAGCAAATATTATAAAAAATAGTAATCTACAAACTATGGGATATATTTATGGAATTTTATTTATTTATTTATTTATTTTTTACTAGTAATGGCGGCGATCAACAACTTATAGTGGGATTGCGATATTGCGGCGGACAAATGGGACACCTAACTGACCCTTTTTTGGTGACCAGTGACATTATTACAGTGATCAGTGCTAAAAATATGCACTGTCACTGTACTAATGACACTGGTTGGGAAGAGGTTGACATCAGGGGCAATCGAAGGGTTTAACTGTGCCTAGCCAGTGTTTTAGTGGAGTGGGGGGAGGTGCTTTTAATAGAGGAAGGCATGGATCGGTGTTCCTGCTTTACAGGAACACAGGATCCATGCCTTTTGTACTGACAGAATGGCAATCTGCCTTGTTTACACATGAAAACTTTCATTCTGCCTGTGTCCCGAACGATCAGCGGGTGCTGGCAGACATAGGGGTTGATTTACTAAAGCTGGAGAGTGCAAAAACTGGTGCAGCTGTGCATGCTAGCCAATCAGCTTCTAACCTCAGCTTGTTCAATCAAGCTTTGACAATAAAACCTTGAAGCTGATTGGTTTCTGTGTGGGGCTGCACCAAAGTGTGCACTTTCAAGCTTTAGTAAATCAACCCCATAGAGTCTGCGGGATCTGCTGATCAGTGTAAAATCACAGCGGCAGTGAGCCGTTGGCGGCGTGCACTCACACCCGATACCCGAAAGTGCAGGATCACATACATGATCCTGCGCAGCACGGCCACCCTGTAGCAGTAAATGTTCTATAGGACGGTCAGCAAATGGTTAAAGGGCCATTGCTGATGTAAAGGGTTACTCCTGATGTTAAGTAGAGGTCTACTGATGTAAGGGTGGATCCTGATTTATGGGCGGGAGCTGATGTAAAGTGGAACTCTTATATAAAGGGGGCTCTGATGTTAAAGGAGGACTCCTGATGCTAAGTAGGAAGCTCCTGATTAAGAGGGACTCCAGATGTGAAGGGGATTCTGATGTGAAAGGGGGACACCTGATGTAAAGGGGGAACTCTTGATTAAAGAGGGAACTCCTGATGTAAAGGGGACTCTGTTGTGAAGGAAAGGTGGTTCTGATTTGATGGAGGGGACTCCTGATGTGAAGGGAGGAACTCCTGATATGAAGGGAGATCTTCTGATGTAAAGGGGAACCCCTGATGTGAAGGAGGGTACTCTGATGTGAAGGTGGAACTTCTGATGTGAAGGGGAGACTCTGATATAAAGGGCAACTAAGTATACCTTAGCCCTTGACTGTATCTGAGTGTATACATGGCAGGACTTTTTTATTAAGTGTAAATTTATGTCAGTGAGCCTCTCGCTCATAGCAGAGTAATTATGGAGTATTTTGTGGGTACAAGAACTGCAGACTGTGTACAATATACACCATATGCAGGTTTAAAACTGTATTAAACTCAAAAAAACAAAAGTATAATACATTGCAGCTTACCAATCATTAGATGTGGCAGCTGCATTCGTTTTCTTTTTTTATATTTTGTCCCTCTGTGTTTCACCTGGTGATCTGGCAAGTAACAGACCTCCTGTATTTGAGTGTGCCCTCTCTGGATGAAGGAGCACAGGGCGCACCTTTGGCCAGCAGCATTGTCAGTCTGGGCAGGGGGAGTGTTAGATGAACTATAAGATTTAAATACACTAACAAATTTAAGGCAAACTCCAGATCACACATTATAGTTAGGCTACTTTCACACTGAAGCGTTTTACAGACGCTATTTAGCTAAAAATAGCGTCTGTAAAGAGCCTCAAAAATCCCCCCCAATCCACCCCAATGTGAAAGCCCTGAGTGCTTTCACACTGGGGCGGTGCGCTTGTGGGACGTAAAAAAAAGTCCTGCAAGCAGCATCTTTGGGGAGGTGAGGGGAGCGGTAATATACCGCTCCTCTACCGCCCCTGCCATTGAAATGAATGGCAAGCGCTTTCGAAGCAGCTACACACCGCCTCGGTAGTGCTGAGCGCCGGCACTTTTAACCCCTTTTTAACCCCTTGTGGGGGGTTAAAAGCGCGGCACTCCCGCCCACATAGCAGAGCCATATCGCTGGTAGAACTCTGCTAAAACTAGCGTGGTTTTACCGCAACCGCGGCTGCCGCTTCAGTGTGAAAGTAGCCTTACAGCAAAAACAGTTTTTTCCTTTCGGGATAAAGGTTTTAAATAAGTAAATACAATCTGATCATTCTAAGCACCCCGCCAGTGGTAAATGGTTTGTCTCATCCCTCTAACTGATAAATCTGCCGGACAACTTGTTCTGTTGAAAAACAGCAGACTTACTGGTAAGTTTACTAGGTGAAAATAAAGGAAAGAAAACCTAAAAAAGAAAACAAATGCAGCCATCACATCTAAGAATTGGTAAAGTGCAATATAATAAATGATTGCTTTAATAATCCTCTAAATATATTAACCATGCTCCTTTAACCAGTTACCGAACATCTGCCGTCATTATACAGTGACAGCTTGGCACTGCTGTGCGAATCACCGTAGCTGTACAGCACTCATGCCCACGGGTTGGGAGCTTTCCCGCCGTGCCCGTGGCAATTGGATTCATTACAGAACTGATCAGTCTTCAAGCCCAGGCCAATGATTTCTGGCCTGGACCTAGTGATTGGTTCTGGCGAATGAAATGCCTCCTCTGCCTGTGTAATGTAAACAGAGGCAGAGGAAGTGATGTCATCTCCCCTCGTGGAGCCCTTTTTGGCTCCAGCGAGCGAGGAGAGGACATCTTACCCTGAGTACATAACACTACACTGAAACCAGGACACGTTAGGCACACAATTAATCTCGTGATCGCCCCCTGATCTCCCCTCAAGTTAACCCCTTCACTCCCTGTCACTGGGTCACTTGCAGTGCAGTGTTCAGATTTTTCACTGATCACTGTATTAGTGTCACTTGTGACACTAAATCGCCTTAGCATAGTTAGTGGTAGATAGTAGTGGGCCCAGGTAAGTATAGCTATCCCGCATTAACCCCCTAATAAAAGATTCAACCCCTTGATCGCCCCCTGTCACCAGTGATCACTGTATTAGTGTCACGGGTGATGCTAGTTAGTTCGTTTTTCATTTCATCAGGGTACCCGCCGTATATACCTAATAAAGTTTTTAAGCCCTTGATCGGCCAGTGGTGACATAAGTTAGGTTTTAGCATCAGTTAGGGACAGCATGGATGCCAGGCCGCGTTAAATTAGTGTCAGCTACTCTAACTTGCACGCACACACTAGGTCCGTTACTAGTATAGTGTCTGAACAGAGCAATATCTTTGATGCGGCGTTACTGGGATCAGAAGATACCTGCTAGCTCCTTGTTTAGCCCCTCCGCCCAGCCCAGCCCACCCAAGTGCAGTATCAATAGATCACTGTCACTTACAAAACACAGCACACATAACGGCAGCATTCACAGAGTCACGCCTGATCCCTGCGAACGCTAACAGTTAATTTTTGGTAGCGATTGAAGTAGGCTCTGACAACCAGGTGCTCTTTTGTCACACTAGTTGTACCAATAAATGTAGAGGCTAAAATGTCCGAACAGAGGTACACTAGTGAAAAAGCCTACACGTTGCTGAGCATAACAGATGAGAGCGATGGGGAAGCCTCACTGTCAGATTCAGGCTCAGTATATTAATGAGTAGACAGCAGCAGCATCCTGACAGACAGCTCTGACCACGGAGCAGTGGTCCCTGCTAAGGCCAGGTGTACCCGACCCCGTTCTACTGTTGCTGAGATGCAAGAACCACAGGGCTCTCATATGGAGCAGAGTGCCAGTACTAGTGCCGCTCATCCTTCTGGTGAACTGGCATACACCAGCAGTAAAGTACATCCTGGTTGTAGGCAAACCAGCACTGCATTAACACGTGTCCCGCAGCCACCAAAAAGACAAAGACAGGCCCATGGAGCCCATAGTGCCCTTCCCACTGCATTTGCAAGCCCTGATTGACAGCCCACCACTTCTGCAACGCCTGTACTTCCCCCATTCACTGGCCAACCCGGAATGTAGGTGGAAACAGTTGATTTTACATCACTTTATTTTATATTTATTGTTTTTTTTACAGAAGATCTCTATAGATCCATTGTGGACCAAATACTTTTCTGGGTATATGCCTCCTCATGGGCATAGTTAAAAAAATGAGTTGCGGTGATATTAGTCGACTGACCCAATTCACCATATGCCCATGTTCTCTGCTTCCTTGGCCAGGACGCGATGCGAGCAGATCTTGCGGTTCATGCATTTCAACGACAATAAACTCTGTGATCCTCGGGGTGACCCTGGATATGATCAGCTCCACAAAATTCAGAAACCGCTTCAACCAACAATTCGCAGCCTTGTTAATTCCCGATTAAGTTGTCTGAAGATTGTCCCTGATTCAATTTTCTGGCCGTCTTGCTTTTAAACAGTTTCTCCCCAGCAAGTGTGCCAGATATGGGGTCAAGATGTGTAAGCTCTGTGACAGGGCCACAGGTTATACATATAGTTTCATGGTTTACGAGGGAAAAGACAGGCATGTGGAGCCCCCCAATTGTGCAGACTACATAGGGAGTGCTGGCAAGATTGTTTAGGACTTGGTGTCACCCTTATTTGGAAAGGGGTACCATTTGTATGTGGACAATTATTACACAAGCGTGCCACTTTTTAGTCACCTTTTTAATTCTGGAATTGGCACATGTGGCACCGTGCAATCTAATCGCCAGGGCTTCCCCAATGGCTTGTAGAGTCCTGACTTAGACTGGGGGGAGAGAGCCTACTTGAGATGTAATAATTGCTTGCAATGAAGTGGAGGGATACATGGAAGGTTTTCATTCTGTCCTCCATTCACGCAGACACAGCAGTCCAAATTCCAATGACGACTGGTGTTGTTGAGAATCCCCCCTGTGTCACGAATACAACCTTAATATGGGAGGGATGGACTTCAATGACCAGTTATTGGCACCATACTTAATTGCTTGTAAGGCCAGACGCTGGTATAAAAAAGAGTCTGTTTACTTATTTCTCTCTGCTGAACACTTATGTGTTATACAAAGTGCCAGGACGGAAAAGATTGTCACAGCCCTTCTGTTTCCAGACGGTGTTGTGCCCCAACTTCACTACCACACACTAGTGGAGTATTAGTGTAGGGTACAGAATGACACAGGCATAGGGCACACTTTCACAGGGTCTCCAAAAACGCCAATGCATTTTGAGAGACTCAAACCTGGAATGTATTTTGTGGTGTGATTCCACATATACTCATGGCATTTTCAATCAATATATCATTTAGTGACAACTGTGAAAAAGAAAATGTGATTTTCCCGAAACTTGTGGCAAAATATAAAATATTCTATGGACTCAACATGTCTCTCAGAAAATAGCTTGGGGTGTCTACTTTCCAAAATGAGGTCATTTGGGGGAGTTTTGCGCTATCTTGACATTTCATGGCCTCCGAAACTGTGAGAGGTAGTGAGGAGTGAAATAAAAACTTTACGCCGTTAGAAATCCTGAAGGCGGTGATTGGTTTTTGGAGTCCGGTGAGTGGCCAGCCTCCCAAAAAGTCTCACACATGTGGTATCCCTGTACTCAAGAGAAGCAGTAGAATGTATTTTGTGGTGTAATTTCACATATACCCATGACATGTGTGAGCAATATATAATTTTAGTGACAATTGTGTGTCATTCTTCTATCGCTTGTGACAAAAAAATAAAATATTCAATGGGCTCAACGTGCCTCTCAGCAAATTTCTTGGGGTGTCTGCTTTCCAAAATGGGGTCATTTGGGGGGTTGTACTGACCTTCCATTATAGCACCTCAAGAAATGAGATAGGTAGGTATAAACTAAAAGCTGCGTAAATTCCAGAAAATATACCCTAGTTTGTAGACACTATAACTTTTGCACAAACCAATAAATATATGCTTATTACATTTTTTTTTTACCTGAGACATGTGGCTGAATACATGTTAGCCTAAATGCATGACTAAAATTGAGTTTATTGTATTTTCTTTATAACAAAAAATAGAAAATATCTTTTTTTTTCAAAATTTTCAGTTTTTTACATGTATATAGCAAAAAATAAAAACCACCATGGTGCACTCTACATGTTTTCTCCATCCCTAGGTGCCCCTCATTCTCAAGTTCCAAATTTGGAGGTATGTACCTGCATATTTATTCTGCCCTTGTACACCCCTGGCCACCTCCTCCCCAGAATGGCAGAAGAAAGTGGGGTTAGGAATCTGCTTAACAAACCCTGCAAGGTCCTGGTCTGACAGTGCAACTGTACTAATTAATCAGCAGTACTGTCCCCAGTGATCTGACAGTAATCTCTGGGGATCAAGGGTATGAATGGCTTTGAATACTTTCAGACCATTTGACTATGTATAAATGGCTTTGGAAAACCCCTGTGCTCCCTTCAGTGATCTGAACAATGAATGGATTTGCTAACAAACACAAATTCATTAATAAAAGTAAAAAAGAAACATAAATTAACTTTTATGACCTTGGCTGCATTGGAACGCAGGGGCTGGTGTGTGGTGAAATGACAGCAGTGCCGATGCTCCAATTATGGTGCATAACACTGTTCTTTTTTTTTATAAACGTTACTGAAATGTCAAACTGTGAGATTTTATTACGTTTTATTGGCTGCAGCTTGATGGGATTCAGTAGATTGGCTTGCACTGTACTGCACTGAAATGCATGCAGTGCTTGTGGTGACACTGTGCTGGAATAGCACAGTCCTAACATACCGGTTGGGTATCTACCCTCACAAATTTTTGATTCTATTATTTTTTTAAAAAGTCCTAATAGCTGACTTTAAAATTTAACCACTTGCGTGTGTCTCGCCTCCAGGCACAAATGTATGTGCCTGGAGGCGAGTGAGCGAGTCCCCCCCGGTAGCGCCCATCGGTCGCCGTTAGCTTCGGCGGCGTGGGCGAGGGACCGGGGGGACCTGTGTCACTCGCGCGCCCGCGCGGAGGCCGCCGCGCGCGCGCGAGTGATTTGAGCAAGGGCGTCGACGACAGCATACTGCCGCTAAACGCCCTTGCTCGGTGAAACGGCGGCAGTCTACGGCTAGCCGCCAGCCGTTCACCAATTTAAAATTTCAGTCGATAATCCTGAAAAATTTTTTTATTATCTTAGTTTTTAAACACTCCCATCTATGGGTTGGCCATACAATCCTGACACGATAAGGT
>BLSH010100713.1:0-15570 GCA_018402905.1 Glandirana rugosa | reverse complement strand
CTGGTGCAGAACACATGTGTGTGAATAACAGATGTGCAATGATTGACGGTTTGATTTAAAGTGACACACAGACTTGAAATAATTGTGCAGAAGAGATGTGCACTGATTCCCAGTTTCATTTAAAGTGATACACACATTTTACAGAACAGTGATATGGGTACTCCTGGCTTATTTATTCTTTTTATACACAGTTTGAAGATGATTTTAGAACAGTTCTATGGCCTCTAATGTTAATTAATACTTTTCAGACCCATTTTGAAGATGATCTCCATTTTTGCATTTTTTAGGTTTTTATTTTTTTAAAAATATTTAAAGTTATTTCCCTGTCCCCATTTCTTTGTAGGTCACTTGTCCCACCCTTACCCACATTCCCTGCCTTTTGCAGACCTCTAGGACCTTCCAGGAATATTTTACAACATTTTTTGTACCTAAAAGTCCGGGTCTCCATTGATTTCAATGGGGTTCGGGGTCCGGGACAAAGTTCGGGTTCTGTCCGGACCCGAACCCGGACTTTGTCCCGAAGTTCGGCCGAACCAGCAGAACCCGGACTTCTAGAAGTTCGCTCAACTCTAGTTATAATATCATATTTGTTTATATACAACTATTTTTGGGTCTCTGCAGTGCTGGGTGGTAATAATGATTTTGGCCAGAGTTTCCCTCCTGTCTTTTTCTTTTCTTGTTTTTAATCCCCTCCCTCTTTTTTTGTTTCTATTTTCCAGATGGGAGGCGCTTTATCCATTCACACTTTGCTCTCGGCGCGGAAAGCCCCCATATGGGCAGCTGTTGCTATCTGAAGGGGGGGGGCTATCTCCTCCCGCTGTCACCTTCCTATGTGTTTTTGCTACGTGAGGTGCCTTTTCTATCTGTGGAGGTTCTCACTCCGTCCTCTAGATGGCTCTATTCATCTGAGGCGTAGTGTTGTTCCATGTCGGCACCACAGCCCTCCCTCTGGGCAATCATTTCCGGCATCTGGCATCTCGGATGTGATGATGGGACCTACCGGCCCCTATGTCTCTCCTGACACTGCTCGCACTGGAAATGTGTGGTAGGGAAAGTGCGTGTCAGAGTGGCACGCACGCTACACGTGGTGTCCTGATGGCAGTTTGCCATTGGTGTAAAGCTTCCATGTGCTCTCTGGGGGGGTCCCCTTCTTGGATCTCCCAGGTAACACAGGGGCGAGCCTGGGAGGTATTTAAATAGCTGACGGAGGCATCTGGTCCGTGACTGCTGGCAGGATCACACGGCATAATTGCTGGACTGGCTCTTTGACCGTTCAAGGAGACACTACCAATTCAGGTATTGAAATAGCCCTTACTAATGAATGTAGCCCATGCTTTTACTATCTTTGGTCTGCTCTTTTCATGCTAAATACGAAACACATACAACCCTCAAGATGGGATTTTTGGAGGCACAAAACAAAAGTGATTGAATAAAAATCAAGGTTTTATTTGTACAAAAGTTTTACAATATTTAAGAGGAAGAATAAAAAACATCATGGACAATTATGAGTTCATAATCAACAGAGACATATACTGTGTAAAGTGTTTTGAACCAAATTATGCGCAAGTCCTATTGCATTTCGGTGCCGATCACCTTCATCAGAGGTATAGACTTGTACATAATAAAGCGGTCCGGAAAATACAAACAAACATGTGATATTTAAGCTGATTTAAGAAACTGGTAATCTTAGGCTTAGAATTTTCTTAATGCTCGTGGGACTGTGTTCCAACCATACACAAGTTAATTTTCCAATTGCTGCATTTCATTTTGGAACCTAATTTCTCCCTATTTGACAGTAAGATTTACCAGCAAGTCAGAGGCACAGCAAGGGGCACTGCATGTGCCCCAACTTATGCCAACCTTTTCCTTGGCTGGTGGGAATAAACAATTTTAAGAAAAAGTGTGTAACGCCACAGGTAAATAGACAGCAATGAAATGAGATTAATGTGTTATAAATGGACAGCACATTGAAATAAAGTAAAAAAAGTGCTAAAGTGAAAAAATATTACTAAAGTGAAACAAATATATACAGTGTATCAATCAAATCTTGAATGAAAATAAACAATAAAAAACATATATATTGAAAAGTATAGAATTAATTGCACTGTCCCATGATAGTACCAGCAATATAAACTTGGTGAAAGCACAAAGTTCAGTGCAAATGTGCACAAAAAATGGTGGTGACTTGAAATGTAAAGAGGTGTCATATGTTTCTATGAATCGTTTTATTTTGGCTTTTAACTTTCAAATCCAATAAATGCTACAGTATGGAGACTTCATCTGGCTCCCGGTGAGCTTTATTTACCAAGGCTACATCTGGATGGTGCGAGTTGCTGAATAGCCTTTCCCATAATAGATGGCAGATCTACACTTAGTGCGTGTTTGCTGCTGTAATGGCAGAAAGCTTTTCCGGTGAGTGTCCATTTCACAGGGGTGTGAAGGATGATTCTGAATCTCCTCTTCCCGTTTCAAGTCACCACCATTTTTTTGTGCACATCTTTGCACTGAACTTTATGCTTTCACCAACAAGTTTATATTGTTGATCCTATCATGGGACTGTGCATTTAAATCTATATTTTTCACTATATACGTTTTTTATTGTTGATTTTCATTCAAGATTTGATATATATATATATATATATATATATATATTTGTTTGGCTTTAGTATTGTTTTTTTCACTTTAGCACTTTTTTGGACTTTATTTCAATGCAATGTCCATTTATAACACGTATTTACATTTCATTGATGTTTATTTACCTTTGGCGCTATACACTTTTTCTTAAGATTATTTATAAGTTTGTTATATTACTTATCTCTGTCAGCTGCAGCCGCACCACATCACAGAGATACACATGTTTTATTTCGGAAAGAAACAATTGTTTTTACAGATGAATTGGAAACATTCACTTCAAAAATACTACTATGGGCAAGGTTCATAGATGATGTTTTTATACTATGGGATGGACTAAAGGAACAATTTTGTGACTTTGTTAATATCCTTAACACCAATACTATTGGAATGTTCTTCACCAGCTAAATTGAAAAGGATAATATAAACTTTTTGGAGCTTCAGATCACAAGGGAGAAGGATGGCATAATAGGGACCAAAACATATTGTAAGCCTACTCTGATCAACAGTTTATTACATTGGGAGAGTCATCAACCAGCCCCCTTGAAAAAAAAATTCCAACAGAATATCTGATGAGAGCAAAGAGGAATTGCTCCACAGAGGAAGCTTTTAGAGTAGAGAGTATTTATCTATTAAAGCGATTTACTAGGGATACAAACCAGGAGAATTAAAATGATCTCTAGAAAAAAAAAGTAGAGAAGATCCCGCGAGAAACCTTGTTGGCCCCCAGACAAAGCAACATTGAGGAAGTGAGTAGTACAAGGATAATTGGCACATATTGTAGACAATGGGGGCAAATATTCAACATAGTAAAAAGATATTGGCATGTCCTGTTAGATGACAAAGATCTAGCCACTCTACTGCCAGAGTTACATATTGAAAAGGAAGGAGTATCCGAAATAAGGTGGTATATAGTCATCTGGACAAAAATAATACACCTACATGAGCATTGACTTTTCTACCAGAAAAACCACTTAAAAGAAAATGCGAACCCAAGGGCACTTGTGTGCAGTGTTGCCAACTGTCAGTTTGTAATCCCAAAGTAAAAACCAGCAATATTGTCTTTGTTGAAATTGGTAACAAACAGGACCAGCCTGGGTTACTATAAAAAATAGAAAGTTTATTGAAGACTTACATATAAAACCATGGCAGGCTTGGGGGGGGGAGTCGGTATGCTCGTTGCTATACAGGCTGGTTAACAGTACTCCCTGGTGGAACTGGAGGTCTCCCTGGGCTATGGTGATGTGTGATCCGGAAGGAGATTGAGCCACAGTGTCCTCACAGAGCCACTGGAGATGATGTAGGCTGTGCAGTAGAGGTGACGTCTGCCTCACTAGTACGCAGAAAAACCACTTGGGAGCCACAGATGTGGCCATTGTAAAATCTGCACATTTATGTCCACTATTAACAATTTTGTCAACCCTAAAATGGAGAAATTATTACCACTGACTCCTTCCTAAATTGTAGTACAGAAGGTGTTATACTGTATATGTGGACAAATGTCCATACCCACTTTTATACATCGGGAAAACTATTTGTCAACTTAGACAATGTGTTTTGGAACATATAAACAATGTAACTCTCAAAAAGGACAGACCGGTTGCCAGACATGTACGTTCGAGACATGGGGCAAACTGGAATGTATATCTTTTTGGGATGCCCAGCAGATAAGTCTGGGCCAAAGAAAAGGGGATCTAAATAAGACCCTCCTTAAAAACTGAGGCCAAATGGATTTTCCATCTCATGGCCTCACTGAGGGGTACACCTACTTACCGTTTGTGTGTTGATGTAACTTTGGGACAACTAGTCTGATGTCCAATTAAAAGTTTGATCTATGGGTACCTGATTTTTACATATGCGTAAAAGATTTATACAAAAGGGAAATCCTCTCAAAACATGAGTGTCCTGTTTGATATATATTACTTCAACTGGCCACAGAAGTGTAAAATATATATTTGATTAAAGTGTACATGGGATTAAACAAACTAATATTCCCAGGCCTGGAAAATATCAGGCTGTTGGAGATGTTTGGCCCCTTTACCCCATGATGAATGTTATTTTATCGTTTATCCACAAGATGGAGTGAGGAGTAATTGATCTCCACTTTATATGTAGGAGAATATTTTCTAACGCTTGTCAGATAGTCTGATAGATCGCACTGTGGCTAATAGATGAAAATAGGGAATTTTATTTGCACATGTGCGAACACCAATGTGTGAATGCCAATGCGTGATGGCGTTATGAAGCAATTGCATAATGACGTCATGTGCATTGTGACATCACTGCACGTGGATGAATGGCTCCCATTTTACCCATGATGTTGTAAATACAGGATGACCAAACAATTGGATGCCATTTTCCTTTCACCACCATGGACCTTATATGTTTGTTTGTCCCATTATTATGTTTCGTGCACTATTTGGTATTCCTGACAAAGCTCGTTTGGTGAGCAAAACATGTAGCGTTAAGTTATTTTTTCACCATTTTTTTTTTATAAATTCTTTTTATTGAATTTTCAAAAATATAGATATAAAGCACAGCCGGTTGGGGCATACACCGGCTGACAAAGAAAGCAATTCACATTAACAAAACAAAACAAAAAAAAAACTATTCTTTTAACTGTTGCTCAGTTTTGCTGTCATTACCATACAACATATAAGAGATGTTGTGGAGGGGGGGGGGGCACAGCTCATCTTGCCCACCACAGCTATTTGGTTAGGAGAAGGTCATCGGCACCGTCTCAAAGGAGCGCAGGTGCTCATGACCCCCAACCCCCACTGAGCCAGGCGTACACCACCGGGCATCAATCAGACACTCGAGAGGAATATTACAGTTAGCTTAACCTAATTTTGATCATCTGTTGTAAGTTTGGAGTCAATCCATAAGTTCCAGACTTTGTTAAATTTCATTGGACAACCTCTGGATAGGTATGTGGCTTTATAAAGTGGAATTATATTATTGATAGTGCATTTCCACATGCAGAAAGTGGGAGGGTCAGCTGATTTCCATTTGAGGACAATGATTTTCCTAGCATAATACAGGAGGATAGAAATCAGAGTCCTCATGGCCTTAGAAAAGGCCAGGGGTTCCATTAGGCCCAAGAGACATATTTTAATGATGATGGGAATATTTATAGTTGTTACTTGGGTAATAAACAGGGTGACCTCTCTCCAGTAAACTTCCCTGGGCAGTCCCAGAATATATGTATAAAACACGCTGGGGTGCACACACACCTCCAGCACTCTGCTGAGATTGACGGGTAAATTCTATGGAGGCATTGGGGAGAATAAGAGTTTCTATGCACAATTTTAAATTGGATCAATTTATCCCTACTAGCAATTAGTGGTTGCATTGGGTCGTCCCACATATCTTCCCAATCATCAGTCTCAAAGTCCTGTATATCCGCCTATAGGAATGAGGTAATAAGGGAGTTTATTTGCTTAAAAAACTTCTTCGGGATCCATACAGGGGCATGTCTGATTTTATATAGTAGGACAGGTAAAATTTTTATTTTGACCAGGTTTATTTTCCCCACTAAGGTTAGTGGGAGGTGTGACCAGGCTTTCAGCTTACCTTTACACCATTGTAGAGTCGGGTCAGGTTTAGTTTCAGGAAATCTCTGATATTTGAGGAGATAATTATTCCGAAATACTTAATGGTCTCAGCCCACTGGAGGAGGGAGACTGGGGCCACCAGCTCTCCTGACCGGGCATCAATTGGTAAAATCTGGGACTTCCCCCAATTTGTGCGAAGCCCCGACATGGACGCAAAGTCGTCCAAAATCTCGAGAGCTGCCTAGAGACGGGCCCGTATCGTGCAAAAAGAGGATCAGATCATCAGCATAGAGTGCCAATTTCTCAACCACCTGATCCACAGCAGTACCCCTTACCCGACCTGATCGTCTTAGCAGCACCGCCAGGGGCTCCATCACCAGGGCAAAGAGTGCTGGAGATAGTGGGCAGCCCTGCCTCGTTCCCCTCTTTATTGAAAAGGAGGGTGAGAGCCTACCATTCAATTTGATGCATGCTACAGGGGCTAAGTACAATAAGTCTATCCAACGTCTGAATTGGGGGCCAAAGCCAAAAGCTGGAAGTACGCACTGCATGTAGGACCATTTGACCGTATCAAAGGCCTTCTCTATGTCGAGGACCACCAAAATTCTGGAGGCCTCCGCATCTGACTGAATTTGGAGATGGGTGAGCAGACGTGATGGCAGACGTGGAGGACCGGATCGTAGGGATAGTGGTCTGAGGGGAGATTTCCGCTACCAGGTTTGCCAGGAGCTTCCCATTTTTGTCTCCTAGCCCAAATATCTTTGCTAAATGTTTACTGGAGTCTGATCGCACAAGGGAAACATAGTCGAGCTTTAGATCTCTCTGAGCTTGGGCTCAGCATCTGAATGGCATCCCCCGTATTGGTGCAGCATGCTTTGTGGTATCTCCGCAGGTTGTCAGAGTGGATTCTTCCGAAAAAAATTAGCAGGATTAGCAGACAGGATAGCTGGACGGGTCCCAGAGCTCCTCACGAGCACGTCTGCTCTGCTCTACATCCGGCCATGCCCCCTTTGCACCATTTTTACACTTTATTTTGGGGTGTCACATGGGTCACATGGTTTACTAGGATGGTGAATCAGCATTTCTATGTATTTATGAGAGCTTCTTTTGACTAAGACCAACGAATGGCTTGCATGCTTGTACTGAATTAGAATGGTTTAAGAGAAAGGAGGATAGCCATTCAGAGAATTTGGCAGGCTCCCCTGGGCATCATCCCAAGTTCAATAGATACATTAACAAGCATATTTTAGTAGTGGGACTTTAAATATGCCTCAGGAGAGTCAACACATGTAAATATTATAAAAAATATCAATTTTATTTGTATATAGATTAAAAAACATAATTATATAGCACAGTAACAGTAATAAAAGCATGAACTTTACATAAAAGTTCTAGGATCCCGAAGAAACGGATGTCCCCGCGGCATGCGTAGACCTTAGCCCGGTGCATTTTTTTGTATGAACCTCAAGCTGTATATATGATATGTAATGTTCATGATTATATTACTGTTACTGTGCTATATAATTATATTTTTTAATCTATTTACAAATAAAGTTTAATATTTTTATAATATTTACATGTGTTGACTCTCCTGTGGCATATTTAAAGTCCCGCTACTAAAATATGCTTGTTAATGTATGGCTTGGATGCTTGACACCCTACCATGGTAATTGGCCAGTCAAATTGCTTGAGATAGGGAGGTCTTTTTATAGATAAGGACCATCTATCTTATACCCCTATATTATACGGACTGGTTAAAAAAGATTAGCAGATGAGTACTATTGGCACATCTTTTTACCTTCTGCTCTCTTACAGGACTCCTACTCTCATGCTTTCCATCTTTCAAGTACACATATACACTTATTTGCTGTTTCCTCTACAAGCAGTTTTTATGTAGTTCAAAGAGCTCTTCTTCACCAAGACCAATGAATGGTTTGGATACTAGACACCATCCCATGGTAATTGGCCAGTTGAATTGCCCAGTAGGTCACAATGGGGATATGAAAATTATTCCTTTATAACTGAGACCAACGAGTGGCTCGGATGCATGAAACCATACCACTGTAAATGGCCAGTCAAATTGTTTAAGAGAGGGAGATCTCTTTATAGATAGTGACCATTTATCTGATACCCCTATATTATAGGGACTGGTTAAAAAAGATTAGCAGATGAGTACTATTGGCACATCTTTTTACCTTCTGCTCTCTTACGGGACTCCTACTCTCATGCTTTCCATCTTTCAAGTACACATATACACTTGCTTGCTGTTTCCTCTACATGAAGTTTTCTATGTAGTTCAGAGAGATCTTCTTGACTGAGACCAATGAGTGGCTTGGATGCTAGACACCATCCCATGGTAATTGGCCAGTTAAATTACCCAATAGGTAACAATGGGGATATGAAAATGACCCCTTTAGGACTGTGACCAATGAGTGGCTCAGATGCATGACACCATACCACTGTAACTGGCCAGTCAAATTGTTTAAGAGAAGGAGGTCTCTTTATAGATAGTGATCATTTATCTGATACCCCTATATTATAGGGACTGGCTAAAAACGATTAGCAGATTAGTACTATTGGCACATCTTTATTATGCTTTCCATCTTTAACTACTTCAATACCGGGCACTTAGAACACTTCCCACCCAGACCAATTTTCAGCTTTCAGTGCTGTTGCATTTTGAATAAGAATTGCGCGGCCATGCGACGCTGTACCCAAACAAAATTTTTATCATTTTGTTCCCACAAATAGAGCTTTCTTTTGGTGGTATTTGATCTCCTCTGCGTTTTTTATTTTTTGCGCTATAAATAAACAAAGACCGAAAATTTTGAAAAAAAAAATGTTTTCTTTGTTTCTGTCACAAAACTTTGTATAAAGTACATTTTCTCCTTCACTGATGGGCACTGATGTGGCTACACTGATGGGCACTGATCAGGCTAGACTGACAGGCACTGAGGAGGCAGTACAGATTGGCACTGATGAGGTGGCACTGATAAGGTTGCACTGATGATGGGGCACATATGCAGCACTGATAAGCAACACTGACGGGCACTGATACATGGCACTGATATGCGGCACTGATGGACACTCATAGGGGGCACTGATAGGTGGCACTGGGCACTGATGGGCAGATATGTGGCACTGCTGGGCACTGATAGGTGGCACTTTTAGGTGGCACAGATGGGCACTTTTAGGTGGCGCAGGTGGGCACTGGTAGGCAGCACAGGTGGGCACTGATAGGTGGCACAAGTGGGCACAGGTGGTCACTGATAGGTGGCACTGGTGGGCACTGGAGCATATAGCACTGTTAGGTATGGCACTGGCAGGCATCATACATGGGCACAGTGCCATCCCTACAGTGCACTGTATTGCCCTTACCTGGTGGTCTAATGGGGGCTCCCTGGTGGTCCTGGGCAGCATCCATGTTCCCTCCCTGGTGGTCCTGGGCGGCCTCCTCATGGTGTCCGGGGGGGCTCCCTGGTGGTCCTGGGCAGGCTTCCTGGTGGTCCAGTGGGGTGATCCTGAGGGTGGCTGCGCTGATAAACGTTCAGCGCAGCCCCCCCGTCAGGAGAGCAGCCGATTGGCTCTCCGCTAGACAAACATGTAACCTCTTGTGCGCCCTGGGAGCTGGATGGAGAGAATGTGGGGGCGCTGGCTCAGTCTGTCATCCGTGGACCATGGGTGGAACGTCCAAGGTGTCTATTGAGGTCTCAGAATGTGAAATGCTGGCTTTAGACGGCTGCAAGCTCTGAAAAGAGCTAGAAGGAACTCTGTGCGAACATAAAGCAGAAAGAGAGCAGCGCCAATCTAAGTGCAGCAGTATAAAAACATCTTTATTAAAAAGACAAATGGCAACTCACAAGATAAAAGCGTTGTCAGCGCGTGTGTGGCAATAGGCCTTGTGTAGAGGTTCATCCTCTCCTTTCAGAAGGACAGGCTGAAGGCGGGGAACACTGGTGGCCGCTGGTACTGGCTGAGCTGGTGGCTTCCAGCACTTCCAGGAACTCAGATGGGGCTCAGGAACCGCCGCTGACGTCACTATCGGATGCAGGGTGGAGTGGGAGGTGGCTCTCCGCTGCTCAGGTCTGCAGCCTTTTACCTCGGTCGGTAATGCGGTGGGTCAGACTGATTATCCTGAGGATGTCAATAGACGTCCAGTCAGGATAATGAACCACCCACCCGGACGTCATCTCTCAATACGCTGGGCGGGAAGTGGTTAAATATATATACCTATTTGCTGTTTCTTTTATAAGCAGTTTTCTATGTAGTTCAGAGAGCTTTTTTTTGATTGAGACCAAGGAGTGGCTTGGATGCATGACACCATACCATGGTAATTGGTCAGTCAAATTGTTTGTTAGAGGAAGGCCTCCTAGTGGATAGTGATCATCTATCTGATACTCCTACTGTATATTCATGGGGACAGGCTAAAAAAGATTAGCAGATTTGTGCTACTGTCACATCTTTCTATCTTCTATCCTATAAGTATACACATACACTCTTTTGCTTTTTCTTTTGATATACTTTTCAATCAACAAAGATTTTTTTGTCTTTTTTATTGGCAATTGGTGCATGGGCATGCGCACTGCTGTTTTTAATTCTTTCAGTACAATTACTTGCCAGTTTTAGAGAGTTTATACATTATAGTAGGCAATTTGTTTAGTAATAATATTGTTCGATACACCAGCAAAGCTTTCTCATATATCTGCCCGGGAAGCTGATCTGGGCCTGGAAAGATAAGTGGCATTCTTGCTATCTGAGGTCCTTTAAGGGTATCCTCAATGTTTCGCTGATTGAGGCCAATGTTAAGGTAATGATGCGGTGGTATATGGTCCCCAATCGGCTAGCACAATTGTATCCAGAGACTTCAGCTCTCTGTTTCTGGGGTTGTCATATGCTAAGTTCCATGATCCATGTCTACTGGGAATACCCCCTACTACTGGACTTTTGGATTTTTACACTCCTAAGATGGGTGACTGAGGTTCTTATTCCACAATCTCTGGAGATCGCCTTGCTGAATGAGCCTATTGCTCACGCCTCAAAGGCAACTCAAAGGCTGGCATTCTTCATTCTCTTTGCAGCCAAACTGACTCTTGCCATGTATTGGAAGAGTACCTCTGTTCCCGTGACTCAGGTATGGCAAAAAGTTTTCTGGATAATGTGTCATGAACAACTCGCTAGCATAATCCTAGACTCTCGCAAATGTTTTGAGAAGGTATAGACACAATTTTCATATTGAACTGTAGGGGTCTGGGATTGTTCTACTATTTGACAATTATCTGTCATCCTCCATATGATCCTATTCTCTTCTATTTCCCCCCTTTTTCATTTTCCTTATTCTTTCTCTTTGTCTCGGTCAATCCTGTTCTGGCATCTGTTTCTGCTTATTTTGGTTGCCTGAAGCTCAGAGTGCACTGATTTAGTCCAGTTGTTATGCTTCATGCCCTTGATACATCATTAGACAGCATACATTCACCTTAAAATATTGGTTTTTTTTTTGTGTTGACCATTTCCTATGTTTGCTATTCAGTCTATGTTTGGCATTTTGAAACCTTTATTGATTGTCATTTGCAACTAGGCAGTAATCTATGCTTCTCCAGGACACATTGGTTTCCTATCTGTTTTGTATACTTAAATCTTAATAAAACTCATTAAAGACAAAGCTTCACTTTATAAACCAAGTGATTGTGGTTGGGTATTCAAAGTGAACACAGATACAATGAATTAAAGAGGAAGTAAATCCTGATTAGTTTTACTTCCTCTTTATCACATTGCAAACTAATAGCATAATAGGCTAGTATGCATCGCATACTAGCCTATTATGTGTCACTTACCTGCATTCAAAGCCTGCGCTGTCCCTGCTCCAGGCCACATCCATCACTGCCCCTCTTCCTTCTGGAGCTTCGCGCATGTCAGTGAAGAAACAGCACAGCGGTCCGTTTCTTCATTGCGCATGTGCCGATGACGTTGGCACATGCCAGTATAGTGTATATCTCCTAAACTGTATAAGTTTGGGAGATATTCACGGAACCTACAGGTAAGCCTTATTATAGTCTTACCTGTAGTTTAATGTGGTTGTAAAGGGTTTACAACCACTTTAAATGAAAATTCTCAACTCCTTTAGTAAATCAACCCTATGGCTCTGTGAACCTAGGTGTTGCTAAGTTACTGTTTTTAAGACACAGCCTAATGGTAAGCTATTGTGATTTGGCCACAGATGTGGATAAATATTTTTTCTGGCACATGAAATGTGAATAAGCTATTCTCTGAGAATATTAAATGCAGCTGGACCACTGTTCTGGCATTCTAAATTCTGGTAAGTTATGGCTCACTTTATTGGTGAAAGAATACAAATGTATTTATGAAACTATTTTAGGACCCAAAGGATGTAATATACAATGCTTTATTCAACACAATTGATTGCTTGAGGACCTTAAGTCAAGATGTGCAACTCTGGTCTAGATCAAACGCAGTCATTTGATTTTTACATGATATCAAACAGCAAGTTGAAGAAATCCCTAGTTTTCAGAGACTAGCATATAAATGTGGATCTAGAAATATTTAGCTGAAGTAAATAACAGATATTGTGTTTTGTATTTAATTTTCCCATCAAAGCTATACGGAATATAAAATGAAACCTGATTACTTGTAACTGCTCTATTGTTGTTTTGCTCCAGTTTTAATAAATTATCATTGTTGTTTTTCTCTCTCGAAGCATTAAGCTAAAGCAATGAACCATTGTTGTTATACCTCTGTATTTTTTTTATTTATGATAGAGACCTTTTTACTGCCACTGTAGCATAGTCGTGTCAGTAATTAAGTCAATCACTTGTTTTTAGATCTGTGCTTTTAAAAGACACACAAGCCCTTGCCACAGCTTTATAGGACATAACACCATGAACAGTCTGACATTAATGATACTTTGTCAATAACCATTAAAGGTTCTTAAAGACTTTTTCAGCTCATCAGCTTGGTTCCCATGAGCCTCATTATACGCAATCTGTGGCATGTTACAGCCGTAGCCCCAGTCAGAATACGAAAATGTCCCAACTATACAGATGTACTTTTTTCCCACATGGCAACTAATGTAGATGCTGCCAATTTGAAGGCTTTGTTAAGCTTGCCTCCTTTGTCTGAAAATATATTATCTTCATTTAAAATTCCAGACTTGCAGGATTCTAAGCTCTATCTGATTCTGGTAAATTGTCATATTTATTTTTGTCTGTGTCAAATATTGATGTAATTTACATTGATGGGGTTGTATATTTTAGATGGAGCTCAGAAATGTCAAAAACGATAACAATATTTCTGACAGCTTTTAAATTTTACCCTAAAAAGTATACATTGTGCTATTCCAGAAATACATACACGTGTATCCCTGTGTTATCTCTGTCATAATTATTGGTAGCGCTACAAAATATAGGCATGAAGCAATGGCATTTGTATGCTCAGAATAAAAACTACTTTGCATGGAGATAAGTTATCGTGTGAACAGACTTTTAATATATAATTTATTTTGCAAACTTACTAACCTGAAAAGGTTTGGTGCTTAGCTGTTCTATTGTGTCCCATACCGGGGAATTTAGATATTAGATATCCATACATTTTATGAGGTATTTTATAATGGTTACCATTTTTTCGATCATTTGAGAGCAGACATATGGAGGTTGATTTAATAAAGCTGGAGAGTGCAAAAACCGATGCAGCTGTGCATGCTAGCCAATCATCTTCTAACCTCAGCTTGTTCAATCAAGCTTTGACAATAAAACCTTGAAGCTGATTGGTTTCTGTGTGGAGCTGCACCAAATTTTGCACTTTCAAGCTTTAGTAAATCAACCCCATAGAGCACTGACCCAGCCAGTGAATCTAAAGAACAAAGTGCATGAATTATTAGCATAAACAAAACAATATGTGTATATATAAAAAAATGTGAAATGGTTAAATGGTTGGGGTCATACTTTTCAGTGGTTGTTTGCAATTATAAATAAATATTCCAATAATCCAGCAAATATGTGTAAACCACAAATCTCCTTTCTCAGTGTCAAAAAATTCTCAGTGATTAGTGAACACAAAAAGATAAATTAACGTGAAAAAATTAAGTATCTATCAGTGCCCATAAGTGCCCATAAGAGTGGCATATTAGCGCCTCCTCATCACTGCCACCTAATTAGTGCCCATAAGTGGCACCTCATCAGTGCCCATAAGTGCCACCTCATCAGTGCCCATCAGTGAATGAGAAAAAATACTTATTTACAAAATGTACTGTCAGAAACTCAGAAAAACTTTTTTTCTCAAAATTTCCGGTCTTTTTTTTCAGTAAAAAATAAAACAGCAGTGATCAAATACCACCAAAAGAAAGCTCTATTTGTGGAAACAAAATGATAAAAATCTTGTTTGGGTACAGCGTTGCATGACCGCACAATTGTCTTTCAAAGTGTGAGAGCGCTGAAAGCTAAAAGTTGGCCAGGGCAGAAAGGGGGTGAAAGTGCCCAGTATTGAGGTGGTTAAAGTCTTTATTGCTGCATTTTTGGTGTGCTATTCAAAACCCCACCAAAACACAGCTCCCCATTGAAATGAATATAAAAACTTTTACAAAAAGGTTGCATTTTTAGTGTGGTTTTTGAGTCACATGACCATGTTTCACAGGTGCATTCTGGGATTCAGGCAGCTAGAAAATGCATCGGAAACATGCTTCAACAATTCCTATGCATATTTGTTTCATTTTTTCAATGGAGCAGTGTGAAAGCTCTCTTACATTGTGCATTCAATTTGTATAAACATGTTTTGCAGATAGTAATAACATAGCAAATTAAAGGTTGATCATAGTTTTTCATAAACAAATTCTACTACTATTCCTACTAATTCTTACTAATAAAATATTACAATAATAGCATAAATTGACAGTTAATCTCTGATATAAAAAAGGTAAACACAAGGCATTTTCATTGCCTCTTAATTATTTTCCACTGTTTTTTAAAACGTAACCACTTCAGCCCCAGAAGAATTTCAGCACTTTAGGACCAGAGCACTTTTTGCGATTCGGCACTGCGTCGCTTTAACTGACAATTGCGCAGTCGTACGACGTTGTACCCAAATGAAATTTGCGTCTTTTTTCCCCACAGATAGAGCTTTCTTCTGGTGGTATTTGATCATCTCTGTGTCATTTCTGATCGCTGCTTTAAACAAAAAAAAGAGCAACAGTTTTGCAAAAAAAAACAAAACATTTTTCTTACTTTTTTCTAAAATACAAATCCAAAAAAAATATATAAAAAAAACGTTTTTTTCATCGGTGTTGTCCAATTTATATTCTTCCTCATATTCTTGGTAAAAAAAAATCGCAATCAGCTTTTATTGATTGGTTTGCGCAAAAGTTGCCATGTTTACGAAT
>BLSH010100711.1:50284-63312 GCA_018402905.1 Glandirana rugosa | reverse complement strand
CGGTTTGATTTAAAGTGATACACACATTTTGCAGAACAGTGATATGGGTACTTCCGGCTTATTTATACTTTTTTGACACAGTTTGAAGATGATTTTAGAACAGTTCTATGGCCTCTAATGTTAATTAATACTTTTCAGACCCATTTTGAAGATGATCTCCATTTTTGCATTTTTATGTTTTTATTTTTTTTTAAATATTTAAAGTTATTTCACTGTCCCCATTTCTTTGTAGGGCACTTGTCCCACCCTTACCCACATTTTCCTTCTTTTTGCAGACCTCTAGGACCTTCCTGGGCTTTTTTACAGCATTTTTCAAATTTTTCATTAAAATTACCAGAACCCCGGACCCGAACCCGGACTTTTTTTGAAAAGTCCGGGTCCGGGTCCCGGACACCCCAAAGTTCGGTACGGACCCGAACTTTACAGTCCGGGTTCGCTCAACTCTAGTGTCCAGTTCTGGAGACCTCGCTTACAAAAATATATTGATAAGATAGAATGAGTTCAGAGATGGGTAACAAAAATGGTGAAAGGTCTGGGAGATAAAACATATCAAGAGCGACTTCAGGAACTTAATATGCACAGTCTGGAGCTAAGAAGGGAGAGGGGAGACATGATTGAAACCTTTAAATACCTCAAGGGGGTGAATAAGGTTCAGGAGGGCAGTCTTTTCAATATGAAACCAAAATCAAGAACACATGGACATGACCTCAAACTAACTGGAGGGAAGTTTAAAACTAATCTTAGAAAATATTATTTTACTGAAAGGGTGGTTGATGATTGGAATAAACTACCAACAGAGGTTGTGAGACAGTCAACAGTAAATGGCTTCAAACATGCTTGGGATAAAAATAAATCTATAGTCAGACAACAAGGTTAATGTGAAAAAAAAAATTAAACAAAAATAAAAAGGGGCAGACTCGATGGACTACTCAGTCTTTTTCTGCCGTCACTTTTCTATGTTTCTATGTTTCTTTAATTCACCTGTTAAACGCCGAAAAATCAATACTTTTAATACTATTATGACCAGAAAATGTACATACTGTTTCTACAAGAAACACATTTCCCTAAGACATACACCCCTTCCTTCATTCACCCTAAATTCCCTATGTTCTACCTAGCGAATGCTAACAATAAAACTAAAGGGGTAGCCATATTGTTTGCTCTCAAACCCCAGATTTTTGCTGGTTAAGGGCCTCGTTGACAATCAGCTCTACACTCTTGTGTCATATTATGCACCGAACAGGGGCCAATCTAAATTCTTCAATACTCTTTTCTCCACGCTCCACCCCCTCGTGTAAGGCACTGTCATATATGGAGGAGACTCTAATATAATTTTCAATAACAAATTAGACAAAACTCGCCCATACGGAAAAGACCATATACGTCCCACCAGGTGGAGCCTTAATATTGTCAGACAAATATACCAACAGGGAATGGTTGATGTGTGGAGAGAGGCTAACCCGAATACTCGGGACTACATGCATTTTTGAAGCCCCCACAACACTTTCTCTAGAATTGACCATTTCTTTATACCGATAAGACAAATCCCACTGGTATCTGGGACCATTCCATATTATTCCTAATAATGGGCAGATCTACGGGTCAGTGAAGGGAATACAATTAGCAATCCCACCCATGTATGCAAAATTGAGAAAGAAATAGCAGAGTATTTCCTGCTGAATGATACAGCTGGCATTTCACCAATCACCTTATGGGCTGCACTCAAGACCTCCATTAGAGGAAAACTCATCCAAATCTATTCCAGACTACGCAAAGCCCGAACAACGGATATAAAAAGGCTGGAGAAAGAATCTCTGTGCCTACAAAAACAACACAAACGCAATTCCACTAAAGAATCGATTGTAAAACTAGATGCAGCGTGCACAGCCCTGAACTTGGCTCTTACCGCAGTTGGGGAGAAAAGCTTAATGGAGGCCGTTTTTATTACCAGAAAGATAAAGCGGGTTCCATGTTAGCAAATAGATTGACCCCTAAAATCAGGACACAAACTCTCCCGAAAATAAAATTGAGTAATGGCTCCCTTTCTCAAAACCCCCAAAAGTTTATGGAAGCCTTCCATGAATTTTATCGCACCCTTTATAGTAGCGACAGTAAAGGGAATATGGCTAACTCTATAGAATTTTTTCTCAACTCACTAAAAATTCCTAAGATCCAGTATCACCACAGGGACAGACTAGAGGCTCCAATTTCAGCAAGTATCGCTAGCTATTAAAAATCTAAAAAATAATTCAGCACCTGGCCCAGATGGTTTCTCAATCCCATATTATAAACATTTTTCACACGTCCTAGCTCCCCATTTGGCCCACTTCTTTAATCAACTCTGTACTCCGTAATCAACTCGATAAAACCCTAAATTTGGCATTCATTACAGTTATACCCAAACCTGGAAAGGACCATAGCAATACTGCTAATTATCACCCCATTTCTTTAATAAACAATGACCTCAAAATCCTCACTAAAATTTTAGTAGACTGAATATTCTTCTTCATTAGTCTTTATGTCCATAAGGTCCAGGTGGGCTTCATACCTGGCAGACAAGGCCCGGATCAGATCAGGAGGGCGATAGACGTTATTTCCCTTCTGCGGTATAGTTGGGACAGGTGACCTCCTCAAAAGGGTCTTTTGCTCTCTCTAGACCTAATGAAGGCATTTGATTCAGTGGCCTGCTGGCCCTTCTTGGTTCCAACTTTACAACATTGGGGCTTTGGCAAATTTTTCCTGAATGTGATAAGAGCTCTCTACTCCAACCCAGAAAGAAGGATTAAATTACAGGGATATTTACTCCGAATCATTCCCAATTTTTAAAGGCACTAGGCAAGCATGTCCCCTATCATCCTTAATTTTTGCCATAGTAATCAAGACCCTGGCAATCTTCATCAGAGGATACCCTGACATACACGGTTTACAATGCGGACCTCAAACTCATAAATGCGCACTTTTTGCGGATGATATTTTACTCTTTATTACAGGCCCAGTAATCTAACTACCAAATGTATGTATGGTTCTAGATGATTTTGGGGTAATCTCGGGTCTCAAAGTGAACTATACAAAATCTCTGGTATTGAATATTAACCTGTCTGATAATATTGTCACAAATCTTAAGGAAAACTTCAGGTTCATATGGCACGATAAAACTCTCCCCTATCTAGGAATAAATCTGACTCCCTCTGTCGATCAATTATACGCTGCCAATTTCCCCTCTATATATTGTAAATTGGAAAAAATTCTCTCCTTTTAGACAAATTAGGTCTATCCAATTAGGTAGGGTTAATGCCATAAAAATTACCCTCTTACCGTGTATCCTTTATCTTTTCAGGTCACTACCTATCCCAATTATTAAGGAACAGCTTAGGAAGTTCCATTCCAAAATTATCAATTTCATATGGGGAGCTAAAGGCCACAGGATAGCAAAGGGAACCCTTTACAGAACTAGGGAACCTGCTATGGTACTATCAAGCAGCCCAGCTAGCCCAACTTTCAGTTACTTACTCCAAAGTAGCAGGCTACAAAAAGAGGAACATTTTTGGTACTTTAAATGAGACCATGTGAACCATGCGTCTCCATCCCTATTGTATACATGAAAAGGGGAAAAGGGCGAGACTTAAAATGAGGTATACATAGATGAGACTTCAAACAAGGATACCAAATAATGTAAGTATTTATTGTTGAACCTTGACAACAAAACCCTGCAGTGATGGGTACATATACATAATGGTAAACATGTAGACAATGATATATTACAGATTTGTTGCACATGAATGAGACAGTAGGTTGATAAAAAAAACAAGTTCCAAATGGTGGAGTGCTGACAGCACACACAATAACCGGAATAAACCATTTGCATCTAGAGTATTCCCGACGCGTTTCGTGGCAGTAGGGCCACGCTTCAGGGGCTAATGCGAAGTGAGTAGAATCTGAAAAAAGACATGGGCATGTCACTAAACCACAAGCAAAGCGACCCTGCTGGGGGAAGCCAAAAAATAATAAAAAGTAAAAAATGGTTAATTGATGTAAATTGGATGCATGGTGAGCTACTTACATGGACCAGCATGCACACGACAGTGAGCTGAGATAGGCGGGTTGACATGGGCCCCCATACCGGGAGCTGAGGTGTTGTACGTGGTACGAGGAAGAACAAGAAAGTGATAATTGATGTCACATTGTCCCAACGACAAAAACGCAGGGGCTCCAATCTGTGGTGGATGTAGAGTATTAAAGAAAATTGAATTAAAAGAGGTCTAGTCCAAGGGCGTAAAAGCAAGAGACTCGTGCACCAAGGAAGGTGATAGGGACATAAGACACCAACTGTGTGAGTTTTAGCTGTAAGGATAGGCTGTGAAGCCAAGTGGACACAGATATTGCAACAAGATAAAAGTACTCTGAACCAAGGTGAAGCTGAAAGGGTAAGGAAAAAACGCCAGCAGTGAAGATGAACAAGATCACAGTTGCAACAGTGCCAGTGAGACTTACAGCATGTGAGGTACAATGTGCTTGCAGCAGGACCAACCGAAAACACCAACACCACGCGGACTGCCATGAAGGGGAGACACCTGGAGCAGAGCAGACATACCGCTCATATATGCATCCAGGTCAAGCCCCATTGGTCAGCCTAGATTGGCAAACACGCCCCGGAATGTCAGCTACACAAGGAAGCTGAAGGACAGGGACGGATGCATGGTGCAGATGTTTAGAGGAAAGGACCCGCCCATACCCTCACACCAGCCACCTGGTGAACAACGAGGGAATGGGAGGGACACCTGTGAGCATTTCAGCTCCCAGATTAATCAGGCAGCAGCCAAACCAAACCTCCACAGCACACAGCATGACCGATCTAACATGGAAGTTTCAAACCATTTAGCAATGTTAGATTGTAAAAAATATATATATGCATGTGTCTGTAGGCATGCATGACCCATGTCTGGATACTGGTAATTACCATATGGGGCAACATAGACAATAAAAATAGTAAAAATTGTTGGTTGTTGTTCAATGGTGAAAAAAGCAACATGAAAATGCAGTTGAGCAAACACCTGGATGTTCGGGTTCGGTGGGTTCGGCCGAACTTCGGGAAAAAGCCCGGGTTCGGTACCGAACTTGACCCAAACTTTACCCCGAACCCCATTGAAGTCAATGGGGACCCGAACTTTTCGGCACAGCAATGAGGGCTGCAAAATGATTTTAGAACAATAATCTGTCCCTAACAGCAACAGAAGGAACCTGACCCTAAAGGAGTAGGCGATGATTTTAGAACAATAATCTGTCCCTTACAGCAACAGCAGGAACCTGACCCTATAGAACTAGAAGATGATTTTAGAACAATAATCTGTCCCTCTAAGCAGTAGACTCTACCGAGTCCAGTCAGATCGTTGTGTAATGCAGGATGAGATCTGCAATCTGTCCCTAAAAGAAGTAGTAGTAGTAATCTCTACCTAGTCCACAATCAGATCGTTCTGTAATGCAGGATGAGATCTGCATTCTGTCCCTAAAAGCAGTAGTAGTAGTGATCTCTACCTATCTATCTATCTGCAATCTGTCCCTCACAGCACCGGCAGCATCCTCTCCCTACACTATCCAGAGAGCATGTGACATGCAGCACTAAGTGACTCCAGCTTATAAAGAGGCTGGGTCACATGATGCACTGGCCAATCACAGCCATGCCATTAGTAGGCATGGCTGTGATGGCTTCTAAGGACAAATCAGTGAAACACTTGTTGATTGGCTGCCCTGCAGCTATTCAACATGCGTGATCAAATACTCAAACCCAGAACCCGTACCTGAACTTTTTTTCAAATGTCTGGGTTTGGGTCCGGGTCACGGACACCCCAAAGTTCGGTACGGACCCAAACTTTACAGTTCAGGTTCTCTCAACTCTACATGAAACCAATAGAATGTGAAGTCATAAAACCTGATCCCAGGACATCAAATATAACCTCCATCCCTATCACCTTCCTTGGTGCACGGGTCTCTTGATTTTACTCCCTTGGACTAGACCTCTTTTAATTAAATTTTCTTTAATACTCTATATCCACCACAGATTGGAGTCCCTGCATTTTTGTCGTTGGGACAATCTGACACCAATTATCACTTTCCTGTGCTTCCTCGTACCACGTACAACACCTCAGCTCCCGGTATGGGCGCCCATGTCAGCTCGCCTATCTCAGCTCACTGTCGTGCGCATGCTGGTCCATGTAAGTATCTCACCATGCATCCAATTTATATCAATTAACCATTTTTACTTTTTATTATTTATTGGCTTCCCCCAGCAGGGTCACTTTGCTTGTGCTTTAGTGACATGCCCATGTCTTTTTTCAGATTCCTCTCACTTAGCATCAGCCCCTGAAGAGAGGCCCTACTGCTACGAAACGCTTCGGGCATACTCTAGATGCAAATGGTTTATTCAGGTTATTGTGTGTGCTGTCAGCACTCCACCATTTGGAGCTTGTTTTTTTATCAACCTACTGTCTCATTCATGTGCAACAAGTCTGTAATATATCATTGTCTACATGTTTACCATTATGTATATGTACCCATCACTGCAGGGTTTTGTTGTCAAGGTTCAACAATAAATACTTACATTATTTGGTATCCTTGTTTGAAGTTGCATCTATGTATACCTCATTTTAAGTCCCGCCCTTTTCCCCTTTTCATACTCCAAAGTAGCACACCCAGATTGGTTACACATGGAAAGGCAAGCCATACCACAGTATTCTGTAGATTTCTTGCTCTGGTCCTCCTCTAAAACCAGGCCCGCCATTATGGCACCCACACTATCCCACTCTCTGAATCTTTGGGTCTCTCTAAAAAGCAACCAGCAACTAACCTCTACCTGGCGCCCTCTTTCCCACCTCTCCCAACCCTTTATTTCCACCAGGTATGGATATTAAAACCTTCCAATGATGGCTGGACAAGGGCCTCTATAGAATAGGGCATTTTGTTAATTCTATGGGGCCCCTCTCAGGGCCCACTGCGTAAGCAAACTTAATATGCCCAGCTCTGAAATATTCAGGGTTCACCAAATAGCTAATTTCATACATTCACTTTGGACCTCAAAACCCAACCCACTCTCAATGACCGAGTATGAAAATTGGTGTGGGCAGACCATGGAGCAGACGGGGGCATTACAGTTATTTATCGGTCACTGGCCTCAGCAGATGACAAAACATAATTTATGCGGGAATGGGAAGCTGATTTGGGCCAAAACTGGACTCTTAAAGAGTGGTATGGGGCCTCAGTCTCAGCTTATATGGGCCTACTGAATACGGCCCTAGTGGAAGCAAATCTCAGAGTACACACGCAATGGTATTTAATACCTCTCAAAATAGCCAAAATATGCCCATCATCTTCCCCCTTATGCTTCCGTAACTGCGGGCATATTGGCTCAATGCTACATGTGTGGTGGAAATGTCCTAGGATCAGAGGACTTTGGAACAAAGTCTTCCAGACTATCAGGAAAATTACAGGCCTTCCCATCCAGAAAGCCCCTCAGTTCGCACTCCTCAACTCTCCAATTCCCAAAACTCCAAAACTGGTCTAACGTCTCATTAGGTTTATACTACTGGGGACCAAGATTTCCATAGCAAAGGCTTGGAAACAACCCTCGGTATCCTTTATGCATGTTAAGAGAAAAGTCTTGTGGATTATGACCCAGGAAAAAACAGTCACCATACTACTAGACACCATGGAGAAACACAAGGCTATATGGAATCCTTGCCTTAGGTTCATATCACTTAAGCCAGACTCCGACTCCAACACGGGAGTCTGATGGGGGAGTGGATCATGTTAGGTCACTAAGTTTTCTTCTCGTCTTCCTTTCTTGTCTTTCCTCTCCTTTCTCTCTCTTCTTCTCAACCAATGTTCTTATCTCAATTGCCCTACAGGTATTGGCACAGGATTATACCTTTATGATTAAAATGTTCTGTACAGGTAACCCTCTTCCTTTCGCACATCTTCCGTGCTACTGCACTTGTTGTTTATACCTTTTTAAATTTCAATAGTTCTTTATTGGTATTTTCACAAGCTTACAAAATGATGTGTGCAAAATATCAAAGCCATAGTGTCCCGTAAAATACATTCCATACAAGGTTCAATATGATTTTAATATTGTATGCAATATTGTTATAACCTTCTCCCCGGCGTCAGAGCTGTCAGCCAGGCCCCGACCCCATCCAGTCATTCCTTCTGGGATCTCTCTGTGACCTAGAGGGTGGAGGCTCGGTCTTGCCCTCTCCAACACCATGGATCAGGATCCCGCAACATGACAGAATAGCTTGTTTAAGTTATCTTATCTCAAGTGGTTATCATTACCAATAACGATGAACATCTATCACATCAAAAACAATTTGAAAGTGCCAAAATATAAATCAATATATCAACTAGTACCTTCGTCCAAAATAAACTAACTACGAAAAAACAGAGGGGAGGAAATGGCAGGAGCTCACCCCTGTAGAGGCACTTTTGTAGGACTTTAATGGTACCATATGCATGGAGTACAAAATCACTTTTTTGTTAAAAAAGAGTATTCATCTTTATTACAAAAAACTCCTCCATTGAGGAGAAAGATATAACATGAAAGGTGATTAAAAAACTTTTCTTAGTACAAATATTGAAATTACAGAAACAATATAAACAATGTCCCATGGTTTATACCAGGTATGCCATTTTCCCCACTGCTTCTCACAAGATATGTGGTTCCCCTGAGAGGAGGCGTATGATTCCTCATAAGTGGCGTGTGTGTGGGTAGTTGTGAAAATTTCACTAATGGAAGGAGCCGCACTTAGTCTCCAATGACAAACCAACACTAACCTTGTACTTAGTAGGAGATGAGAAATGATTGTTCTATGGTCTCTAGGGAACCTCTCTAATCCCAGGGATAGCATGGCCAATGCAGGGGATTGGGGAATATTGGTTCCTAGTATTTGATTACACTTTTGGAAGACAGTTGACCATAAGGGTTTTAGCACCGGGCAGGTCCATAGTGTGGGTAGTAATGTTCCTACTTCTCCACAGTTTCTCCAACAAGATGGTGAAGCCTGAGGGTCGAATTTAGAGATTCTGAATGGGGTTAGGTACCACCACATTAGAATCTTTTGGTATAGCTCCCATAAATTGGCACTTTTTGTCGATTTGTATGTTAATTTTATTGCTTGTTGCCATTGGTCATCTGTAAATTCCAAGTGCAAATTTTTTTCCCAGGCTAGGATGTGTTGGGTTTTGATAAAATGGGTTTTATTATCTATTGCTTTGTACAACAGAGAAATACACTTTGTTTTGGTCTCAAATGTTTTGTAGTATTGGGCTATCTGCCATGGGAGAGAAAAAGAGGAATTAGCATTAAATTGGAGAAAATGTGTTATCCTTAGATATGTATAGTATTCTGAATTAGGTAAATCAAATTCTATCTGAAGTGATCTAAAAGTTTTGATAGTTGGTCCTATCTTTATGTCGTCCACCGTCTTTATCCCTAGTTGTATCCATTGCCTGATCTCAATGTTTGGGATAAGTAAGGGCAAGCATTGAATGGGCAAGGGTAGTGTTGTGGAGGTAGTATTTAGTGAAGGTGTTGTGCATAGAGCACGCCACGCCTCAACTGCGGCTTTGATGGTAGGGGACCAAGTTTTACTCCTGATATTTGAGATATTACTTGCTAAAAGGAAGTAATAGGTATTGTGGCCTTGGATTTGGTTGTTCTCCAAATTCAACCATTTGTTATCTGTGTGGTGTTGGAACCAGGCTTTAAGTTGTGCTAAAATTGCGGCCTTGTGGTAGTCTTTCAAGTTCGTTAGGCCCACCCCTCCTGCTTCCCTTGTGTTTGTTAGGTTGCGGTATGCACACCTTGCCTTTTTCCCTTTCCACAGAAACTGATTGACCACAGATTGAGCTCCTTTGAAGAAGGAGTTAGACACTGGTATGGGTAGTGTCCTAAATATATATAAAAATTGAGGCAGTATATTCATTTTAAAGGCGGCTAGTCGCCCTGACCAGGAGAGTTCACCCAGTGATATATCTTGGCGTTTAGGCCTGAGTTCATTTAGCAGTGGGAGGTAGCTTTCTTTAAATAAGTCTTTTGTGTTAGGTGTCAAAGTGATTCCCAAGTACTGTATACCTGTGTCTTTCCACACATAAGGAAAGGAGTTTCTAAGGTTTTGGTTTAATCTGGGGAGGAATAGCTAGCCCTAATATATATGATTTGGAATCATTTACTTTATAATAGGAAACTTGGTTGAACATATTTAGTGAAGCATGTACCGAAGCCAGGGATTTTTCCACATCTGTAAGCATAAGTAGTATATCGTCCGCAAATAAGCTGATTGTATGAGACTGTTTGTAACCCTTAAATCCAGATATATCTGGATGGTTGCGGATGTATGTGGCTAGTGGTTCCATTAATAAATTAAAAATTAATGGAGAATACGGGCATCCCTGGCGGGTCCCATTTGTGATCTTGAAGGGAGAAGAAAGCACCCCTGAGGTGAATACTCGAGCCGACGGAGTAGTGTACAAAGCCATTATTGCGGAGTTTATGTTCCCTTCAAACCCAAAGGCCGACAGAGTTTTGGTCAGGTATCCCCAATGAATGCGGTCAAAAGCCTTCTCCGCGTCCAGTGTAAGGAGCAGAGAAGGCTTCTCCCGCTGAGTGATGCAATGTATGATGTTTACCATTCTTCACGTGGCATCTGGTCTGTCGGCCCCTGGTGAAACCCGATTGATCTGAATTAACGAGGGTGGGGAGAACATCTTGCAGTCTAAGGGCTATAACTTTAGCATATAGTTTAAGGTCATTGTTCAGAAGAGAGATAGGTCTAAAATTTTGCGGTACAGATGGGTCTTTCCCTGGCTTGGGTAAGGATATAATCATTGCTTGTAACATTTCCTGAGGGAAGGAGGAAGCAGCATGGTTAAAAATGCATGTAATATAGGGTACCAGAATGTTTGAAAGCTTTGTAATATTCCCCTATAAACCCATCAAGCTCCGGCGATTTATTGTTGGGTAGTGATTCAATTGATTTTTGTATTTCACTAGGCTGAAATAGGGAGTTCAGTCCAGCTAATTGATCAGGGGTTAATTTAGGAAGGGATATTTTATGCAAAAAAGTGTCAATTAGTGTCGGTGTTGATTGGAAAGTATCGGGGTCATCCTTAAGATTATATGATGATCCATAATATTTGCTAAAAGCGTCCGCTATGTCTTTTGGGTGGTAGTGTTTTTCTTTAGTAAGAGGATGAATTAAATATGGTATTTTTGTTTTATGCCTATAACCCCGTAGCCGCTGAGCTAGTACCTTACCCGCCCTGTTGCCCAATGCATAGTACTGCATTTTAAGTTTCCTGGAGGCTTTTTCAAAGCTGTCCATTAAAAGTGCTCTGAGGTCTAAGCGAAGTTTTGTTAGCTTTTTAGAGCCTATAGGGGAAGGTGTTTGTTAGCTATTTCTAAGGAATAGATTTCGTCTGTAATTTGTTTTATTTTCATTTGGCACTGCCTCTTAGCTCCTGCCCCCAGTTTGATTAAAAACCCCCCTCATATACGCCTTATGGGCGTTCCACAATATGAAATCATCTGCTACAGTGTTCTCATTGATAAGAAAAAAATCTTGTAAGTTTTCTTCCAAAACTTTCTTGGTCTGAGACCTCTGTATCAAATAAAGATTTGCCCTCCAAATTGGGACACTTGTAGTGGATAGGGAGTCTTTTAATGTTATAGTCACTGATGCATGGTCTGACCATGTGATCGTGTTGATAGAGGATGAGGTAGATTTGGACAGTACCTGCTCATCTACCTGGAACAGGTCAATTCGTGAGTAAGTGCGATGTGCTGTGGAAAAAAAGGAGTAGTCTCTCTTCCCTGGGTGAAAGCACCTCCATACATCAAAGAGGTCATTGTGGTGGATCCATTTTTGCAGATGAGGGCGGTATCTTTTAGGTGGTTCTGTGGAGTCTATAGCTGGGTCAGATGTGAGATTTAAGTCTCCACATATTATTAGGGAGCCTTTCTGGTGGGTCCGGATTTTCTTTATCATTTTGTTTAGGAAACGAATCTGATGAGTGTTAGGTACGTAAATGTTTGCAATAGTATAGGTCATTGAGTTAATGTCACACAATAGGATGATATATCTCCCCTGTACGTCTTTGATTTCCTCATGCAAAGTAAAGGAGACTGTATCTCTCACTGCAATAAGGACACCCCTTTTTTTTCTTCTGCGTTTGCTGTGAACACATATGGAAAGCTTCTGTGTGTGCATTTAGGTGGGGCTCGATTGTCAAAGTGAGATTCCTGTGCACAAAGTATGTCACATTTAAACTGTAGGGTTTCCTCCCACATGGATCTCCTTTTGACCGGATGATTAAGACCTTTTGTATTTATTGTGATAAGTTTTAACCCCATATTTGGTTCTCTAAGGGATAAGCAAATTTGTCACTTTTCCATTTTTTAGGCTGGCTCTCCCTCCAGTGGCCTAAATATGTGCAGCCTCTTTTTGCTGTGTGAATTGGTGTACAAGTGCATCTTGTACTTACATTTTTCCTAGCTAGCAAGGACGTCTCTTTGGTGGGACAGCAGGTAGCATTATAGATACGTGACTGCGACTCACCCTTCTCAAACAGGTTCTTCCTTGGTGGTCTCTGCAATATTTCTTGGTGTGTCCAGTAGTGGTTGGCGCTGACTGCAATGGGTGAATAACAGGCAAAACAGGGGGGGAGACATTGCAGAGGGGTTCTTTCAACAAAGTGGGGTTCTTTAAATAAGTGGGCACTTCAGTTCTTGCACCCATCCATCCATCCATCTGAACGCTGCTTCTCTCTTCACAGGTATGTCTGCATTGTGATCGCTCCACCCAAAAACAACCATTGCAACCTGCCTATGCCTTTTTAACATTGGCAAGTCGTTTATGTAAATTTGTCAGTCACAAGTCAAATTCTTTCTAATTTGATCATATTCGTCTATATGGTTACAATTTTTCCGTATCCGTCCAACGTTACCAACAAAAACCCACCTCGCTAGTGTTACGTCTGTA
>BLSH010100711.1:2114-29974 GCA_018402905.1 Glandirana rugosa | reverse complement strand
ACTCCACATGCACCCCCCTTCCCATTTTTTTTATTTGATTTTAATTTATTTTCCCTCTCCCCATTTTTTGTAGGGCACTTGCCCTAGTTTGAAGATGATTTTAGAACAGTTATATGGCTTCTACCGTTAATTGATACTTTTCAGACACAGTTTGAAGATGATCCACATTCACCTCCATTTTTGCATTTTTTATGTTTTTATTTTTTTAAAAATATTTAAAGTTATTTCCCTGTCCCCATTTTTTTGTAGGGCACTTGCCCTACCCTTACCCCCATTTTACTTCCTTTTGCAGCCCTCTGGGGCTTTCCAGGACTTTCCTACAGCCATTTTTGTGCCTAAAAGTTCGGGTCCCCATTGATTTCAATGGGGTTCGTTGTCCGTGCGATCGTTCGGGTTCCATCCGGACCCGGACCCGGACTTTGTCCCGAAGTTCGGACGGACCAGCAGAACCCGAACGTCCAGGTGTTCGCTCAACTCTAGTCATGAGGGGTCCACTGAAGAATAGCACAACCAACCTAGTAGCAGGGAGAAAAATAGAGGATGAGAAAAAGGTAAAAAGACTAAGGAGGGAGAAAATATATGTTTCATGTTCTGTGTGCTGAAAAATGTTGTGGCTTAGAAATTTACTCATATTTTGTAAGTAGATAGGCTGGGGAAAATATGCTTAATGTATTCAGTGAATGCTCTATTTAACCACTTCAATACTGGGCACGTCCCCCCTTCCTGCCCAGGACAATTTTCAGCTTTCAGCACTGTCACACTTTAAATGACAATTGTGCAGTCATGCAACACTGTACTCAAACTAAATTTTTATCATTTTCTCCCCACAAATAGTGATTTCTTTTGGTGGTATTTGATTACCCCTGGGGTTTTCATTTTTTGATAAGCAAACTAAAAAAGACCGTCATTTTTGATAAAAAAAAAGTTTTTCTTTGTTTCTGTTATAACATTTTGTTTTCTTCTTCACTGCCAGGCACTAATGAGGCTGCACTGACGGGCACTGATGAGACGGCACTGATAAGGTGGCACTGATGGGCACTGATGAGGAGGTACTAATATGTAGAATTGATGGGCACTGATTGACAGCACTGCTATGCAGCACTGATGGGCACAGATAGGTGGCACTGATATGCAACACTTATGGGCACTGATAGGTGGCACTGATGAGCACTGATAGGAGACACCGACAGGCAGTGGTGGGTGGCACTGATGGGCACAGATAGGCTGCACTGATGGGCACTAATAGGTGGCACTGATGGACACTGACAGGCGGCACTGATGGGCACTGATAGGTGGCACTGATTGGCACTTACAGATGACACTGATTGGCACTGATGGGCACTAATGGATGACATTGATAGGCAGCACTGATGAGGAGGTACTGTCAGTCATTACTGATGGGCACTGGTTGGCATCATTGAAGGGCACTGACAGGCTGCACTGATGGGTGCTGATTGGCACTTTGATGGGCACAGATTGGCACTTTGGTGGGCACTGACTTGCACTTTGGTGGGCACTGGCTGGCAACTGACGGGCAGTGATTGGCAGATGTGGAGGGCACCTCTGATGGGGCTGAGCTGATAATCAATTTGCTGTTAGCTCAGACCTCCCCTCTGACAGGAGAGCCGCCAATCGGCTCTCTCTGTCAGCATGAAATGAGGAAAGACGTTTATCTGCACTTCCTGCTTCATGCTGTGATCAGCTGTGATTGGTCACAGCTGATCAGATGGTAAGGAGTTATTTGTCTTTTATTACATGGTAAAGAGCCTCCGTCAGAGGCTCTTTACCATGATCGGAGTTGCGGTGTGACAGAGTGACACACCACACCACCAATCACCGCGCTGCAATCCCCCACGAGCGTACAGTCGCAGGTTATCAAATGATGTCCAGTCAGTATAACGAAGCCACTGCCCGGTTGTCATTCTACTATAGGCTGGGTGGGAAGTGGTTGCATATGCCCCTTTGGGCCACTTCCACTATTCAGGGCAATGTGCAAACATATACTGCTCACAATGGCATATTATGTTCTCCACAGCCTTTCTCTCCTGTACTCAAGGGTGCCACAGGTCTTTTACTATCCTGGCATTACTGCTGATCATCCACCTAGGTGTAATTGCTAAATTTCTATACATAAAACGAGTGCCCATGGGACCTTTAGAGAGTCCCACCAAGAAAAAAATCTAATTTGTAAACCATGAATATCTTTATTATTCACTTTCCATAATGAACATTAAAAACAGAATATACATTACATTACGGCAAGTGTAAAAACATGTGTTGATGTATATTGTCATATAGCACATTGTGATTTATAACAGGAAAAATATATGTTATAAACCAGGTATTGATATTTTCTTTCTCAACATGTTTCTTGAAACAAAGTTTTGTTCAGGAGACAGACAGACTTCAAGCTGATAAGCAACATCTGTGGAGAGACATTAAAGTGGTTGTCAACTTGTGACAACCACTTTAACCTACAGGTAAGCCTATAATAAGACTTAACTGTAGGTGCCTTGCATATCTCCTAAACCTGTACAGTTCAGGAGATATGCAGTGTATGTGCTGTGCCGACGGCATGTCGGCACATGCACAGTGAAGATACAGACTGTGTGCGTGACTGGTGGCTCCCGCGCACATGCGCGTGAGTGACGTCATGTGAGATTGCGGCCCCAGAAGGAAGAGGGGTAGAAGATGGATGCGGCCTGGAGCAGGGACATCGCTGGACGCCACAGGCTTCATTTGCAGGTAAGTGGCACGTAATGGATTACTATGTGATGCATAGTAGCCCATTATGCTTCTGATTTACAGGGGACTATTGAGGAATTAAACCCAATCTGGGTTTACTTCCTCTTTAAAGCATACAACATTGAGACATATGTGCCCCAATGAGGGAACACAACAGCTGTATTCAGCTCAGATGTAAAAAGCTATATACTTACACATTACATATCAATCACAAAGATAGGAGAGGGGATTGGGATCATCTCTCACAAAACAGGTACAATGGATAGGCACCATTGGAGCAGTCTTGCCCGGGAGCTGTGGGTGGAGCGGCCACCAAATGGAGGATGCACAAAGAGTATAAAAGTGGGCCAGTGGATATAGTAAAAGCGGACTGTGAATAGGATGTAAATTAATTTTTTAAAGTACGGAAATAAAACCTTGTATGAAATATCTTTACATATCCACCAGGGTGATAAAATCAGTCCCCATGAAAACAAGAGGACGTGGGAGCCATAGATGTAAAAGGAGTAGCCACATGCATAAAAGAAGAAACACCACATCCAAAGGAACATGTCCATATCCAAGATGCAAGCCAGTGTAATTACCTGCTCTTAATAACCCATGCAGAGAAATGTTCTGCTGGCCACAACCCAAAAGACCATAGATGGAAGGAATCCATAAGGCCTCACTCAGACACCCTATATATAGTCCTCCAATGCCGTGAAAACCACATTCCCAACATTGTAAGGGTTCTGGGTGTAGTTCGGTTCTGGTTTGGTTCTGGTTCGGTTTTGGTTTGGTTCTGGGTGTGTGGAGGCTCTTCGATTAATCGGGTAATCAAGACACTGACAACAGGTTTGAGTGTAGCAAGATTACATTGGTTTATTGTGGGTTCACATGTTATATAGTATAATCAAAAGCATATACGCCTCCTTATGGGCCAATCAAACATTGACAGGTAATGACAAGTAATTTCATGACAAATATTCTTGCAAAAGTCTGCCTAGCAATAACTTAAAAAAAATCACCTAATAATAGTTTGTATATGAGCATATTCTTCTTAGAATTTACCAGCACACATCTAACACCCTTGCTAGACATAGATATATTTACGATAACATACTTAACGCCTTGAACACAAGCGCATCCTGTTCTATCTTGCAGCTTTAAGCCTTGCATGCAAACATTATTAAACCTTTCAATTATGTTATCCATATCTCAAGCAATATTATTAAAGGTACACTCTAACTTTCCCAACAATCCCTCCTTTGATCAATGTTCTGTCCAGAACATAGATCACTTCATCATACCACCTGGCCCTATCTAACATGGGCATACAAACTTCTGTTCTTTCTCTGCTGGCACCTTTGACTTACTTTTTTTAGCAATGACACACAATATAATTTTAAATGCCATTTAAGCAAAAAGAAAGAACACAATTATCATTAATATCACCATTCCAGCCTTCTTAAAGAATCCCATTATCCCTCCCCATATTCCTCCAAACCACCCTCCAATTCCCTGGAAGGGGTTCCAGGTGTCTGCTAAGTTATTGGCCTCCATTTGTAGGTGTACCCTTTCTTCCTCATGTCATTTAATTATATTATAATAATCTGGTACTTCTACATCCATAGTGGCCTTTGTTAAGTTATTGAAATATATGCAACATATTTGCGTATTCTCTGTTTGATCACATAATCCTGTACTGGTTGTGATGTGGGGGCTAGACACCAGATTACATTCTTTCCTTTATAGGTCGCTAGCAACATAGTGGCTGCTATTTTACAGGGACCACCCGCCTGTTGTTCATAGTACCCATGAACTGTCCTCATCCTTTCTTTGGATACCTTATTTCCTACGCTCCTACAACAGGGATACTGGTGTGCGCTCATACTATGTTCTCTAAAATTGGAGGTTGATCTAGCATGTAGCTTAACTGTCTCCTCCTCTCCAACATTCTTCCCTATTGCCCAGAATCCTATTGACATCACAATCAATAAAATGCATACAAAAATCAGTGTCATAATATTGAGAATGGCCTTTGAGGAAGGGGGCTTGAATCTGTATCGTTGGGGAAATGGAAAGTTCCTCTCACCTTGGTGTAGCTCATAAAGACTAGGGTAAGATGGCAAGGGGTCAGTTGGACGGCGGGTGTGGGGGGGCAAACCTTCATAAAGATGCACTTTGGGGGTGCAAGGGGGTTTTAGTCCTTCATAAATAGGGTTCGGCTTATTCTGCTCCTGTTCTTCAGGTGGTAAGGATTTAAGGAGACTCAAAAAGAAAGCGTTAGCAACCAATATCTCTCCATCCCCACAGGGGTCATTATTCTGTCTCGGGGGTGGATATCCGTTTAACCATATCTCGCATTGTGCCAACATAAAATTGGGGACTACGTTTTTTAATTCTTCGGTAGGGGTCCTGACGGGGGTTGAGGGGGCGTCAGAGATTTCTTCAACCGTGATGCATGGATCCATTGTGGACTCTGGTCAGTCAAGACAGCTGTTCTGGTCGCCTTTAGTACTTCAAATGGTCCTTGAAAGATTGGTCCCGTCTGTTTCCTTGCAGCAAGTTGCTTAACCAGGACCCGGTCTCCCGGCAGGAATGGATGTGTAGGCTTTGTGGAAAGAGGAGGAATGGTGACAGCAACCTTGTCGTAATTTTCAGTTAATGAACTTATCAGTTGTTTTACATGTTCCTCCTGTTGGGAATAAAGATTAGTTTCTTCCCCTGGTACTGACACTTTCTTCTGCATTGGTCTACTCATTAGGATTTCATAAGGGAAAAGACCTGTTTTGGGGTTTGGGGTGGTACCGATTTGAAACAATACTCCTGTTAGAAAATGGAGCCAATTTTTCAAGGTACCTGACGTTGCCTTTTTTAACTTATCTTTAATGTTACGGTTCATTCTTTCAACTACTCCTGCACTTTGGGGATGATAGGCTATGTGGATTTTTCATTGAATACCAAGAATTTTAGTTAGTTCCTGAATGAGTTTTGAGTTAAATGCGGGACCCTGATCTGAGGATATGACTGTTTTGGCATATGGGTGAAATCTATCTGCAGATTCTGAAGTGGCCCTAGTGGGGGTGGTAGGTGTCCATGCCTGCCATGTGCCTTTCCTTGTACATTGTTTTGTGCACATGTCAAGCAAGAGGATACAAGTGTCTGTACAATGTCTGGGAGACGTCGGGTGATAAATGCCGCTCTGTATTTTGCCAGAATACTTCTCCTTCCAACATGTCCTGGGCCATGGAGGTATGAGACTAAAAGAGAGGCCACAGCGTCAGGAATTGTCTACCTGTGTCATCTGTCCATAGCCCATGTTGGTCTCTCTGTAGTCCCTCACTCTTCCAGAAAGCAGTGTCATAATCAGTAGCCTTCCCTTGTAACTGCATTACCACTGTGGGGAAGTCTGGGAGTCAAAATCTTGCTATACTAGTACTTTCGGGTTTTACCTGCTGTGCAGCTTGTCTTGCTGTTTTGTCAGCTAGAGCATTTCCCTGAGCGGGGACACTTTTTTCATTTGAGTGTACTGCTACCTTTATTACATTTAACTTTAGCAGGTAGATGCAATGCCACCAGTAATTTATCTATCAGGTTTTTGTTTGCTATTGTTTTGTTGTCTGCTGTACGATATGACGTTCTCTGCCAAATTAATCCATAATCATGGATTGCTCCGAAAATGTACCTACTGTCTGTGTAAATGTTAACATTTTGTCCTTCCAAAAAGTTGGCATGCTCTAGTCAGTGCTACCAGCTCTGCTTGTTGTGCAGAGTTAGCCATCAAGGGTTTTGTTTCAACGACAATATCAGGTAACACTACTACTGAATATCCCCTCTGATAAGTATGATCTGATGGTCTGGCACAGCTGCCATCTACAAAAACATCCCAATACCCCTCTGTGGGCGAAGCCTTCAGATCCTTTCAGGGGGAAGTGGATTTGTGTAGAGCCTGTGCAGTCATGTAAAGGTATGGGGTTTGAGGTGTCTTGTGTCATTTTCAGTAATGATTGTAATATTCTGAGTATGGGAGTTGTTTCTGGACAGGATTTAACTGTGAAATTTGAGGTGTTTAATAACACTATCTCATATCCACTCATACGCTGTGCTGTCATATGCTGTGTTGACATATTTTGTAACAACGTGGTGAAAGTGTGTGTAGTATACAGGGTCAATGGCATTCCCAGTGTAATTTTACTAGCCTCTTTGATTGCCATTGTGCTAGCTGCCATGGCCTGTAAACAATCAGGCATTCCCTGTAATTGGTTAGGTAATTTATTTGACAGATATGCTATGGGCCTCTGATTCCCACCATGTTCCTGTGCCAAAACTGAGGCAAATGCATTCCCTGAAACAATACAGTAAAGGGAAAATGGTTTTTCATATGATATCAAGCCCAAAGCTGGGGCAATTGTTAATGCAGTGACAAGATACTTAAAGGCTTGCATCACAGACTCAGTCCATTCCACCATCTTTGGGGAAGTTATCAGTGTGGCCTGCCTCAGAATGGAGTCAAAGTGGGAACAGTCAGGAATCCACTGTCTGCAATAGACAATCGAACCCAAGAATGATAGAAGAGCCTGCTTTGTGGCAGGCGGCATGAGGGAGGCTAGTGCTTTTACTCTAGGTGGGGATACTTTCCTTTCTCCTTGCGCAATGATACACCCCAAATACTCCACCTCTATCCTGCACCACTGGATCTTTTTCCGAGACGCCAAGTGACCTTCCGAGGAGAGATGGTCTAACAAGTGCCTAGAGTCTACCTCACAGTTTTCTTGGTTCTCACTACATAGGAGTAGGCTTGCCTACATACTGCAACAAGGTGGATCCCTCCTTTGGTTCCCAGTCATCTAATGACCTTTTTAACACCATTGAAAAGGCAGCGGGACTGTCAACAAAGCCTTGTGGGAGCCTTGAAGCAATGGAGCCTTGACCATGTTAACTGTCCCTTTACCCACTGGAAGGCAAAAATTAGCTGAGCCTCCTGATCCACCGGGATGCTAAAGAAAGTGTTTCATAGGTCTACCACCGTATAACATTTGGAAGTGGAGGGTATAGCAGTAAATACTGCGGTTATACCAACCTCCATGTGCCATTTGCATTCTTTACTGGATTAATGGGAGTGTTCCATGGACTCACCGTGGGTCTCAGAATCCCATCTCTGAGGTCTGTATTCCCTTAATTTTTTCATCAGTAAGGGCATACTCTTTTTGAAAAAAAATGGTCTGTAGTGTGGATCTTGTGTTGGGACATAGGGTGTGCAATTGAGATACCCTACTGAGGTCTTAGAACTGGCCCAAATGGGGTGAATTTCTAGGTCTGCTGGCAGCAGCATAAAGTGTCCCGTCCAATCCTGATACTTAGGATTGGTGAGTTCACATATTGGGGAGCGTGCCATCAAATTTCCATCTTTGTCAAAGATTATCATAATCTGTAATTTGGACATCAGATCTCTACCCATGAGGGGAACTGGACAGGTGGTCAAGATAGCAAATGTCAAAGTTGTCAAGACTTCATCATCCATCGCAGATACTTCTAATGGAGGAGTAATTTTATGTGTCACGTCAGTCCCGTTTATTCCCATTGAGCAACCCTCAGTGTATTCTGCGGCTATAAATTTTGGATTATTTAAGCAACTGGTACTAGCTCCGGTATCAGCAAGAAACACAGTTGGTTCCTTGCAGACCTTTAAAAAAAATTTGGGGAAGAGCTCACCAAGTTCTTGACACAAAATGCAGCACTAAAGGTGGGACATGCTCAGGGCATCCCTATTGTCTTTCAGAATTGTGGAAGGGGTTATTGTTTGTATCCTGCGTCTGAGTCCTATTTCCTCCACCTCTTTGTGCTGGCCAGTCTATTTGTAATAGGTCCCCTTGGTTTGTCTGCCTCACTTCAATCCTTGGGGGGAACTTCTACTCATGTTACCCCTGTGTGATCCTTGTATTTGTCCTCTACCCCTTCTTCCCCTAAATCCTCTATTCCATGTTCTTCCCCTATTTGGACCATAAGCCCCTCTGTGTGTAATTTGGTTAGGCCTGTAGGGACACTCTGATTTCCAGTGGTCTAGGTCTCCACAATGGAAACATCCTCCCTCTCCCGGGGTGGAATTATCCTGATACATCACTAGGTTTCTATTTTGGTCATTACTATCAGCGGTAGGGGGCATGAGAGGAAAAACTCCACTCTTTGTATTAAAAATGCCAGAGGCCGCTCTCTTCTGGACATCATCCATGAAGGCTTTGGGCGAAGAACTTGCCCTTTCAGGGTTAATAAGCTTTAACAATTGAGTTATTTTTGGATCCCCATTAGACATGCAGGTAGAAACAAATAACTCAGGTGAATTTATGCCCGATGCCAAATATGCCTTATGTAATCTTTTAACAAAACTGTAAAACTCCTCTCCAGAGGCTTGTTTACATCCCAACATAGTATGAATGGTGGTGTTCCCTTTGTAGGTTTTCTGCCAAACCTTTCCTATTTCATCCCAAAATTCTTCCCATCCCATAGGTTTTTTGTAAGGTGTTGTCTGTGCAAAAATTTCATCCACTTTAATAGGATGGGGGAAGTCAGGATCCATAGCCTGTATAATGACACAGGCATCCTCCTCTGAGATACGAAACCCAGTGGTGTACCTGTGCAGGAAACTAGCTGCGGCTCTGGGGTCCTTCCTGGGATTTGGGCATATTGATTTTAAATCTTTTATCATCCCTACCCTACTGGTAGTGGAACCTGTACCTCTGTCTCACCTATACTTATCAGTGGGAGTGTAAGATTTTCCTCTGTCATCCTTTCCTTACGTAGTCTAGTGAGCATTTGTTTGAAAACCTATCTCTATATTATTTTAAACATTTGTCCCACTTTTTACAACATTTCATCATATAATCATTATTCCAGGCACCCGGAGGGTAATTGTGTCGGGGGTGGGTCCCACAAATTTTATTTACCTCCTTCCATTGTTCTTGTGAACATGGTCTCAAGGGACCTATGCCTGATAATTGCATTTGATGGGCTTGAGTTTGTACATTTTGCCAAAAGGGCTCGACACAATTGTTGCCACAGGTGCCTCTTATAAAATCATAAGGGGAAGGCTGCTCCTGCTCACCTTCAACAGCATCCTTCCCAAATTTATTTCACATAACAATATTTATCTTAACATAAGATCTCTACCAGAAATAAATGAAATAGACTTAGGACATACAGCATACAATTGACCAGACTGCAATATCCTTGACTTAACACCCAACACAGTTAAACCTTCTTGAAAATCTATTGTTGCATGCAAATTAAATCTCAATGTGTACCGGGGGGTTACCGCTCGGAAATAGTGCACCCTTTCCGATTCTACAGCGGTATCCTCCCTGCACCGCAGCAACCAAATAAGTACTGTGTCCAGTATAACAGAACAATAAACTGGTTTTACACTCTGCACAATTCATAAATAGGCCTTTGTCAAAATTTTCCAATTAATGCGCATATATTTCTCAAATACCACCACCTATAATTGCAAGAGGTCCACACACCCTTTTACACCTGTTGACCAGTTATAAGGGGTCACTTTGGTCCCTTAATGCCGTCAACTAATTTCCTACCCCAGGTAAGCCCACCTAGCTTCCTCGAGATAGTTTATATCCTTTCTTCTTTTATCTGTTACAATAAGGGTTCCTTCTGGTCCCTTAGACAGACATATTACCCCAGGTAAGCCAGCCTAGCTCCCTCGAGATAATCTATTACTCTACTCTATTTTTCCCTAAGAACCTTTGCTTCTACCCCAGGTGAGCCAGCCTAGCTTCCTCGAGATAGTCTATTACATTTATATTAAGTCAAGATTATCGGATCAGGACAAGTGAAAAATAGCCACACAAAGAAATATTTGTATAGAAAATTTCACTCACCTGAGGCGCAATGACCCCACTTCTGGTACCACTTGTAAGGGTTCTGGGTGTAGTTCGGTTCTGGTTCGGTTTTGGTTTGGTTCTGGGTGTGTGGAGGCTCTTCGATTAATCGGGTAATCAAGACACTGACAACAGGTTCGAGTGTAGCAAGATTACATTGGTTTATTGTGGGTTCACATGTTATATAGTATAATCAAAAGCATATACGCCTCCTTATGGGCCAATCAAACATTGACAGGTAATGACAAGTAATTTCATGACAAATATTCTTGCAAAAGTCTGCCTAGCAATAACTTAAAAAAATCACCTAATAATAGTTTCTATGTGAGCATATTCTTCTTAGAATTCACCAGCACACATCTAACACCTTTGTTAGACATAGATATATTTACGATAACATACTTAACGCCTTGACCACAAGTGCATCCTGTTCTATCTTGCAGCTTTAAGCCTTGCATGCAAACATTATTAAACCTTTTAATTATGTTATACATATCTCAAGCAATATTATTAAAGATACACTCTAACTTTCCCAAGAAACATCATGTAGGGAAAGGGCAGAGAACACCCATACCACAGCCATAATAGATGGAAGTGGCCAGAAAACCCAATTGCTAACCAGCTACTGTAATTAGAGACTGAACATGTTTATCATTATTTAAACATACCCCATGAAAATGGAAATTTCAACAATTTGCTAGAACAACACTTTGGGTCCCACATTTTATATTCAGCTTAGGCCCAGGCTTCTCAAAAACCACTCCTTATTCAGATACAGCAGTGAATATTTGGCATGGTTGCACTATATTACTTATTTTTTCTTTTTCTTGAGAGCTTTTCTTACCTGGGAAATCATGGTTATACTAATGTAAAAAGTTAACTCCATAAAAATGAGAAGATTACTTCTTTTTTGCTTCTTTTGTTCATTAGACAAAGGGGGTTATTTACTAAAACTGCATGGTGCAAAATCTGGTGCAACTCTGCATAGAAACCAATCAGCTTTCAGGTTTTATTGAGAAAGCTTATCTGAACAAGCTGAAGCTAGAAGCTGACTGGTTATCATGCACAGCTGCACCAGATTCTGAGGGCACCAGTTTAGTAAATCTCCCCCAATGTTACAAATAAAGTTCTTTAGCGGTACAACATAGATGCTATAATGTATAGAGATACCACAATAACTTGCTTTAACAGACAACCAATGGGAAATGTTTTTTTCCCATAGCATTAGTAGTATTGCACAAAATATTTACTAATACTGAGAAAATGAAGAACAATGAAGAAGGTAGGAAATAAAAAGAAGAGTAAGGAATGTGTAGAATAAGAAGTTTATAGTAGTCTATGTTTGGCTAGTAGTGCAGAAACTTATCAACAGTGCTGTATTTAGACATAATACTACCGAAACATAACTGAATTACACTGCCCTTTCATACAAGCTTCTCCTCTTTTGTCATGTGATTAATTTAGAAAAAAATTAACAGGTAGAATGTACTATTGGAGGCAGCATGGAGTCTGCTTTATATAAGGATATATTTTTAAACTGTATAGACAAGGGAAATTAAAGATGATTATATGTTTTGTGAACTAGTAAGAGTCTTCCCACTCCTCTAAACATTCCCTTCAACTTCATTACAGTTTTTGGATGAATTTGGCCATAAGTGTAATACTACCTCTGGTGCTCTAGGAAGGGAGTTACAACGACCTCAGTTTGAAGGTTGATAGTTGCATCAGTGTATTAGATGACTACACACACTTCTGTTCTCCCCCTTTCCCTTCATATACCTTGGCTATATTTGTATCCTTTTTCTCCATATTTTCCCTGATTCTCTCTCTATCCTCTCACTCTTCTTACCACTGCCCTTTACAGTTCCCAGTATGTTAACTACAGGTACTACATGCTGGCAATATCCTATGTGAACTCTTGAACCACTATGACATATCCTATTGGCATTGTAATTGTGATTGTATTTACCAGGCCTAGGGTTGCCACCTTTTCTTCAAGCCAAACCCGAACACATTAGCAGCGTACAACAATTTTTTTTTTTCTAGTAGTACATTAAATTCATCACCTCTGTACAATGCAAGGCAATTTTTATGTAGTATACACAATACATATTTGTTTGATTAAATAACACTTCTAACCATATGGAGTTAATCACAAGAGTCCCCCTCTACATCAGAGTCAACAAAGTTGACACTCTTGGTTTACAATTGCAGTGAGAAACCCTGCTGGGTAGCCACAGTCTGGGCCAGGGGTGTACTGACAACTCATGGGCCCCTGGGCAATTGGAGATCATGGGTCCCCCAGGTTTAAGATGGCTGCCTCATGGCAGCCATCTTTTTGACCCAGCATTAATGTGGCAGGCCCAAGCATAGAGGCACAATGCTCTGTGACATGCAGAGTGGCAAAAGAGGAGTTTGGTGGATATGATGGGGGCAGTACGTACAGGGGAGGAGTGCGGAGGGTATGATGAGTGCAGTATGTATAGGAGAGGAGTGTGGAGGGTATGATGGGTGCAGTATGTACAGGAAAGGAGTTTGGAAGGTATGATGGGTGCAGTATGTACAGGAGAGGAGTGTGGAGGGTATGATGCATGTAGTATGTACATGGGAGGAGTGTGGAGGGTATAATGGGGGGCAGTATGTACAGTAGAGGAGTGCGGAGGGTATGATGAGTGCAGTATGTACAGGAGAGGAGTGTGGAGGGTATTATTGGTGCAGTATGTACAGGAGAGGAGTGTGGAGCGTATGATGGGTGCAGTATGTACAGGAGAGGAGTGCGGAGGGTATGATGAGTGCAGTATGTACAGGAGAGGAGTGTGGAGGTTATGATGGGTGCAGTATGTACAGGAGAGGAGTGTGGAGGGTATGATGGGTGCAGTATGTACAGGAGAGGAGTGTGAAGGGTATGATGGGGCAGTAGGTACAGGAGAGGAGTGCAGAGGGTATGATGGGTCAGTATGTACAGGAGAGAAGTGTGGAGGATATTTTGGGGCCAGTATGTACAGGAGAGATATGCGGAGGGTATGATGGGTGCAGTATGTACATGAGAGGAGAGTGGAGGGTATGATGAGTGCAGTATGTACAGGAGAGGAGTGTAGAGGGTATGATGGGTGCAGTATGTACATGAGAGGAGAGTGGAGGGTATGATGGGTGTAGTATGTACAGGAGAGGAGTGCAGAGGGTATGATGGGTGCAGTATGTACAGAAGAGGAGTGCAGAGGGTATGATGGGGCCAGTATGTACAGGAGACGAGTGCGGATGGTATGATGGGTGCAGTATGTACTGGCAAGGAGTTTGAAGGGTATGATGGGTGCAGTATGTACAGGAGAGGCGTGCGGAGGGTATGATGGGTGCAGTATGTACAGGAGAGGAAAGTAGAGGATATAATGGGTGCAGTATGTACAGGAGAGGAGTGCGGAGGGTATGATGAGTGCAGCATGTACAGGAGAGGAGTGTGAAGGGTATGATGGGTGCAGTATGTACAGGAGAGAATTGCTGAGGCTATGATGGGGCCAGTATGTACAGGAGAGAATTGCTGAGGCTATGATGGTGCCAGTATGTACAGGAGAGGAGTGCGGAGGGTATTATGGGGCCAGTATGTACAGGAGAGAAATGTGGAGGGTATGATGGGTGCAGTATGTACAGCAGAGGAGAGTGGAGGGTATGATGGGTGCAGTATGTACAGAAGAGGAGAGTGGAGGGTATGATGGGTGCAGTATGTACAGGAGAGGAGTGCGGAGGGTATGATGGGTGCAGTATGTACAGAAGAGGAGTGCAGAGGGTATGATGGGGCCAGTATGTACAGGAGAGGAGTGCGGAGGGTATGATGGGTGCAGTATGTACAGAAGAGGAGTATGAAGGGTATGAGGGGTGGCAGTATGTACAGGAGAGGAGAGTAGAGGATATAATGGGTGCAGTATGTACAGGAGAGGAGTGCGGAGGGTATGATGAGTGCAGCATGTACAGGAGAGGAGTGGGAAGGCTATGATGGGTGCAGTATGTACAGGAGAGGATTGCTGAGGGTATGATGGGGCCAGTATGTACAGGAGAGGAGTGCGGAGAGTATGATGGGTGCAGTATGTACAGGAGAGGAGTACAGAGGGTATGATGGGTGCAGTATGTACATGAGAGGAGTGTGGCGGATATGATGGAGCCAGTATGTACAGGAGAGGAGTGCAGAGGGTATGATGGGGCCAGTATGTACAAGAGAGGAGTACTGAGGGTATGACAGTGGCAGACAGGGGAGGGGGGGTTTCTTGTAATATCTATGGGGTGACCAGGGAGTGATGTTGGGAAGAGAAGGGAAGGAAAGTTACTATGGAATTATGTCCCTCAGCTGGGGGGTAGGAAGCAGCTCTGAGCCTAGGTTCAGACTTGTGAGATGTCAGACACTGCATGTGATCGGCACCTGTACCGCAGGTGCCGATCACATGCAATGTCTAAGCAATGTGAGTTCAGCCATACAGTTTGTATGGCTGAACTCGCATTGGATTCACACAGAAAAAGTGCAGACATGTTTTTCCCTGCACTAGAATTGGATTGTATGGGTGTTCTTACCTATGCAATCTGATTCCTTTCTGAATCCACAGTTCACACTGTGATCTGTGAACTGATCTGTGGGTGTCATTAACATTGTAATGACACCTGCCGCGGTTCACAGAAGGCAGTGTGAACTGCCTGTGGGAAGGGTGCAATGCAGGAACTGGCGCATCACACAAGTGTGAACCCAGGCTTAGTGATGCCTGCCAGCTGGATGTATGAAGTTGCCTGGGTATGATGCAAACTGGGGGGGAGTAAGGGGCTGAGAAATAGTGATTAATATAATTAAAAAAAGCTACTGTAATCATCCACTAATATTTACAACAGTACTACTCAATGAAACCAACTGCCAGCTCCTAGCACTCTGTATGCGCAGATAATGTAAAGGTAATTGATGACCATTCATATAACTCCCCCCATACACACAGGGTAAATAAATGGTCATAAATGACTTCACATTATCTGGACTGAGGATTGGGTGATGTTTGGGCACGTGTGCTGCTTGGGAGATATCTGTCAGCTGTGACAAGCACACACTCTGCTGATTCTCCTGTCACCTTAACCCTTCCCTGCAAGACAGATCCTCCTGAAAATTTGCAGCTTTCCACCCTAGCAGGGTATGCAGTGGCCAGCCCGACAGCGTGAGCTCCTCAGCTCTGCAGTGGCCAGCCCGACAGCGTGAGCTCCTCAGCTCTGCCTCCCACTTCTCTCTACATGCTACACTAGTGATTGCAGGGGGGCTAAGTTAGAGATAACAGAGACCCTGCAGGAGCCTGGAGGGGGGAGAGATGGAACGGAGCTTTCAATTTCCAACACATACACCAGCACAGTGTATGTATTTATGAGCAATGACACTGCTGCTGTTTCCACAGTGGCAAGTATGCTACTGCAGCTCCCCCTGCTCAAATGTTCTGTTCGGGTTTCAGGCAGTCTGAAAACTGGGCAGATGATTCAGAACCCTTCTGTCCAGGTGAATCCTGTACAGGTGTCAACCCAAACCAGGCCTTGTATTTTGTTTTCACTTTTTCTTAAATAATTACATTAAAATGTGTGTAAAAAAGAGAATACAATGGAAAGTGAAGCAGGCTGAACACTGATAATAAGAATTGGTTGCTTAAAAAAATCCATTAAAAGTTACCTGCAAGGGGGCGTGGCCGGAACGAGATGTGGGAGATGAGTAGCCGTGTCTCTGCTCCAGCTCTTACTCCAGGAGATCCTATGATCTGCCACAGTGTCAGCGGTGAGTGCTGAGGAAGAGGAAAGACGCTGCATGCTGAGCACCTGGTGACGTGGTGAGAGCACGGCAGACACGTCAAGACCCTGCACACCGTACCTGCATCAAAGGGGTGGAGAGACAGGAGGAAGAGCCCAGAAGCCGAGACTGGGAACAGCGGCAAGACGCGGTGTGAGCGCGTTCTGAGCCCCCAGCTGAGAGGAGACCAGTGGATGGGACGGAGATAGTGGCAGCCTGGTGGGAGCATGCCGCGATTTCCTAACCCTCCCAACCTGCCCTCCTTTACTTCACTCAAATACCTTTTGCAGGTAAATGCAGCTTTGTGCCCTAAAGCGGACGCAAGGCAATCCACTTAGAAGATCAATCCGATGCGGTGTGGTGAGAACATCATCATTTTTTTCTATATGAAAAGTGCAAGGAACAAAGAATACACTGCGCTAGTGTAAAGTACAAAATGATCAAAAAGAAAAAATCTCCTTAAAAAGCAACACTCAATGTGAGATATACACAATAAAACTGTAAAATTTTAAAAAATAGTGTCGCGCTAAATCAGCAAAGTGAAACAATTAGTAACTCAAAGTGCGAAATTGGTAAACATATACACAGGTGAAATATTAATCAAAAGTCCATATCAGAGTCCATATAAAATAATGAAGCATAGTAATTGATGAAGCATAGATAACTCTATTGGATGTCTTCATATAACTAGCACCGTGGGCATGCAGTAAACCAAGTGTAATGCAACCACCACCACCACCACCATAAGATGTACGCTTACCCTCTAGCGTTGACAAACCTATTACGGGTGGTCAAAAACAGCATGTGAGTAAGACTCATTTATGTCTTCAATCCAAAGTACTGGAACAAAACTTCCCAATATTCCGTCCAAACCATATACACCATACGTTCCCCTCATCAAAGCAGGTGCATCAAATCAGGAAAGAAAAGGGGTAGACATAGTGTAAATCCATATAAAAAAAACGTTTAAAATTTATTTAAAGGTTGCACTTACATATAGGCAATAAAAACACTGCATGTAAACATCACATCTCCCACAAGGACAAGTTGAATGGTGAAGCAGTACTGGAATGCAGCCATCGTCCTACCGGTTTCATCTAATGAGATTTCTTCCTGGGCCCCCCCATGGGACTTTCTACCTTTTTTTTTTTTATTTTTTAGAACTGATTGTCTTTTTGGTGTTTTTTAGTCACAGAGTATCTACAATATATAGGAAACTGTGAAACACAGGGCAGGGGAGAGGGGGTAAGATGGGCTAGGGTAAATAATGAATGACAAGGTAATGATGTAGGCCACTATAGAAGCCCCTGGTGTGGACCCAAGGAGGGTCAGGGATGGGTGATGGAGTGAGAGCGTTCCCCTCCCTTGGCTCAATGCCACTCTCCCCCACGGGGGGAGGGAGGGATAGGAGGGAAGGGAAAGCAAATGAGTGATGTTGGATGGGGGGTGTTGTTTAATAAGAGTACGGGTGCACTAAAAAGCGGTAGTGTGAAAAGAAGGGATAATTTGTTATATAAAAAAGTAGATATCACAGGGTCACAAAAACTCTACACAATTAGGTGGTTTAAAAACAAAACTGGGTTATTAATTTTGGATAGCAAAAATGCAAGCTAACTGTATAAATATCTGCTCCTGGAATGTTAGGGGATTAGGAGATGTGGATATATATGATGCCACAATAATGTGTTTGCAGGAGACGCATTTAACAAAGGATAAATCTATGCCCCTGAGACATAAAAAATGTTGGATCCGATATCACTCCATATACACATCATATTCCAGGGGAGTGAGTATTTTGTAAAAAAGTGGTAATAGATAATAAGGGTCGATATTAGAGTTGAGCGAACACCTGGACGTTCGGGTTCGGAGGGTCCACACGAACTTTGGGAAAAAGTCCGGGTTCGGCACCGAACGTTGCCCGAACGTTGTCCCGGACTCCGAACCCCATTGAAGTCAATGGGGACCCGAACTTTTAGGCACAAAAATGGCTGTAACAAAGTCCTGGCAAGTGCTAGAGGGCTGCAAAAGGAAGTAAAATGGGGGTAAGAGTAGGAAGTGCCCTACAAAAAAATGGGGATAGGGAAAATAAATTAAAATCAAATAAACTAGGAGATGATTTTGAACAATAATGTGTCACTTACAGCTGCAGTTAGAACCTCTTCCTTTAGAACTAGGAGATGATTTTTGAACAATAATCTGTCCCTCTAAGCAGAAGCCTCTACCTAGTGCAATCAGATCGCTCAAAGCAGCAGTATGTGAAATCTCAAATTACTCCCACAATCTGATTGTTGTGTACGATCCCACAATCTGATTGTTGTGTTAGGCAGGGTTTGATCTGCAATGTGTCACTCAAAGCAGCAGTATGTGAAATCTCAAATTACTCCAACAATCTGATCGTTGTGCACGATCGTAGCGATCGTTGTGTTATGCAGAGTTTGATCTGCAATCTGCAATCTGTCACTCAAAGCAGCAGTATGTGATATCACAAATTTCTGCAATCTGTCCCTCAGAGCAACAGCAGTAGTAATCTCAGGATGCAGGATCAGATGTTAAAATGTCTGCAATCTCTCCCTCACAAAAACGCCGGCAGCTTCCTCTCCCTACACTAACCCAAGAGCATGTGACATGCAGCACTGTGACTCCAGCTTATAAAGAGGCTGGGTCACATGATGCACTGGCCAATCACAGCCCTGCCATTAGTAGGCATGGCTGTGATGGCTTCTAAGGGCAAACCAGTGAAACGCTTGTTGATTGGCTGCCCTTCAGCTATTCAACATGCGTGATCAACTACCAGAACCCAGAACCCAAACCCAAACGTTTTTTGAAATGTCCGTGTTCGGGTTCGGGTCCCGGACACCCGAAAGTTCGGTACGGACTTGAAAGTTACAGTCCGGGTTCGCTCAACACTAGTCGATATGTTTTCCTCTACTGCATGGTTGAAAATATGGAATACATTTTGGCTAACATATATATCCCACTTCCATTTAAGGCTGAAATATTATATAATCTAATAGCATTTATTTCAGATAAACCGGACGTTCCAATATTGGTGGTAGGGGATTTCAATACTATAGTAGATGGAAAAATGGACAAGTACCCAGTAAAAATGCGAGGAGATAAAACAGCTGTAAATACATTAGGTCAATTGCTGACCGAGTTAGATTTGAAAGATATATGGAGATTGAGAAATCCTACAGTACAGCAATTTTCCTGTTTCTCAAAGACCTACAACACTCTCTCTAGAATCGACATGTCCTTGCGGAATGATCCAATGATAAAATATATTAAGAACGTCAAATATATGCCTAGGGGACTATCGGACCATTCGCCATTCGCCAATGGTGGTGTCGGGAGAGTTGTGAAAGAAGAGAATGGAAAATAAATCCCTTTTGGTTGGAGCTGATGGGGTACACTGGAGAAATCGTATTGTTAATTAAAGACTATTTGAACCGAAATATCGTTACTGCACCCCTAGTGGTAGTTTGGGATTCCCTTCCTTCCTTTTTTGAGAGGAATACTGATACAGAGGGTAATGAGAATAAAAAGACAAACGAGGGAGAAGGAAAGGATTGCTATGCAAAGAGTATCAGAAGCTGAAAAGCAGTACACAGAGACACCAATAACAGAAAAATTAACTGATTGGATTGATCAACAGCAAAATTATGAACAGTTACTCTTAAATAAAATAGAAAATAAAAAAATGTTTCAGAAACAAAACTTCTATGATGAAGGGGAAAGTGTAGGCCATGTGTTAGCTTTGTTGGCAAAGACAAATATGCCCATGATGAGAGCAGCAATTAGAACAAGAGATGTAAGGATTACAGTACACAACCTGGAAATCGTAGATGAATTTAAGAACTTTTTTGAAAAATTGTATAGTGCCCGAGAGTATGATGTAGAGGGGGAGATGTGGGAATTTTTTAATGGATTGAAGATCCCTTCCCTCTCTGATGAGGATAGGGAGATGTTAGATGCACTGTTAACCCTAGAGGAGCTCCAAAAAATGGTTAAAACACTAGCAAACTAGAAAGCTCCGGGGCCAGATGACCTTCTGCCGAAATATACAAAAAATATGGAGAAATATTGACTCCGACACTGTTGAGGCTATTTAATGAAGCCAAGAGGGAGGGCAAATTGACGGATTCTATGTTAGAATCTACCATTACAATGATACCAAAAGAAGGTAACAACCCCCTTGGCCCCTCTTCCTACAGACCGATATCCCTGCTGGATTTGGACATTAAGATCCTAGTGGGCATGTTGGCCTCTAGGTTAAGAGGGGTAATAACAAAATATATACACCTTGACCAATCAGGATTTATACCCGATAGATCCTCCAATATAAGACATGCATATTTAAACCTGCAAATTCCAACTATCAATATGGGGTCGAGAGCTATACTAGCGTTGGATGTAACAAAAGCTTTTGACAGCTTAGAATGGCACTATCTATGGCAGGTTCTAGCTAGCTTTGGATTTGGCCCTGATTTTGTGGGATGGCTGAAATTACTATATGAAAACCCTAGAGCAAAAGTAAGGATAAATAATGAATGCTCAGAGATATTTCAACTTGCCCGGGGAACAAGGCAGGGGTGTCTGTTGTCACCCCTGCTCTTTTCCCTGGCAATCGAACCCCTGGCTATAACCGTTAGGTCCTCAATGAAGATCAATGGGTTCCAGAGAACAATAAGGGAAGAAAACATATTACTTTATGCAGATGATATACTTTTATTCCTGGGGGACACTCAAGCATCCCTAAAAGCTGTAATAGAAATGATGTTAGAATTCGGAAGAATCTCCGGATTAGATATAAACTGGGATAAAACGAATCTCCTAGCAATAGATGAGGTGAGACCGACCTTGGGAAGGGGGTGTCCAAATATGGAAAATAGTTTATTTATCTAAAGAATCCCAAACAGTATATTAAAGATAACGTAATAGGGTTGATAAGGAAATTTAAGGATAAAGGAAAAGTTTGGAGTTGATTGCCTCTGTCAGTGGCAGGTAGCTGTAACCTTATAAAAATTATTTGGCTACCCAAACTTTTATATACAATGCAAAAGCCATCCCTCTGGATACCAAAAAAGTGGTTCCAGAAAATAGAAACAATATTTAGAGAGCTGATATGGAAGGGTAAACATGCTAGGATAGGTTTAAGGGTGCTTCAGTGTCTGAAAAACAAAGGAGGACTTGCGGTCCCCCATCCATGGAGTTACTTTTTGGCGCACAACTGGTACATCTGAAAGACTGCAACAAATCAGGTGGGGGAGATGCAAACAGGAAGATGATACTTACAGGAACAAGGCGTGACTCATTAATAGCGGCTTTGGAAGTGGGCTTTTTTTTTACCTTGGCAACCCCCACTTTCATAGTGATTTAAAAAACTATGGGAAACAGTTAAAAATGTATTAGAGTACCGAGGGTTTGCAAGGTATTCACCATTATGGGATAATAAATTCCTATATGAAATTGAAAATGTTGAAAGACACAGAGAGTGGGAAAGAGCTGGTATAAAGAAAATAATTCAACTATATAATGAAATAACTCTTAAATCTTTCCAGGAAATAAGAGAGGAGTTTGGAGTTTCAAAACAATCCTTTTATGTGTATTTACAAATCAGACATTCCTTAGAAGAGCAATTTAAGCTAAAATCATTAGAATGGTGTGAGTTAATAACACTGCACAAAGTGATAGAGGCAAAGCAGCTAGAACTGTCATGTAAAAGTAAATCAATAAGGGATGTGGGAGATACAATGGAAGAACAATGGAAAAAAATAGTAATAGATGGACCCAAGGTATCTCTATCTCCTTCACAAAGAATCTTACATTTGTTGCTACTACACAGGACATATTACACACCGCAGAGGTTATTTCAATATGGGCGGAGACAAAATGCGGACTGCCCCAGATGTGGGATAATAATGCCAATTGAATTCATATGTTATGGAGGTGCCCAAAATTGCACAGATATTGAACGGAAATATTAGAAAGCATAAATCAGATCTTTAGAGTCACCCTGGAAGTGACCCCTGTGGTGTGTATATTAGGATATATAAAAGCAGAGAATAGGGGAAATAAGAGGAGGACTGCAATAATTAGGAGTCTATTTTTGGCAAGAAAATTGATTGCCAAAAAGTGGACAGCAGTAAATCCACCAACACTGATGGAATGGATGATAGAGGTGCACAAGACGGTTAAAACTGAAAGATTTGTATACACTAAAAGGAGGAACAAAGAGGAACATAGGAAAATATGGGAACCATGGATAAATAGGAAAATTAATTAAGGAAGGTATGGATAAGGGGGAGAAGGGAGAGGAGGGGGTTAGAAAAAGAGGAAGACAAGATAATAGAAGAGACAATTCATAATAGGAACAGATATTAAATGAGTACAAAGAGAGTGACATTTTGTAAAGAATAAAGCAGGGAATTTATGTTTAGAGAATAGTGCACACGAAAAGACAGAATTTAGTGATATAAGTATTTATGTAACAGTATAAGGAGAAGCATTGCGAATGTTAAAGGGGTGAATGGTATGTATGTGGTATAATGGAATGTAAAAGTGAACATTTTTCTAATAAAGATTATATGAATTAAAAAAAAAAGTTACCTGCAAAAGAAGTCTCTGAATACTTATCACTTCAGGAGGCATCAATTTTGGAATAACAATTGTAGTGGCATATAGTAGTGTATGTGTATTGTATTTTAGGCAGTGATATTCATTAAAGCCATGTCACTTTCTTGCACTTTGTCATAAGATCACCACTCTGTCAGTCACTTTCATTTAATAAATTTGAGACCACACAAGGCAAAAGCAGAAGGCAGCACCTAGTTATAAAACTGTTTGAGTTCTTCCAGCAATATTGATAATGAATGGACATAGAGGTCACAGTGTACCCTGTCTGCGTACATTATCTGCAAATAATAATAATAGTGATAAAAAGTTAGGGAAGCAGAAGAAGACTTTATTCATTGTATACCACATCACAGGAATTCCTTATTAATGTCTGATATATAGGTTCAGTCAATGTTCTGAAAGGAAAATATTTGTTTTATTCATTCCTGCTGATGTAGAGATAAAAACGGAAAGTAGAAGGAACCTGCATTTGCAAAAACTCATATGGCTTGTTCATTAAAGTGCCAGTGAACTTTTTCTTACAAAGAGATGTAGTTCAGTGGCAGCTCAAGTGCCTAAGGATGTTCATCCAATCTGTGCTGTAGATCATGTATTCTGTAAGAGTATTGTAATAATGTACTTTTTGCTCTCATTTTGAAAGGTCTTAGCAATATTTTATTTTAGTAACATTCTTGAGCCTTTGGTAGATTCATTGAGATATAAAACTAGAACATTTATAGTCTGCAACTCCAGCTCTAAAGAATGATTCACTGGATGTACAAAGATCACATTTATCTATTTTCTGAGATGTTCTCCAGCGAAGCAAATATCCTGGAAGGGTGGTTGAATGATCATATTGAAGTTTTTATATGCTGATACTAGGCTGTGCATAAAATTTACAGTGCAAGAAAAACACGATGAATACATACTGTATATGTACTGTATTCTTTTGTTCCTATGCTATGATACCTATAATGTATTTGATAACCAGCATGTGTTTCCTTAATAAAAATATATAATATGGGAGTATAAATATTAGCTATCATCATAGTATGATTGTTTATGGAGTCAGAAAGGGTGATATATCTACCACTGATGTCTGACTCCGACTGGAGTAGTTGAAAGGACACAGAGGAGCATACAGTATTTAGAACCTGGCTTTTTTCTTAGGACAGTTAGTGAAAAAGCAGTGTGGGGACCGTCAATGGGAATAAGAGGGAGGCTTACGAGATGAAAAGTTTGTTTTTTGCACACAAATTTGGTCTGAGTTGTGAGTGTGGGCTTCTTTCCATAACAAATTCCTTTTAACCAGTTCTCGACCGCCCGCTGCAGTTATACTGTGGCAAGGCAGCTCTATTATGCAAATTGGCATATTGGTAAGGCGTTCCTTGTAATAGATACAGCGGGTGCGGCCCAGAGCCGGTGTGCGTGGCCGGCAGGCGCAATGTCTGCCGGCCACCCGCGATTGCTCAATAGAGAGGCAGAATGGGGATCTGCCTATGTAAACAAGACAGATCTCCATTCTGTTATGGGAGTTTAGAGTGATTGTCTGTTCCTAGTGATCAGGAACAGCAATCACTCTGTTCTCCCAATCAGTACACTCTCCCCACAGTTAGAAAGCACTTCCCTAGGGGACACTTAACCCTTTGATCACCACTAGTGTTAACCCCTTCCCTGCAAGTGTCATTTATACAGTAATCAGTGCATTTTTATAGCACTGATCGCTGTATAAATGTCACTGGTCCCAAAAAAAGTGTCACAAGTGTCCAATCTGTCCTCTGCAGTGTCGCAGTCTCACTAAAAATCGTTGATCACCACCATTACTAGTCAAAAAAAAAATTATAATAAAAATGCCATAAATCTATCCTCTATTTTGTAGATGCTAACTTTTGAGCAAACCAGTCAATATATGCTTATTGCGATTTTTTTTACCAAAAATATGTAGCAGAATACATATTGGCCTAAACTGAGGAAGAATTGTTTTATTTTTTTGGGGGATATTTATCATAGCAAAAAGTAAAAAATATATAGCACAAAAAATAAAAACCGCAGAGGTGATCAAATGCCACCAAAAGAAAGCTCTATTTGTGGGAAAAAAAGGATATCAATTTAAAATGATACATCTACCACAACTTCTATATCTATTTAGAATATTGCCCATCCTGGTTCCACTGTCTTTTTTACCTCTCTTCTATCTCTACTAGGCCATTTGATGTGGCAGAAAAAAAGCCTAGGATTCCTCAAACCTGCCTAACCAAACATAGATCGGTAGGTGGAGTAGGGTATTTATGCTTTAAAGACTACTACATAGAGTTGGGCGAATGGTTCAGCCTGAGCATAACGCCTCATACACACGGTTCAACGGTCATATGCAAACAGTCATACGACCGCTCGTTGTATGCTTATCTGACCGTTAGTACGCGTGATTATAACTGCATACGTACAACGGTTGTACAACAGAACTTGGATGAGCAAACTATAAAACTTTGGTAGTACCAACAAGCGGTCGTATGACCGTTGTATCGTGTGTACAGAGAAGTAGGTCCAACAAGTTGTACTGTGCAAAACCCGCATGCTCAGAAGTCAGGAACGGCCGGACGCTAATTACATGCACCTGAACTTTCTCTTTATATGTTCATAACACTTCACTACGTTCGGCTTGGTTGTACGATCATGTAGTGCATGTCAGTACGCAAGTTACATGATCCAACATACGATTTGGACCATTCGGTCCTACGACCATCGAACCATGTGTACGGGGCTTAACCTCCCTGGCGGTAATCCCGAGTGTGGCTCGGGGTGGAATTTCAGTACCATTAGCGGTAACCCTGAGCCACACTCGGGATTGCAATGCTGGATCCAAGGCAGCGTTACTCACCTTGTCCCCTGGATCCAGAGATGTCCCCCGCCGTGTCTGCGGACTGTGTCCGCCGCCCGATGCCTCTGTGTGCCGGGCTCCGTTCCCTGTGAGCGTCGCATCTGTAAGATTACATTACTGTATGAAATCATTTCACATCCCCTGTGTCCCTAGTGGTTTGCCCAGTGTCCTGCATGCACTTTTATATTATATATGTCATTCTTTCTGCCTGGAAACGTGAGAATGTCCATGGCAAACAAAAAGCGTCCCTTTACGTCAAAAGTGGTTTTTGATCAGCTAGAAAACAGCAATAGTAAATACGAATCATTTGCAGGATTGAGTGATACTGATTTTTGGGGGAATTTATCATCAGACACTGAAAGTGACGACAACGACAATTCTGCAACTGAGCAAATTTCAGTGTTTTTGGTTTGATTACATTATTGAATACATTTTATTACTATTACGTTATTATTTTTGATAATTATTTTTAGTTATTTATTATATTATAATTTAAGATTTCATGTTTCAAACTTTATCATACCCGGGATGTCTACTAGACTCTTGTTTGGACAGATTTAAGTGAGTTATTCCTAAGAATTACAGGCCTACAATATAAAACACCACATTTCCATGCAAAATAATGTACCGCTTTCAGCACCAAAAATCTGAAATAATCATACCACCAGGGAGGTTAAATTCAGGCTGAAGATTGGTTGTTCGCCCATTTGACAAACACCCGATTGTTTGTTTGGCCCATCAAATGACCACAATGCACTGTGCCGCAGCACAGTTCATTGGAAGCCCTGATTGGCTGAAACAATGAAAGCTTTGCCCAATCAAGGCACAGAGCACTGTCAGAGCCATGATTGGAGAATGTAATGATGACTCTGTCCAATAATGGCTCATTGCTCTTAGTCCCAACTCACACTAAAAAAGTATTCTCTCCATAGTGGCAATTTGCAGTGTGATATTGGCATGGAGAAAGATAGAACAGGGCTCTGTTCAGTTCTGCTAGCATGTTAGTGTGCTATAGTGTGCTATTGTGCTTCTATTGTCAGTGTAGAACAGTGTTACTCAACCTTTTGTCAGTCAAGGCACCCTTTAAAAATTCTGCACATTCTGGAGGCACCCCTTCTAAATGTAAAAAACAAATAGTTTTACACATCACAGCAACATTGGCACATGTAGGACCCCAACATTAGAGGTGATGTATTCTGCCAAAGCAAACACACCTTAGCACATTGGTACTGACTAGTATTCCAATGTTTCTCTTCTCCCTCACTCAGCTAATGTGACCCCAGTGCTGATGGAGAATGCTGGGGAGGGTCAAAAAAGAATGCTGCACAGGCACTTCACATCCTTATCAACCAATGTTGCCATTGGTTGCTCAGAAGCTGACAGCTAGAAGGCTGTATTAGTGCACAAAAAGCCAGTGGCTTTGTGTACCTAAAAAGCAGGCTTGGCTTGTATACAATGTTTGGGCATTTTGTCAAGGCACCACTGAAAAAACCTGAAGGCACCCTATTTAAAAAAGGCTGGTTTAGAATATCAGTTTAGTGTGAATCTAGTGATAGTTCAGTGTGAGTGTAGTGTGATCGTTCATTTTTACTTTAGTGTCTGTTTTTGTGAGTGTAGTGTGATCATTGATTTCTACTTTAGTGTCAGTTTTTGTGAGTGTAGTGTGACCATTAATTTTTACTTTAGTGTCAGTTTTTGCGAGTGTAATGTGACCATTAGAGTTGAGCGAACCCGAACTGTAAAGTTTGGGTCCGTACCGAACTTTCGGGTGTCCGTGTACCGAACCCGAACGTTTGAGAAAAATGTTTGAGTTCTGGGTTCTGGTATTTTATCACGCATGTTGAATAGCTGCAGGGCAGCCAATCAACAAGCGTTTCACTGGTTTTCCCTAGAAGCCATCACAGCCATGCCTACTATAAGATTTGGTCGGAAAAAATTTATCCCACGGAAGTCCAAAAAA
>BLSH010100687.1:90635-100770 GCA_018402905.1 Glandirana rugosa | reverse complement strand
GGGGGGGTGGGGGTCCGAGACGACATGAATGAATGTCGTTAGGACTTGAAAATCCCGAGGGTGTCGACGAGGTCACCACATCCCTAACAAATTAAACAAGAGGGTGAAGACAGTCGTGCCCTAAGACTAATCAGTTGGAGGAGATACACTACCATTACAACCATTCCCAAGAGTATAGTTCTTAGTAGTCCACGTTCTGGTACAAATATATACCCAATAAACATGGTCTTGCACCTGATGATTCTTGATATGAGAACCCTTACCAACATTACCATCACATAGAGGAGGTTGACTAATCAGAATCCCGTGCTGACAGAAGTGGGAGAACAAATTAAACAATCCCTACACCACTGGAGCAGCTGTGGGAGCCCTAAAAGTTCAGGATTGCTGTAAGTAAGTACAGCAGAGCCTGGGGGTGGGGGGGAATTGAGGGGAGAGTGTCCGGCAGCAGGGGAAGTTTTTATGTAAAGGTAAACTACTAACAATTTAAGGGAAGATTTGCATATCTATGCTTACCTTTCCATGTCTTCCTACTAAGCTGATTGCTGGTGCAAGGATCATTTTATTTCTAACTATTCAAACTCCACACTCTTATTGTAATCATTTATAACTCTGAAGCATTCTTTAGAAGTTAAAACATTGATGAAAAAGTAAAATGTTCTTATTTTTCTTTTTTGTACAAAGTTTACAAGCCTCGATGCCTCTTTCTCTGATATATTTTTATTTCACCATACCTGTAGAAAACACTGTGCAAAGTCCCCTGCTTGTATCACATTTGGGACTTTAATTTTTCTTTCATCTCAATAATATGGATGATATATGTTAATAGTAGTCAGGTTAGTGACTTTTTCCTTATGACGTAATTCTGAAAATGCCTCTTCTCCCTTTGAATGTGAATTTAAGGTCCAATTATTCTTCCCTCTTCACCCACAAAAAACCTTGTAATTGATAAATTCAACTTGTTTAACCACTTCAGCCCTGGAAGGATTTACCCCTTTCCTGACCAGAGCACTTTTTGCGATTCGGCACTGCATCATTTTAACTGACAATTGCGCAGTCGTGCGATGCTGTACCCAAACAAAACTGATGTCCTTTTTTTCCTACAAATAGAGCTTTCTTTTGGTGGTATTTAATCACCTCTGTGGTTTTTATTTTTTGTGCTATAAGCAAAAAAAGAGCGCCAATTTTAAAGCAAAAACAATATTTTTTACTTTTTGCTATAATACATATCCAGAAAAAAAATATTTAAAAAAACTAATTTATTCATCAGTTTTGGCCCATATATTCTTCTACATATTTGTGGTAAAAAAAAAATCACAATCAGCGTTTATTGATTGGTTTGCACAAAAGTTGCCGTGTTTACAAACCATGAGAATTAATTTATGTCATTTTTTACTATTTTCTTTCTTTTACTGGTAATGGCGGCGATCTGCGATTTTTATCGGGACTACGATATTGCGGCGGACAGATCAGACATTATTGACACTTTTTTGGGACCATTGACATCTATACAGTGATCAGATCTAAAAATAGCCACTGATTACTGTGTAGATGTCACTGGCAGGGGCATGACAGATCTAACTGAAGACAGGGATCAGTAGACCAATGTCATGCCCACTGACCGTATTTACTTTGGCAGTCCCCCGTTCTTCCTCACTAGAAGGAGATATCGGGTCGCTGGCGGACATCGAGTCCGCCCAACCCAAGGCCACACTCAGGCAGAGTGCGGCAGGCACAAGACACTGGCTGCACGGATCGCCGTTTATAGAAGGCGAGCTGTGCAGCAGAGCCGACTTGCCGCTGTTTATGTACGGGAGGCAAGTGGTTAAAGAGGTTGTAAAATATATATATTTTTTTCTTTAAACAATAAACATGTTATACTTACCTGCTCTGTGCAATGGTTTTGTATAGAATGGACCCAAAGCTCCGTATTTGGGGTTCCCCGCCGGTGCTCTCTGCTCCTCTTCTCTGAATGCCACCTTGCTTCTATGAAGCAAGGGGAAATGGTTAGAAGTGCAATGCTGGCACAGGGAGACATATTTTCCCCATATACTGTATGTCATTGTATTTGTCAAATATCTTAGTCCAGAATATATGGATCAGGGAACAAACCCACCAGACGTGGAGATATATCCTTAGCTTCTCCACATCTCCAGCATATATCCTAAGCTGTCACAAGAATACTGTGTAATGAGACTGTGTCTCTGTACCACCTGGTAATTGTCTTGTAGTTCTTTTCCTGGGCATATCAGGAAATGGAGGATCTGTGTTTGAACAAAAAGGCTTATGCCATTCCCCCTAAGGCATAGTTTATGGATAACCTCTACTCCATGCAGTTCTAAATCTAGGTGAGTGCTCATCTTATAAATGAGAGAGTGTGTAGTGAGGTGGTTCAGAAAGAGAGCACAACCTTTCGTATTCTGTTGGTGGTTTTTTACATGAGATTCTTGGAGTGCTTTGCAGAAGAGAACAACTGGTAATGTAAGTGGAAGAAACCAATGTGCCTTATATTAGGTGTATAACCTGTCTGGTTCAAGGTCAGGATAAGCGGGTGTATCCCCCCAAGTGTCAGAAATAACAGGCTGATTGGTAAATATGAATTATCAAAGCAGCGGTGGAGGGGCTCAGTTCAGTTGAGATGGCATAAGTCATTCGAACATTGTACCTTTATAAGGCGGCTATTGTGAGGGAAGACAGTCCTTGCAAAGATGAAAGATTTCATATTTTACTACTGGGTAAAGATCATAGATCATGATTTTCTAACTATTGTTGTCACAGAGGGGACTTATGGTTGGGGATCATGGACCTTCCATGCAGCCTGCACGTTGGATGGCAGTTTGCTGACCTAGTACAAGGAAGCACTAGAAATTAGGTTTTGGGAAAGCATGGAGTACTGGACTATTGTACAGCACCACAGGCAAGAAGGGCACAGAATACTGATAAGAGACACTTACAGCACAGGGAGGCAGGGCTCACAGGGAGACAGGAGTACAGGAGTATCCCAGGGAATGTGGGAACATGGCATACAGTTGGGGTGCACAAGTAGTTTGGAGCTGATGGTACTGGTACTGATTGGGGAGAACCCAGTCTGCCCACAATAACAGTAAATGTGAGGGTCCTTGGAGGGGCCAAGGCACTGAGTCTAAACAACTGCTTTGTTTACTCCAGAGCTTCTGAAGGCGAAGATGGGTTGCTCTGCAGATGATTCCCAGGTTGCTTTTCTCTGACTCACCAGACCAGGTAGATACTGGAAAGTGAAAGGCTTATAAACAGGTAGGAGTCCCTTGCAGCTCTGAAGCACCACGGTGACAGGTTAGTAGGTAATAAAGCCCAAGGAAACAGACTAGGAATACATAGGGAAACGCTAAAGCTCTATTCACACTTGTGTGACTCCACAGTCGTACAATTTCCTTTGGACTGTGACTTTGATGTGACTTTACACTTTCTGGCAGTCAAGTCACATCAAAGTTACATCAAAGTAGTGCAGTAACCTTTTCTTTCAGATGCATAGACTCAAACATGTGCCATTGAAAACAATAGGCTGCAGATTTTCATGTGACCTTATGTGTCCAAAGTCACATGACAAGCCCCACAAGTGTGAACAGGGCCTTTATCAGACTGCAAACACAGGTACTGATAATGAAAGGCAAGCTGAACCCACTAGGGATCACTGAGGTGTAGGTAGGCTGAAAGCTGGCAAAGGTACACAAATGAAACAGAGGCACAATGGAATGGGGGGGCACAACAGGTAAAACGATATATGTTGCAGGCAAGAATATAGACTGGGAAGGGGCTGGAAGACACTGTGAAAACTGGGGATACAGAGATCGCACTGGAAGGCACTGGGAGACACTAGAAAACAGACATTAGGAACAAGGGAAGTCCAACTACAGGATCACTAGGAATCTTGGGGCACAAGTGATCACTCTGGATAGTAGGTTACTAGTTGTCTAGGATCACTAGGAATTATCTTAGGAAGCCAGGGCCACTAGGAAGAAAGAGGGTTACTAGAAATCGTATTCACTAGCAAACAAAGGGACCACTAGGAATCTTCTCAGAGAACTAGGGACACAAGGAAGCACTGGAGGTCACCAGGAATCTTCTCAGGAAGCCAGGACACAGAGAGACACTGGGGGTCACTAAGAATCTTCTTAACTAAGGAAAACTAGGAGTCTTTTTTTGAAATACAAAGCTATTTGGGGACCTGGTGCTAAGAACACTAAGCACAGTGAAACGCAATTACATCATCCTCGTCCATCACGCTGACAACTCCCCTGCTTGTGTTGGTGAACTGGCAGGAGGAGAAAGTTTGAATCGCAGTTTGTCGCAAATGGACTAATCGGGAGCATCCAGCTCTGCACTGCACAGTTCACCCCTGTACCCAGCACTCTAGGGCAGCACAGCCACAGAGGTCACAGCAAGGGAAGTGTTTGGAATGGGACTTCTGGGGAATGAAGGCAACAGCCAGTAACATAGCAGTAAAGTATCCATGCACACAGACCACATTTTTATATGGTGTCCTTTGAACTGTTACCCTCTGCCATTCTGATTTCCTTTCCCAAGGTCCCCACACTGTACTCACACACTAGCCTGTGACCCTTACAGTGTGTGCTTGTTTGCACTGTAGTGGTATAGGGAAGTATTTTCCCCACACACAGCTTTGTGCAGCAACAGTGCCATTCCCTCACAGCAGGGTCACATCCATACATAGGAAAGCCTTTGGACTGTGGACATTGCTTCAAATCCCGTTACCTGGATCCTGACCAGAATAATCTAAACCCACTGGTTTAGATACCTTTTTGTAATACCGTGCAGGACACTTGGGTTCTCATCTATAGTACAGACTGTCACTGCAGGCTAGGCTCCTATAGCACTATCATAGTGCAGTCACCCAGTATCCACTCAGTAGATGGTATCCCCCACCAACTCCCTCCCAAAGCTCGAGCCTCCAAAGGGGACTGACACACAGGAGCACCACCTTAGGTGGCTAATTTTTGATACTGATATACGGCGGTTTGCCGTGGCGGTACTGCATGCCAGTAGACTTTGGCGTCCGGATGGTTTGTTACAAGTTTGTTTTTTGTTTCCTGTTAAATTTGTTTGTTAGTCTAGCATGGTACATGTAGGGGCACTCACTGATGTGTTTCTAACACTTGGGAGGTATGCCTCCAAACGTTTACAGTTGATATTTTAACTAATGTTTCAATAAATTTTAATATACTTTACCAATTATAAGGCCACACCCCGTTGTTATTTTATAGCCTCTGTGTTCCCCCACTGGGGATAATCTTTGTGCATGCTTCTTTTGGCTTTACTGACATAACCAATACGGCATGTGGTTGACTGGACATACAGTATATTATATTAATACTGTATATGCCTTGCTTTAAATGCTTTTCTAGTGCTAAGAACACTAGCTGCTGAGAGAAGCAACACGTCCTTATAAATACTTATGGCTTCAACAAGTAAATAGTTAATTTTTCTGTATTGCAATTTCACAAAGCCTAAAAAAAGGATCTAAGTGATCCTGAAAGCAAGCATCTTTATTAACTTAAAGTAAAACTACTATATATATATATACTTATGGTCGGAGCCCTCCCACCGAGATGAACCACATAAATACTTCACAAGACATACAACATAAATCTGAGGTGTGCCCTGGTCAGCTGGTCGGTTCACCAAGAAAAGGAGGCAAAAACACCAGGGTAGGGAAAGCTGCTTTATTGATACAAAAGTTGTTCACTGGGCAAGCGTGGAGAAGGCTTGCAACATCTCTACCTTGGGATTCGGAATGTAGCGGGTGAAGCACGCAGACTCCCACCTGCCTAATCTCCTGATGACGTAACCCTGCACCCCGTGCCGGTAGGCGGCCAAGGCCAATCCAATTTGGAAGGAGTGCCCGGAAAACTGGGTAGGGTTGAGACCTAGATTGGCTAAATGAATGCGGACATATCTGATGAACTGGTTAGAGCTAGACCGGTTAGGCAGACATGATAATAACTGGTCCAGAACTGCCATTGGGCACCACTGGTTGTGGGACTGGAAAAATTTGATGTCGACCCCGGTGCCCGTCTGATGGGTTCTGAACACAGCCAGATGTAAGACAAAATGATCATGCAGTCGAGTCAGATGGGACCTGCCTAGCACCCCTCTACTGGGTCCACTGTACGTGAACTCCAAAGGAAGCCGTAGAAGGACACTATGCTCCAGTCTGTGCTGACTTGGAACTGGGCGAGTTTGGCTACATCTCTGGCCACGGTGATAATCATAGAGCCTCTGTATTTGTACCCCAAGTCAACCACTGCATGGAGATATAAATCTAGCTCTTCCCCTGCCTGCCGGAGTTGGCCGAGCACAAGACATCCCTGAACATACCAAAGGCCAGCACAAACTCGGTGACTGAGAGTTTGCAATTGAGCCCGGGGTCTTTGGCTTTCAGAACTAAGGACACATCCCCCCAGGCACAGGATTTATTCTCGGTTAGATCCTTCCCCTCCAGGATGTCCTTCCTGATGCTGGCAGGGACAAGGTGTGCAGGAAATATGGAGGAGCTCGTGTCCGGCCTACCTGGGGATGGTAGTGCCAAGACGGGCGCTGTGACTGTGTCAAGGGGGGTCAACATTGGGCACGTCTCCAGGGCTCCTACCCTCGTCTGCACATCGGTAACGGATGTAGTCAGCATGCTAATCATGGAGTGCAGCTGGACAAGAGCTGAGGAGATGGAGTGCAGGGATGCCTGCTGAGTGCCGGGACGTGGCTGCTGCTGGTGAGTAATTCGGCTTTCCTGACATGGCAGGGTAGGGAATGACCCTACATGCAGCTCTGCTGTGAGCTTGGGTATAGTCCAACCCCTGAGGGACTGGGTGCTGCCTGTCTCTGAAACCGCTGTAGGTGACAGAGAAGCGGAGGCTAGATCCTCACTGCTGGATTGTGACATGAGTCCAGCTATAATGAGATAAGAGGGGGGTGTGTTAAGCAAGATTCTGGAAATGAGAACAGTAGAGGAGAGACAGAATATGAGGAACGAGTAAGAGGCCAGAAGGAGGGAGAACAGGGAGAAGGGAGAGGAAAGAGAGGAGAGAAAATAAGAATTAAAGGCGTAGTGAAGAATAAGATGCATTCCGGCAAACGCTGAAGAGTGTAATTTTAGAAACTCAAAGGGTGCAGGGCAACCTGAGAATAGCCAGCAGGTGACTGGCCCCATAACCGATGCTTGGTTGCCGTCGAGCACGGACCTGTGAACCAGAGCTCCAGGGCATGGTGGGATGGTGGAAAGTGCAATTTGGTTTTGGCCTAAGTAGGAATGTTGCATTCTGTAGTGGTGACATATGGTTGGTCTGCTAACGCCTGCACTGTCAGCAAGCAACTGTTTAGTGGCAGGGCTGCGTAGATCAAAGGTGGCGGCCTCTGACAATAGATAATAAGACAAATGTGACAGTAGCTAAGTGTCAGGAAGCCCAATTCGTATGTGTAAGGTGTCGAGGTGAATAAAAGTGCAGCAGGTTGAAGAGGGAGAGTGTTCTGCCTGGTGCTCTGATGGAGTAAGGAGCTGGTAGTGACCAAGAGATTAATCGGGCGACCGGTAGCTGAAAGAAAGAGTATATGGAGGTCCAGATTTACCCTGGCGTAGTGGAGAGGCTAAGTCTGCCCCCACGTCCTTGAACATGACATCCCCCCCTTTAAACAAGCTCTGAAGGTGTGTGTGTGTGTCATATTACCAGTAAGAGATGTCCACTCTGGTGCGGATAGAGCGACCTTACCTGACAGACCTATAGAGAAAAGATAGATAAGAAAACGTGAGTGGCCGGGTAGACTGCCGCTGGAGACAGGCTTGCCAAGCATGTTGTAAGAAGTATCCCCACAAGGAGGCAGAAAGAAGCAGAAGAGAAGGATGAATGTGGGGATGTACAAGGCCCTGCCAATGAGAGAGGTAACTTAAGAGCTGCCGTGAGGCATGTAGAAACGTGTATGTGTATGTGAGCTAAAAAGTCGTATGTGCTGAAAAAGTGGATCGGGTAACGAGTAGTATGAGTGGTGATTGTGCTTGTGGCAGAAACCTTGAGGGGGGCCATGCTGCGGAAGCCCGTGGTGCTTGCGAATAAATAATGAGTGGTATGAGTGGGGACTGAGAGCTTATGACAGGAACCTCGAGGGATAGGCTGTGCTGTGGAAGCCCATGGTGCCTGTGATGAGTAAAGAGTGTAATGAGTGGCAAATGAGAGCTTGTGGCAGGAACCTCGAGGGGGAGACTGTGCTGCGGAAGCTTGTGGAGCCTGGATAAGTAATGAGTGGAATGAGTGGGGACTGAGAGCTTGTGGCAGGGACCTCGAGTGGGAGGCTGTGCTGCGGAAGCTCGTGGTGCCTGTGATTGAGGGTGGTCTGGGTGGTGACTGAGAGCTCATACAGCTTTTGCTGGACAATAATTGAAAATCGGCTGTCGAATGGAGCGTACTAACAGTCAAATTATCGGATGGCAGGCTGTTGTACAAACATTTTCGGCTGATAATTGTACAGTGTGTACAGGCCTTTAGTGTAAATGGCACTTTAAGAACTGGTAAGGTCGGCCAGGTTGGATGACAAAACGGGCTAAAAATGATCCGTAGTAAGTTGGGATACAAAAGAGGCATACATATATATATATATATATATATATATATATATATATATATATATATATATATATATTGTAATGTTTGGGGTCAGTGATATCTCAGGACACAGGCTCCTTGGAACACGATAATTTTTAATAAACTAGAAACAGCTTATCAGCAGCAAAACAGGCCAGATCAAGAAAATAAAACGCAAAGGCTCCTTTTCAAGTTAACACAATCCAATTAGCATAACAGTAATAGGCTTACTTCAGCAATGAAACACTTCAATGTCCAAATCACAGGGGTACCACAGGGCCCAGACAGCAGTGAAGATTTCAGAGCAGTGTGTCCAAACTGCACAGGTGCAGCCATCAGTTCTCCTAACATTCTCTTACTCCCTTCTTCTTTCTGACACATAATTTTGACCAGTATAATATATATATACATATATGTATTTTTTTTTAATAAAAGTACATGTTTATATTTTATTAATTAATATCAAATATGACTCTTATTATTCCTGATAAAGAGGGCCTAGACCTCTAAAATAATTTGGTTTTACTGGAACCTTCAATTAACCTTTTGCTTATTCTTATGTACAACACTTGGTATATAAATCTATTTTGTCAAGTGAGCAGCCTACTATTTCTACATTTTACAGACTATAACCAATGCCTATAGGATCATTCGCCCTCCTTTTAGTTACTATTATTAAGACAGTATTAAAAATCCAAAATGTTAAAAGTTTGAATACTTGCTCTGGTGACAACCTAACAGGCAAATACTCCTCACTTTCTTCCCTGCAAAAGAAGTGAAGGGAAACCTCCCTAATGGGGCACAAATGTCAAAATGTAAATAGACGGGTTTTAATACTTCCCTACTATATCCACAACTAAAAAAAATTGTATATTTTGTCTGTACAAACACTTTAAATCATTACTGTTAGCTTCTAAAAATATATACAAGCAATTCAGCTACCAAATTATGCAGGCTAATGGTCATTGTAAAGAATAAACTCTCTATAAGCACTCACAATTGGATTTACCAAATATGCATGCTTGTTATCTGGGAAGTGAATGGTACTGCGCAGCCTATGGGGGTATCCGTGTATATCAAAGCCCCCTAGTGGTGATAAGCAAGTAAATGTGTTCATATACCATAGACTATTATAGTCGTATGTAAATGAGTAAATCAACATTAAGGTATAAAAAGTGCAGGTGTGTTATAAAGTGCAAGAGTGGTGGATAATTATAAATCAAATATAATAAATATATATAACCAGTATAAAACATACATATAAAGTATTGAACCATAAATAATATGGTGATATCAATATTGTTTCCGTAGTAAAATAGCAATAAATCAATTCAAATGGATCAACATATGTAGATAGAAAGTCCTTATTTTATAAATAAAGTGATTACAGTGACAATTCAGTGACTTGTGCTCAGATAGTCCATAAACAAATGATTCGTGCTCCAAACAGGTGAAGAAGACTCGTGTTCAGTGACTTAACAGTGACATTAGTGAAATAAATATTTTAT
>BLSH010100687.1:57820-70394 GCA_018402905.1 Glandirana rugosa | reverse complement strand
AAACTTACCCCTTCCGCAGGCTATCCACCGGCAAATAGAACTAAGACCGAACGCCCAAGCACATATCCGAATCCTATGAAGAATCGTATTTCACAGGGTCAGGGTTACTCCTCTCCTGACGACGGTATATCAGGGTCCGGTGAGATAGCTTGCGGAAGAGGTGTAGACACCTATCTTTTTTCGGAAAGCAAAGACTGGATTGATCGGTCACAACCTATCATTCTCGGAATTACCACAACAGGGCGAAGCGGGTTTTGTCCCTGGCAGAGAGGCGCGGGACAACACCATTAAGGCTCTTACTATCCAACACTGGCTAGTTAGGTCAGAAACGAAAGGCTTTTTTCTATCCACAGATGTGGAGAAGGCGTTCGATAGAGTGGCCTGGGACTATATGGCAGCAGTCCTCTCCTCATTGGGACTGGGACACTTTATGCTAAGAAGTATCCTAAGCCTATACACGAACCCGCAAGCCAGAATCAAGATAAACGGCCACCTATCGGACGCCTTCCCCATTCAAAAGGGAACAAGACAGGGATGTCCCCTCTCCCCGCTAGTTTTTATTCTTACCATGGAACCCTTTCTTACTTGCCTCCATACTAACCCAGATATCACGGGAGTCACAATCTGCGGTCGCATATACAAGATAGCCGCCTTTGCCGATGATATCCTCCTTTTTCTAACCAAACCAGACACCACCATTCCTAACCTTCTCAAGGAATTTTCCCGTTTCGGAGCTATATCCAACTTTAAAATCAACATCAAAAAATCATACGCCCTTAATATCTCCCTACCCGACACCGCAGTACGCAAATGCCTTGATTCCTTCTCTTTCACCTGGAAATCAGACTCCATTCCATACCTGGGCATACAACTCCCTACCTCGACAACAGGACTCTACACTCTAAACTTCCTTCCTTTCTTGCGAGATTTTTCAAAAGACCTGCACACTTGGGAGAAATTGAACCTTTCCTGGTTCGGGCGGGCAGCATCGATCCAAATGACATCCCTCCCCAGGTTCTATATAGCACAGGCAATACCCATTGCCCTCCCTAAATCGTTCTTCACTTCCATCAGATCCCAAGTAAGCTCATTTCTATGGAAAGGTCACCCACCTCGTATAAGCCTATCTAGACTCACCGCCCCTAAGCACAAGGGAGGCATTGGCTTGCCAGACTTCCAAAGATATCATAAGGCCATATTATTAGCGAGAATAATTGACTGGCATGTCCATGACAAGGTCAAAGACTGGGTCTCCCTCGAACAATCACTTCTCAAACACCCCCTACAAGATTCAATCTGGCTCCAGAAACAAAATAAGGAGATGACAACCAAAAACTTCCCTCTTATCGCCTCTCCCATTCAGTGCCTCCGGGACTTGTCGAAATCCACTACATTGTCATCCCTTCCGGGCCCTATGACCCCTATCCTGAACAATCCTAGCTTCCCCCCAGGACTTACTTATATGAGAATTAAATTCACACTAAACTCTCGCCCAAGGGCACATCATTTTTTTGCCCAGGGAACCTTCCGCTCTAAATCAGACCTAGTCAACTCCAATATCGTTGAATCAATTCCCAATTGGTCATATCTACAGATCCGACATTGCCTCACGTGCTCAAAAGAAAGAGACCTATATCTCAGACCCCTAACTACGTTTGAGAAACTCTGCGAATCCCAACCTCAGACACACCTCATCGCAAGCCTACACGCTTTGCTTTCCTCCCAAACACCGGACCGAATTACGCCCATCAGGAAAATATGGGAAACAGCGCCTACCAACGTAATCCCCGACAGAGACTGGGAAACAATTTGCCTTACAGCACAGAAAATTTCTCGCAACGTATCCATTCAGGAACATAATTACAAGGTTTTAACACATTGGTACAGAACACCCACGCTACTCCATACATTCTTTCCTCAATGCCCCAACGTTTGCTGGCGATGTGGAAACCCAGGGGGCACACTACAACACATCTGGTGGGACTGCCCAATCATCAAAGTGTATTGTCTCCCTACACCAAATAGATTTCTCCCTACACCAATATGTCTTGCATTACTCAGAACCTATGGAGCATCTGCACCGTCACTCCCTAGCCATGCACATGATAACCTCAGCCGGTATGGGCATTCCGACTCTTTGGAAGCAGACATCAGCTCCCTCACTCAAAGCTTGGCTCAGCAGACTTAATAGAACCATGGAAATAGAAGAACTTATAGCAATATCCTTGGATAATCTAAACAAGCACCACAGAATCTGGATGCCCTGGATCCTCTTCCAGAGCACAGATATATATCATGCCATTTGCAAACCCTAACAACCTGACACTCGGTCACCCTACCCCGGTTGCTAGACACCTCCAACCCCTAACACGCCGACCCACATGCAGATCATAAACCATGCGCCCCGGACCCTACTGGACAACACCCCCGCTTCCCCCTCCCGCCCTAACTCCCCACCTATCCTATACCTTCCCTTTCCCCTCCCCCCCCTTCACCTCTCGTTTCGGTCTCCATCAGGGGTATATCACCCCTCTCCACACTTAAAACCAACAAATACACATAATGCCTCCCCCCCCAGCATTTCTCAAGTCAATACTCTCTCATCACCCAATACTTTGTTATAACTTTTCTCTACATCTCCCGAGATTAATATTTGTCTTTTCTCTGTCACGGCATTACTGTTAGCTATGAAAGCAAACTTGTTTGTAACATTTGTTTCTTTAAATGAGACTGTACATCTTTAAAAGTTTCTCAATAAACTCTTTGTGGAATAAAAAAAAAATGCTCCATGCTACATCATAAGGCAGTGAAATTTACTCTGGCCTACCCAGCCATCCTACGGCTCACTGACCAGGCGGGGGAACCAAAATCGTTTTCACAACCGGAGGTGGCTCTAGCATATCTGCACATCATGCAGGAATCCTCACCCATGGAGGCTAGCTTACCTCCATCGGCTCCAAGGGATCGACACAGCCTACTTAAAGACTCCCCGAAGAGAATCAGATACTCCAACAACCCCAAACAGTCTATGCCGCGCTAACAATTTGCTCCATTAGACTCTCAGTTAAGCTCTATCACAAAGCCTGCAATATCTCGGTTAAACTTGTAACTCCTTTTGTTTACATTGTTCACAGCCTAACCGGAGATGATGAGACCCTCATTTGGCAAGAGAGTCGAGGGTGCCCTCCTCGCTATTCGTCTAAACTTACCCAACTACCTATGGTCATTACACAACACTCATATCTCCGGTCACGCTGCCGATGGTTACATGTGGAAAGAAGCAAAGTACCTGCTTCCACGATTGTAAGCTTGGCTTTTATTACTTTGTTACATTTGAACATACAAAGGCATTCCCCCATTGCTCCACCACCTAGCCCTACACCCACGCTAGCTGCGCCTCATATTACTCAACTCACCCAATCCCTTTCCCTTCCTTCCCTCCCCTATCCTGGGGGCCTCAAATGCACCTCTAGGTTCTGTCCAACAGCTAAACAAATACTCAAAATAATACGGAATACACCTTTTATAAATATCAGCTAGTCCAAACCCAATATGAGAGTCCTTTCATGGAACGTTAAGGGACTTCGCTCCCCCCACAAACGGATGGCTACTCTTTGCCATCTTCGTTATCTTAAGACCAACATTGCTCTTCTCCAGGAGAACCACTTGTCGGCGGAGGACTTCCACTGCATGCACAAGCTATGGGCGAGCCAGGTACTCGGCTCTGTGTCAGTGAAAGGCAAAGCAGAGGCACTTATTCTCATCCACAAAAACTGTCTGTGGGAAACATCCTCAGTGACCCACAATGACAATGATCGGTTCATTTCAGTTCACCTACGCTGGCCCAATAAGGACTTAGTGATCACCAACGTATATGCACCCAATTCCCCAAGTAAATTCTTCTTCCAGACAGTAGCCAGCCATCTATCCCCATTCATGCATCTCCCTCTCCTAATAGGAGGGGACTTTAACTCTATTATACACACAGGAGAAGACAAATCACTTGGCCAAGCTAATCCCCTCACACATGCCTCTACTGCCCCCTCCCACTTAGTGACCTTTGCTGACTTTTTACAACTCACTGATCTCTGGAGGCTATCCGACCCGGAAGGCGGAGAATACACCTTTTACTCCCCACCTCACCATACTCTATCCAGGATAGACTATATGCTCTGAAACTCCGCTCTCCTCCCCCTCACATTGGATCCAAATATCCACGAGATAGCAATCTTTGATCATGCCCCTATTTCACTACACCTTCACGACCCTACCCTGTCCGCTGCCACAAGGACTTGGCATTTCCCGTCATACTTAGCACACAACCGAGACCTTAAACACACACTCCTAAAGACGTGGGCGGATTATGAGCTCAACAATAAAGCACATAGAGACAACCCTAATCTATTTTGGGAAGCCGGCAAAACAAAGCCACAGCTAACCACAAAAAGCAGATACAGGAAAAATATTGGGAGGCAAGTAAACGCTTACGCACTATGCAAACCCAAATGATGCAAGACAACTCCACCACACACTGGAATCTCTGGCGAGAAGCTAAGCGTGCCTTTGTCATGTGGGCTGAAGCACAAGAGCGCATACACAAATCATACCTAGAACTTCAATATCATAAATATGGCAACAGGTCAGGCAAACTGCTTGCCAGGCTGTGTAAAGGGGTCCATTTTCCCATGCATATTTCTAAACTCAAAGATACCCAGGGTAACCTAACCACGGATGAGCAAAAGATTAATGATATACTAGAACAATTTTACACTAAGCTTTACAGCGAGGACCAACTGGACCAAACATGTGCTCAGAAATTCCTAGATCAGGTAACTCTCCCGCACATAGACCCATCCCACCTAGCCTAGCTAAACTCCCCGATTACAGAACAGGACATTTCCATGGTCTTCTCAAAACTGACTAATGGCAAATCACCAGGCCCTGACGGGTACACCCTCCAAATTTTACAAACTGATGGAGGACATAGCGGTCCCAGTCTTAGCTAGGGTCTTCCAAAACAAACTAGCAGGAGGGGACTACCTACCCTCAGTATTCCAGGCACACATAAAATTAATCGCAAAGAAAGGCAAAGACCCTACCGAACCCAGCTCCTATAGGCCCATATCCCTCCTTAATCTAGATTCAAAGATCCTTTCCAAGGTCATAGCCACTCGCCTAGCCAAGATTATGCCTGCACTTATCCATCCATCTTCGCATCCAATATCAGGAAAGTTGTCACTGCCCTAGAATACGCCAAAGCCAACCCCGACACCAATAATGCTATCATATCTCTTGACGCAGAGAAGACTTTTGACAATGTCAGCTTCACCTCGTTGTCTAAATCCCTTCACAAATTTAGTTACACCGGCCCCTTCCTGCACCTAATATCAACAATGTACTACTTCCGGTTCCGGCGCCGCATGGAGTAGCAGCACTTTAAGCTAGCTCCTGCATCCACAGCCCTAAACCAGCCTGAAAAGCCAGCCCGAGGCATCGATTGCTCAGTTTCACCACCTGAACGCCAGTACAGGCTCGCACCGTTGAATGGACCGATTCCTGGAAAAAAACTGCCCGCGCGGACTGCTGGCCGTGCTACAAATCGAGTCCGGGGACACGGCCTACAAAACGTTTGTTCCGGAAATCCACACAACCGAAATGAGCGCCTTGCAGAAAACGATCGTTCCGGAGACGAGCGCAATGGAAGTGAGCGGCCACCACCCTCCATCCCCTGCACAAGCTGATGCGGAATCTCACGATCGGATAGCGCAGGTGGTCGCAGCCATTCTTGCACCCACAATAACTGCCACAGTAGAGAGGGCCGTAAATGCAGGGATGCAACTCATTAGGAATGAGCTAAGCGAACACAAGGCCCGCTTGACCGAGGCAGAGAACAGGATAGCCAGCATGGAGGACGATCTCTATCAACTTCAAGGAACCGAGCAGGACCAATCGAAAACCAATCCTCCAATACATCCTCCAAAAATTAGACGACCTTGAAAATAGGTCCAGGAGATGTAACCTACGCTTCATAGGGGTTCCTGAATCCCTCCCACAGTCCGCTCTCATGGACTTTTGCGCTAAACGCGTACCAGAAGCCCTAGGCCTACCAAGACCTTGCACGGTAGAAAGAGCTCACCGCATCGGAGACTTACAACCTAACCGCAAAGCGCCGCGGACCATCATCGCCAAGTATCTGAATTATGCCGATAAAGCCGACATAATGCAAAGATATCGACAATCAAGATCTTTGATCATCGACAGGGTCAAAATCCTTATCTTTGCAGATTATTCGCTCGAAGTCTCCAAAAAGAGAAAAGCATTCCAGCAAGTCTGCTCTGCCCTCTACCAGAATCAAATAAAATTCACACTGGCCTTCCCAGCTGTTTTGCATCTAAAATCGCACAGCGGAGAACAACTCACCTTCCAGGACCCTCAGGAAGCGGAGAAATATCTACGCACCATAACTAAGGATCAACGCTCCCCTCCCCATGCCAAGGCTACTCCCATAATCAGGCCCTTGGACCAGCGCAGTCCCAGAAAGGATTCACCCAAGAGCCACAAACCCTCTGGATCCCAACACCCATTCCCTTGCGAATGGTTCATCGCACTCCCAGACTTCCATCATTTAAAAAAGCTATGGGTGGGTTCGGTCTTCGGCTCAGATGCTGTCAACCGAAAAGCAGGGGTCATAATTTTGATACATAAAAATCTCCCGTACAAGCTAATTGCTGAAAACTCTGACATACAGGGCCGTCTCCTGATGATCCACATCTGCATTTTTGACAAGGATCTGCGAATTTCTAATGTATATGTCCCCAACAATCCCAGTACACCATTCTTCACCAACTTAACTTCCAGTTTAACAAAAGACCCTCATGTCCCTCACATAGTTGGAGGAGACTTTAACTCCACCTTCCATGTAGCAGAAGACAGATCCCGTCCCCCGAGAACAAACTATTCCCCACGCGAGTTGGAATCTACACTCCTAGCATCCACCATGGACTCCCTACGCATGTCTGATCCCTGGCGTTTACTTCACCCCCTAGAGAGAGAATTCACTTTTTATTCTAACCCCCATAACATTTTCACAAGAATAGATTATTTCTTCATTACAGACTCCCTAGTCCCTCTAGTTTCAGCTTCCGAAATACATGAGATTGGAATATCAGACCACGCCCCTATCTCGCTCTTTTTCCAAGATACCATGACACAGCCAAAACTCAATAGTTGGCGTTTTCCACAATACCTTCATAATAACGCTGACTTTTAAAACTACATGAATAAGGCCTGGAAGGAATACACTGAGGCCAACTCCTCTCACCTAACAAACCCAAATCTATTCTGGGACATGGGGAAGGCCTTCCTTAGAGGGAAAATAATTGCTTACGCAGCCACTTTCAAAAAACACTCCCTGACCAAGTTCAAATTAGCCAGCTCTCATCTAAAACTAGCCCAGAGAAATCTATCCGCCAGCGACACCCCCCAACATCAAGCAGAATGGAAAGAAGCCAAATCAGATTTCAATTCCTGGGTAGAATCAATGGAACTAGCTAAGAAATCCCAACTTGAAGCCCAATTTTACAAATATGTTAATAAGGCAGGCAAACTATTGGCCAGACTAGCCCGAGGTCTGTACACCCCCACACACATCACTGCCCTGAAAGACCCTCAGAGAGACCTCACAACAAATCCCCAGGCTATTAATCAAGTCATGACAAATTTTTACAAATGCCTATATGCCCCTGATCAAACAAACGATGACCTAGCCTAGCGTTTTCTCGACCAATTGCAATTCCCTTTGATTTCTTTGGTGAATCTCGATAAACTGAATGCCCCTATTGCAAGCTCCGAGATCTCACTCGCCATTAAACACCTACCCCTGAATAAAGCCCTGGGCCCCGGCTGTTTCAAGGGTGAATTTTACAAAACCCTTCATGAGACTCTGGTACCCACTCTCCTGGACGTCTATAAAGGCGTCTGGGAGGGAGGCACGTACCTTCCTTCAGGCAACCAAGCACTAATAAAGTTGCTGTCCAAAAAAGGTAAAGACCCCTTAGAGCCTGGATCCTATCGTCCCATCTCACTTTTAAATTTAAACGTGAAAATACTATCTAAAATGATTGCCACTAGGTTAGCAGATATCCTCCCATCACTGATACACATGGCACAATCAGGCTTTGTTAGGGGCAGAACAGCCTCATTGAACATCCGTAAGGTGCTCATGATTCTAAACCATGCTGACAAACACAAAGGAGGGGACTATGCCATCATCACCCTGGACGCGGAAAAAGATTTTGATAATGTCAGCTTCCAATGGCTATTCCGGGTCTTGGGAAGGATGGGTTTTTCGGGCCCTTTCGTTCACCTGATCCGAGCCATGTACTCAGCTCCCGCGGCCAGGATGGTGGTAGCTGGTCTCCTCTCAGAAGAATTCAGACTTTACAAAGGTACCAGACAGGGGTGCCCTTTATCTCCCCTCTTGTTCAATTTAGCGATTGAACCCCTGTCCAGGTATCTCAAAACAGCCCCCCTACATGGTATACAAATTGGGGGCCACTTAATCCGCTCTGCCTTTTTCGCAGATGATGTCCTAATTTTCTCAGCGGATCCTGCAAAAGACATGCCCACATCACACAAATCTTTAACGACTTTAAATGTATCTCCGGACTACGGATAAATTACAATAAAAGCGAAATACTCCCCATAGGCATTACCTTGGACCTCACAATCCTCGTTCCCTTTAGCCAAATCCCACATCACCTATCTAGGCATCAAAATCGGAAACCACCCCCTCTACCCTCTATTCTCTGAACTTTCCTCCTTTATTCTATAAAATCACCCGTGAGCTGGAGAACTGGATGGACCTGCCTCTGTCACTACTGGGGAAATGCCAGCTATTCAAAATGCTATATCCCTTGCAAACAATTCCAAGACATCCAAATCCTAAACAAAACAATCTCTAAATTCATTTGGCAGCGAAAAAGACCCCGCATAGCATTATCCAAACTGCATCTCCCCAGGACCGACGGAGGGGTCAGTTTCCCAAATATCAGACTGTACAATTTAGCATGCTTACTACGAATCGGGCTAGATTGGTCAAGAGACGCTTCCAGATATGCCAATCTGGCCTTAGAACAAGAAATGACTCGCTCCTTTAACCTGAAGGCTCTTCTCCACGCTCCCTGGAAACAGTTACCCTCTGACCTTCAACATAACCCGCTACTGCGGGACACAGCCATAGCGTGGAGGGAGGTTCTTAAATTACTAAACCTCCCAATACATGTATCCAAATGCCTCCTGATCCAAGGGAACCTGAACTTTCCACCAGGCACCCTCCACCAAACCTTTTCCACCTGGCAGGAACGAGGCCTCTCTACCTTCGCCTCTCTCTGCAATTTAAATACAGGCCACTTGAAACCTTTCTCTACATTAACCAAGGACTTTTCCTTACCACAAAATCACAGTTTCCACTACTGGCAATGTGCCCAACATCTAAGGAGTCTCTGCTAGGACGGCCCCAAGAGATTTCAGCACTCTCGATGATCTTCTAGACACAAATTCCTATACCATCTCGGACATTTACAAACCACTACTTGCTAAGACCCCCCCCCCCTTTTACCTCAACATCTGCTAAGCACTGGGGTAAGGACTTCCAAGACCCTAACCTCATGGACAAAATCTTTCAGTGATATCATAAAACTTTAAAACTGATTCCATGTGAACAATGGAGAGAGACACAATTGAAAATTATTCATCGAGCTTACATCCCATTCCTTTGGGATAGCCACAATACTACTTCCATGAGGTGCCCTCATTGCTCTCAACCCAGATCATCTCTGACTCACGATTTTGGACATGCTCCTTCATCTCCATCTTCTGGGACAAAATCATTGAATTTATTCACAACATCACCCTGCTACGAATTCCAAAAGACCGTTTGCTCCTAATCTTTGGCTATTGGGACAAACAACTACTGTCCTGGTCATCTGCTTCAACCACCCCCCATAAAGATTGAATCCTCCTAAGCCTCTTTGCAGCGAGGAGAACAATTCTAAAACATTGGACATCCTCCTCCAGTCTGTCGGTATCTCAAGTAACACAAGAGCTAATAACCCAATTTCATAAGGAAAAGGCAACGACGGATTTCAACCTCCCATCCGCATCCCAATTCTTTTACAAACGTTGGAAGACTTTTGCAGACCACATCTGGCCCACACCAACAACGAACCATACCGTTGACACTTTCTCATACTACCACAAACTAAGGGCATCTTGAACTTTGAACTAGTCTCCACCCTCTTCAGGGCGACAATGGTTTGCAGGCCCCCCCATCCCTCCCTGTCCCCCCCATGCCTTTGCATATTCAGTTTATATTTCTGGTTTAGATACTCTTTCGCTGGGATAAACATCCAGTTCTCCAATCTCACTGCCTGGCATAAAATATTGTATGTAACTTCATCTTTGCTACAAATATATCTAGCCTCTAGATCAAGTATACTGCCTAGTACCTTCTACCATCTGTAAACCTGTAAGCAAGGTGTATTGGATTTTTTTTTCCCTTTTGTCATTAATCTAACTGACAGTTATCCTGTAATGCCTTAAAATTTCAATAAAATCATATTGAAAAAAAAAAACAATGTACCCTACAGCAAATATCGTTGAGGCGAGACATCTCACCCAGTATAAGACTCCACAAGGGAACAAGACAGGGCTGCCCCTTATCCCCACTTCTGTTCAACCTAGCTTTGGAACCCCTCTCTCGTTACCTCCTCAATCACCCCAACCTTCACGGTATCACAATTGGACACTAAGAACTGCGCATAGCACTATTCGATGATGATATCTTGATATATACCTCAGCCCCCAAAGATGACATGCCCCGCATACAAGATATTTTTACCCACTTTAAAACCTACTCGGGACTACGTATTAACTTCTCCAAAAGTGGGATTCTCCCTTTGTTTCACACAAGGACCCCCGGATGGGCGAGCTCCTCCTTTTTCTCAGTAGCTAAACAATATATCACTTACCTAGGCATTAAGATCGGTAAAACACCCTCCTCCCTTTACTATGTTGATTTGTCTCCAGTGATCACCAAAAGTGTGCATAGACCTCCCTCTCTCGCTTCTCGACAAATGCCATCTTATTAAAATGGTAAGATTCGCCAAATTGCTTTACCCTCTACAGACCTTTCCACTCCTGCTATGTCACTCTGATGCTCAATGATAATAAAAGGCCCTTTCTGCCTTTCTATGGCGAGGTCGCAAATTTCTCTACAAAAGCTGTATCTGCCCAGGAGCAAGGGGGGAGCTAATCTCCCGAATTTGAAGAACAGTACAAGATCATGCACAGAGCCTATACCCCATACTCACCCAGAGGAACCCCTCAGTCCCTCTCTCTATGCCCCCTATGTGGTCACCACAAACCAACATTAATACACAGACTATCGTCTTGCCCCAAAATTGCTGACTTTTGGAATCAAATCGAAAGATATACCAATCTGGTAACGGGACGCACCCCCTCCAGGGATATATACCCCTTACTGTTTTGATACCAGGGCGACCATACCTCCCAACCAGATCTATCCCAAAGAACAGTCACCTTCGGCAACAATGCCTAGCTTGCTACATGCTTCATGTTTGCTAGACGAGCCATTCTCAGAAACTGGATCTCTATGCATCCTCCAACGCTCTCTGAGGTAATAAGAGAACTCTTGAGCCTCCTCTGTAAGGAACAGTTGGACATCCACTTGTCTCACCTAAACACTACTACCAGATTCTGGAACAAATGGTCTAACTTCATCCGGAATTCCCACCCAAGAGACCACATGGACTAATACTCACTATCACTGCTTCCTGAAATGCACCTGACTACCCTTAGGATGCATAGCACTTCAGCTTACTCAATTCAGCAATAACGTACTATTTAAAACCCTGTCTCATTAGTTACATCACTCCTAGGGACCATATTTCCAGTGGATATGTGCTATTTGTATGTCAACTTGGAGGACACTTGGGACTGAGACCCTCCTCCCTTTGGAGGGGGGGTTTCTCATCCCCCGTCGGCCTTCCTTGCTATTCTCAACAGTTTGTCTTTAGTAATATGCCATCCACGCCTCCAGTACGACTGATACCACCACAACTAGAGTTGAGCGAACACCTGGAAGTTCGGGTTCTGCTGGTCCGTCCGAACTTCGGGACAAAGTCCGGGTCCGGGTCCGGACGGAACCCGAACGATCGCACGGACAACGAACCCCATTGAAATCAATGGGGACCCGAACTTTTAGGCACAAAAATGGCTGTAGGAAAGTCCTGGAAAGCCCCAGAGGGCTGCAAAAGGAAGTAAAATGGGGGTAAGGGTAGGGCAAGTGCCCTACAAAAAAATGGGGACAGGGAAATAACTGTAAATATTTTTAAAAAAATAAAAACATAAAAAAAGCAAAAATGGAGGTGAATGTGGATCATCTTCAAACTGTGTCTGAAAAGTATTAATTAACGGTAGAAGCCATATAACTGTTCTAAAATCATCTTCAAACTAGGGCAAGTGCCCTACAAATAAATGGGGATAGGGAAAA
>BLSH010100687.1:5414-17009 GCA_018402905.1 Glandirana rugosa | reverse complement strand
ATCATGTTAAAACCTTTATTGTCAAAGTCCAGTTTATATGGTGTACGTCAAAAAAACTTTTTTTTGTTCTTAAAGTAATAACTGTGTTATATTATTTTATGTAGTTTTCCTGTACCGCTTGTATGACGACGTAAGCAAGTGGTTTATACAAAGTTCATGTTGATGTCGAGATTAGAGGTGGTTATTTCATATTTGTTAGTCACGTCTTTGAGTTATTTCACTACTTACGTGAATAATTTTAAGTATTTATTACGTTATATATTATATATATTGATATGTATGTTTACATAGTCACTGTTTTGTACTGCATGTGGTATATTTGACCTGAAACTGTTATTTCCAAAATTGTACTAAGATTAAGGGATGTTGGCATCTTGATATGTATCCTCATCACTTTGCATATATTTAAGATTATCTTACTGTAATGCTGACAAGTTACTCAAACTATGTTTTCCCTTTCAAGCATTGCAATATAATGTTGAAAGAGAAATAAGGCTCCCCTAAAGTACACTGTGTATGTTGAATTAGAAGTTTATCATTCTACTACATTATACAAAAGTCACACAATAATGTGATATTTTAATAAAAAAAAAATTGTTGGTTATATTTTTGGATAAAAAAATGGACATATTCGGTAAACATCAACATTATGTAATATTACAAGAGCATGTATTTTTTAGAATGTTTCCCCAAATCTCAGAAATAAAAATATATCATTCCAAGTGTGCTATCAAATTATAGTCCTATTTGTCCTGTAAAAGGTAATATAAAATATGTTAAGGTAGACTACAAATGCAAAAGGGTATATTGTGTGGAACTAAGAAAACTTTGAAAAAACATGTTCTGGGACTCAAGGAAATTTTGTGAGATAAAGGCTTGGGGACTCAAGTTGTTAACAGGCTGCACTTCAAAAGTGGTATTTAAGATCAGGCCGTGCCACTGCCTCAAGATCCAGGGCAGCAATATAACAACTTTCAGAGATAAAATTGATGTGTGCTGTAAAACTGCTAGTTTGACAGGCTGCCAATAGCATATAACAGGACATTTCTGAAAGTGTTTTGATTTTTCCTATGTGTAAGTATGTAAAAATATGAAGCTGGGTTGCTTCAACATACATTCTAATTACCTGAAACACACATTCTAATTAACTGAATGCTGCAATATTTCATCTACTGATGATCACAGTCCATTTTGCACCAGGTGTGTGTCATTTAGGGTCTTTATGGACAAGGAGAAGGCTCACTTTTAGATCAACGTGGCAGATAAACAGGTAGTCACAAAATTCATGCTTCATTTACTGCCTCAGGTGTAAAACTTGTAGAGAAGTACATATTTATTCACAAAGATAAAAAATAAAAAAATCTGATTTATGTAAATAGCTATATGTATTGCAGTGCTGTAATTCCTGAATTTTGTGCTGTTCTAGGAGCTTTCTGTTAAAGATGCACTTCACTCAGACACAGATGTGTTTAAACGGAATCAGATGCAAAATATATGAAAACTGACTCTGATTTGTATTAATTCTTTGCTGTTATATACTCCTTTATAAACTATTCACACTATTGCTGTAGTACCATGCATTACTGAGTGTGTTACCACTGTAAGTGGCATGATACTGCCACTTATGATAGACATGAATCGTGGTATGCTGCCAAACATGCCACATGCACTTTATTTGGTGCATTTTGGTGAATGAAACAGCCCAATTGAATATGGGCAATATTCAATTGAATAGGCTGCTTAAAGGATAGGTTCACTTTAAAAATAAATAAATAAATGCAAATTTTTTTCCAGGTAAAAATAATGTGCATTTATTATTTATTTGTAATAGGAGCCTGCAAAGCATTGTCCCATCGATCAGCAGATTGATGATGCTATGCAGGTCTCCTGCACACTGTCAGTGTATCTGCTTGCCTGTACATCCCAAATGTATAAGTCAATACTCCCTGGCAGGAAGACTCAATGAACTAACACAGACAGCGCCGTGGTAGTTCATTGAGAACTACAAGCCGGGAGGAAGGAGGGCGGAGCCCCCGAAGATGGATGTGTCCCAGGGAGGCTCCATATCGCTTGGGACCGTGAATTGTGAAATTCCACTTCTTCCGCACTTAAGAACAGCTTATAGCCGCAGCTAGAGGCAAGGAATCACTTTTCTTACAAAACCACCCTTACCAGCTTTTTGCTCACCTATCCCCAAGCACTGTAGCTAAACGATGTGCATTAAAACCCCTACTCCTCTATCTACAATAACGTCAAATCCCTTATCAATGGGGATTCCCATTTTCTATTCGCTTTACTTTTCAAGGTACCAAACATACATACAGGTCCTCTGATGAATTACTTAACACCCTACAAAAGCTGCACCTTATTGAATGTTCTCCAACTAATTCTCGTACACGTACATCATCCAGCTCTCCAATAAACTCCTCTAACCCTAAAGCAGATGGAGGTCGACCAAATTCCACCAAAAGAGGTTGTTTTAATTCTCCTGACATGGAACCTGAAGATACAATGGATTGAATGACTTTTGCTTAATAGCTTGAATGGTACATTGTTTAGAATTACAGCCTTTCCAGGGCCTTTAATGATATTTCACTGTTAGTTAACTATAGCCATACCTGTTCAAATTTTTTTTTTTTCTTCTCTACTCATTTCTGAATTTTTCTTATGCCTAACATATTCCCAGATAAACTTATCTGAAGTTTATCTTCAATACCTTCCCTTTATTTTCCCTAATCCCCTTCCTCCCCATCCCTTCCTTCTCTGCCCTCCTGCCCCACCCCGTTCTTACCTTTTCTTACCCCTTATTTGTATTGGTGAGTTAAATACTTTTTTCAAAACTAAAACGAATTAGTTAAATTACTATATTAATCTTAGAAATTGTATTAGAAATTTTACAAAGGCAATGCACCTGTTGGTTTTCTATTTCTGATTTATTATATGAAGAATACTAAAACCTTAATTCATTAATGGTTATTTCATGGTATGTATCATAGATATAACTATGTTTAGTTACCCCTATTTTATAGTAAAATATATAAGCTTATTTTCGCCCCATATCATTAGGGTTATTAGTTAACTCAACCTTTTTTTCTTTCTTATTGCCATATTTGGGTTATAAACACGTTTCTCTCTGAGTATGAAAATCCGCTGAGATCCCGAGAGCTAGTCACTGCTCTCTCAACATTTCTACCCTAGGATATTCTTCTGTGTTGTCTTTCCTTTTATTGAGGGACCTCCTTGGGTAGACACTAGGCCTCTGAGTTTGTGCTTCATACACACTCAGTGCGCCACCTTTTTTAATGTCATTTTCTACACAAATTGATCAAAATTCAATTTCAATGACTCTTATTCTCTCCTTTTCTCTTGTCATCCTGATTCTATTCTCTCCTTGTTCCAAGGTCTAAATATTCCACAAAAAAAGCACTAAGGTCTTTCACTCTCTAGCTTCTTCAAAATCACATATAGTATGCCTTCAAAAAACATACTTCTTAGATACTATAAATGTCAAATTGTAAAATATGTGCAGTGCAAAACATAAAGTCTCTTCAAATACTGCGGAGTGATTTTCAGATGTTCATAAAGCATGAATAAACAATCTCCATCATTATGAGGAAAAAGACAGCATATCCCAGTGATGAAGGTGCCTCATAATATAAAACATGCAGGTGAGCACAAACTGTGAATCCTGCCACCAAGAGTACTTCCAGCCTCTCACCTTATTTACTCGACCCGTGAGGGTCACACAGCTTATAATATCCTTGTGTCAGGGTCATTCAATCTGATGTTTGGGCTCATTCAGGGCACATTTCAGGAAAGCCGTCACAGAGGTATTATGCAGATAAAACAGATGAACAAATCTAATGCTCTCCGTATGGTTAAAACACTCTTATTTATTGACAGAAAATTACTCACTATTCAAGCACCTCCACAGTATTTGAAGAGACTTTATGTTTTGCGCTGCACATATTTTACAATTTGACATTTATAGAAGGTTTTTGAATTGCCTTTGTTGTGCTTGGCGTGCAATCATTATCTGTCTCAGTATTGACACTGTGTGCGCTGAATATTTTATCATTAACTTCAAAGATACTGCCACTCCCAAATATTTTGGCTCAATTTACCCCCACCTTTTTACAGCTTCTGGGAAGACCAAACAGTGAGGAGTGTTAAAGTGGTTGTAAAGTCCGCCCCCCCTCCAAAAAAACCCCCTGCAAAGCAAAGGCATACTTACCTTGGAACGAAGCTGTTGCAGCGGTCTTGGCACACCGCTGTGACCGGCGACATGCTTCTTCCGGGTCTTTTGCTCCCCGCGCTGTGATTGGCGGAGCTTCGCTAACTTCACTCCCGCGCATTTACGGCTCGTCAACAGAAGAAATGCCATCCTGGGCTACGCCGAGTGCAGATTTTTCAGTGCACATGCAGATACAGGGAATATCTCCTAAACCATGCAGTTTTAGGAGATATTCCCGGGACCTGTAGTTTAAAGTGGTTGTCATGAGTTGACAACAACTTTTTTTTTTTTATAGAAATTTTATTCGATTTTTTTTTCAAATGCAGGAAAAAGCGATTGATGAAACAACACAGTGAAGTAAAATGGCATTGTTATAATGGTACACATGTAGTTATAAAGTCATGAAGACAATTTAAGTTTGCCAAGGTCTAGGTGGGGCCAGGGTAAAGGGGAAGGTCGGCGGGGGGGTGGGTAGGGAGGAGGGTGAGGGTAAGGGAAGGAAAGGATGTCCAAGATTAGAGCAGATCAGTTATTTTTTGGGTGGAGGTTAGAGGCCTGCGTATCCAAAGAAGGGTGGGAAGGATAGAGTATCCTTCGGGTTAATGGGAGTCCACAAATGTCCAAAGTTGCAGCATCTTCCCATTATGGGGACCAAGCGGTCTTCAGTAGGACGATGAGGAGGTGTCATGAGGGAATCGTTGGAGGCATGTCGGAAGACCTAATATCCCACTAGATTTACTGACTGGTGTCAAGTGTCCTTGAGGCAGTGAGCTCTGTAGTGTCTCCTGGGGGAGATTTTCCAAGTATAAGTCCCACTTTCTGTGGTAACGAAGTGTGGACTGTTGACAGAGATAAGGATCATTGTGTGTCATTGTTAGGTCCAGGCTTTCCTTTTTCAGCAGGGCCTGTAGTTCTTGTTTAACTGTCTTGATTGTAGGGGGCATGGGTGAGACCCACTGTCTGAGAATAGCTCTCCTGGCTATCATGTAGCAAGTGGTGAGCCAAGGTATATTTTCCTGGATAATCTTCAGTTGGTGGGTTGGGGGGGGGGTCCCCGTAGGGGAGTGGTAGGAACCAAAGAGCAGCAGGTAAAGGTTCTTATGGGGACATAGGCCAGTTACTGTAGCTGACAATTTTTCGATGATGTCCCAGAGGCATGAGATGTAGGGGCAGGACTGGAGTCTGTGTAACAGGGTTGGTCTGTGTTCTTTGCACCATGGGCAGTTCTGGTAGTGTTGGTCCATCCCTTGTCTCTGGGGTGGAACATAGGCACGGTGCATAATTTTAAATTGCTGTTCTCGCCAGGATTCATTGGTGACAAATGTCCTGGTTGTGGTGTAACCCTTGAGTATATGTGAGAAAGCATCTAAGGAAAGTATGTCTCTGTTCCAGGCCATTAGCAGGTTGCCCTTCAATAGTTTAGATGAAGAAGATGATAATGATTTGTATAAATGGGAAATTTTATAGGCTTGAAGTTTGATGAAGGAGTCTAAAGCGCTTCTCTTTACTGGGGCATAGTTTGTTGAGGAAGCTGAGAGATTGGCAGACATAGAGATGGTGGTGGGGAGGTAGTTTGTATTTGTTGGCAAGAGTCTTGAAGGGTAGAGGTGAACCATTAGTGGTATTGTACAGTTGGGAGAAGTGGGTTAGTCCTTTCGAAGCCCAGTTTTCAAAGGTCGGTGCTGTATAGCTTGAGAAAATAGAGCGTGTCCCCTGATTGGGAGATGGATGGAAACTTGTGGCAGGACCTTTGATTTTTTCTTTATTTCCCTCTATGCCAGGATAGTGTCCATGATTAACAAATTGTATCTCAGAGACGTGGGGAGAGATTTAGTCTCACAGTGGAGCAGGGCCGAGAGATCGAAGGGGGAAGTAATTTGGGATTCCAGATCAAAGTTCGAGTAATGGGAAGTGTGTGAGATCCAATCCAGGCCTGATCGCAAGAGGCAAGACAAGTTGTATAGGCAGGTGTTTGGCAAATTTGTCCCTCCCTCATGTTAGGGGAGGAATCATTTTTGGAGCGAGATTCTAGGTTTGCGATTGTGCCAGATAAATTTAGATAGGGCCTTGTGGAGTCTTTGGGTGTCAGTATGTTTCAGCAGGAGGGGGATGGTTTGCAGTGGGTACAGCAGTTTTGGGAAGGATACCATTTTGTAGAGGTGGCAGCGGCCGAAGAAGGAGAGGGGGAGGTTTGTCCAATTTTCCAGTTGGTTTATTATTTTAGTCACTATGGGAGGGAAGTTCATGTGATAAAGGGAATGTGGAGTTTTGCCTATTCTTATCCCTAGGTAAGTTATGTGTGTTCTTGCGATTTGGGGAGTTAATTGCCCATGATGGGGGGTGGGCTTGGAGAAGTGGAAGAACTTCGCTTTTCACAAAATTTCTTTTGAGTCCAGAGCACCTTCTAAAGTGTGTGAATATTTGTTGAATGCATGGAATGTCCATTTGGGGGTCAGATGTGAAAATCAGGATATCGTCAGCGAACATCGCTGTTCTGAGTTCCGTGGAGCCTACTTTTATCCCCTGTAGCTTGGGGTGGTAGGAGGTATCGGGACAGGAGTTCAATGGCGAGATTGAAAAGCAAGGGTGTTAGAGGGCACCCCTGTCTCGTGCCCTTGTGGAGCGGGATCCTATTAGATATGATTTCAGATGCTATGACTTGTGTGGAGGGATTTGCGTACATAGTGGAGATGGGCCCGTGAAGCCGAACCTCTCTAGGACCAGCCGCAACCTTCGGAAGCTGACGTTGTCAAATGCTTTTTCAGCGTCTAGCATTATTGTGGCGTTTTCCGAGGCTGGGCCGGTCCTCGCCAGGTCTAACACTGTTAACACCTTCCTGATGTTTGAGACTGCAGAACGGCCTTGTGTGAAGCCCGTCTGTGCCGGATGAATAATGGTGGCAGCCAATCTGCAAGCGATAATTTTGGAGAGCAGTTTGGAATCTAAATTTAGCAGGAAAATTGGGCGGTAGGAACCGGGCTCTGTGGGATTTTTGCCTTTTTTGGGGATCAGTTTTATATGGGCCTGATGTCCAGAGGGAAGGTAGGGGACGCCATCTAGTATGTGCTGAAAAACCGTGGCCATGGTGGGGACTAGGGTATCTGCATTCAATTTATAAAATTCTGATGTAAAGCCTTCTGGGCCTGGGGCCTTACCAAGGGATAGGGATTTCATTGCTATCGCGATTTATGCTGGGGTCATTTGCGCATTTAGGCTAGCTAATTGCGATTCATTCACAGAGCGAAGGGAGATTTGCTCGAGGAACTGTAGATTGTCTGCTCATCAATGGGGTGCGGATCGTAGAGAGATGCATAGAACTTTTCTAATATTGCATTGATGGCTTTAGGTGAAGAGATCAACCCCCCACAGTAGTCCTTAAGGGGCGGCTATGTGCGAAGGGGTGTGACTACCCTTACAAAGACGGGCCAGTTTCCCTGGTTTGTTCCCTAATTTGTGGAATCGCAGATCTGTTATTGAGTGATGAAGTTTTTCGTGCTGCTCTGCCCATGAATCAAGTCGTGATTTGGCTTTGTGCTATTTTGCCCTGTTTTCAGGGGGGTTAAGGAAAGTCAGTTGTGCTTGGGCTGCTCTTAATGCAGAGCTAGCTGCAACGTATTCTTTTTTGACTTTCTTTTTGTGAGCAGAGGTGTAGGAAATGATCTTCCCCCTAAGAACCACTTTACATGCTTCCCAAAGCAAGTTAGGGTCGGTAGTGTGTTCTTGGTTGGTCTCTAGATATTCGTGCCATTTTTGCTGGAGAGTCTTACGGATGGATTGGTTTTGCGTTAGATAGAAGAGGAATCACCATATTCTTATGGGGTTTGGGATGGTGAGACCTGGGATCTCTATTGATATGGGGGCATGGTCAGAGATTGCTATGTCTTGAATAGCGGGCTCAGCTCTGTGATCGGCTATCTCTGAGTTGGGGAAGACATAGTCAATTCTGGTCAGGGTGTTATGCGGAGGGGAGAAGAAAGTGAATTCTCTGCCTGTCGGGTTTGCCTGTCTCCACAAACCTATTAGGTTTAGGCTCTATGTGAAATTGGCAAGAGGGGTAGTGGAAGGTGGCGGTTGTGAGGGTCGCCTACAGCTTGATTTGTCTTCTAAGGGGTCTAGTGCCTGGTTAAAGTCACCTCCCATCAGTAAGGGGAGATGGAGGTAAGGGGCTATCGTTGATGTAAGGTGCTGGAAGAAGAGTTTGGAGGGCGTGTTGGGTGTGTATACATTGCATAAGACCCATTCGCGCAAATCAGTTTTCAGATTGGCTATGAGTAGAGTTGAGCGAACCCGGACTGTAAAGTTCAGGTCCGTACCGGACTTTAGGGTGTCCGTGCCCCGAATCCGAACATTTGAAAAGAAGTCCGGGTTTGGTATTCGGGTATTTTTGGCGCCTTTTCTATAGCTGCTGGGCAGCCAATCAACAAGCTTTTTACTAGTTTGCCCTTAGAAGCCATCACAGACATGCCTACTAATGGCATGGCTGTGATTGGCCAGTGCATCATGTGACCCAGCCTCTATATGAGGCTGGAGTTACATAGCGCCGTGTGTCAGATGGTCTCAGACTAGAGTAGCGAGAGCTTCATGGCGGTGCTGTGAGGGAAAGATTAGCGTTCACGACCATCTCAGACTGCATTAGGGAGACCTTAATTGCGGTCCTGTGAGGGAGACATTAGCGTTCTGAACCATCTTATAGTGCATTAGGGAGAGGTTCCTATTGGTGCCCTGAGGGAGAGTTTATCATTCTAAAACCAACTACTACTGCATTATTGAGAGGTTCCTGTTGGTGCCCTAAGGAAGAGTTTATCATTCTAAAACCATCTACTACTGCGTTAGGGACAGGTTCCTGTTGGTGCTCTGAGGGAGAGATTATCGTTCTAAAACCATCTACTACTACATTAGGGACACGTTCCTGGTCATGCTCTGAGGGAGAGTTTATCGTTCTAAAACCAACTATTACTGCAGTAGGGAGAGGTTCCTGTTGGTGCTCTGAGGGAGAGATTATCATTCTAAAACCATCTACTACTGCATTAGGGAGAGGTTCCTGTTGGTGCTCTGAGGGAGAGTTTATCAATCTAAAACCATCTCCTACTGCATTAGGGAGAGGTTCCTGTTGGTGCTCAGAGGGAGAGTTTATCGTTCTAAAACCATCTACTACTACGTTAGGGACAGGTTTACGTTGATGTTCTGAGGGAGAGATTATCGTTCTAAAATCATCTCATACTGCTGTAGGGACAGGTTCCTGTCAGTGTTGTGAAAGACAGATAATCGTTCTAAAATCATCTCATACTGGTGTAGGGAGAGGTTCCTGCTGCTGGTGAGAACGGTGGAGAGGTTCCTGCTGCTGGTGTGAACGGTGCATTTCTTGCACAAATATAAAAAGTACAATTTATTATTCTTTTTTTTTAGTATTAATAAATAGTGCTACATAGTACTTTTGTGTCCAGAATGAGGAGAGCGTCAAATAATGGACGTGGTCGTGGTGCTGCTGGTGTTGGTGGTGTTGCTGAAGCTCCTCTTGCAATGAGAGGACTTGGTAGATCTGTGCCAGCTACACGCACAAGTGAAACACCTTCCTCAGGTAGCTGACAGAACCTTCAACGTTATCTGGTAGGCCCAAAAGGTGCTCAACGAATGGTGAGGCCAGAACAAGTACAGGCGATAGTAGATTGGGTGGCTGACAATGCCTCCAGTTCCTTCACATTGTCTCCCACCTGGTCCCTTGATGAAAGCTCAGAGTTGGCACCTGAACCCCATGGCCATCTGTCTTTCACCTCAGCCCCTTGTAAATCAGCCAAGCAGTCTGAGCCCCAAGTCATGCAGAAGTCTCTTATGCTTTTTGATGACTCTGCTAGTGTGCTTTCCGTGGTCCATTCACATAGCCCTGCCCCAGAAGTGGAAGACATTGAGTGCACCGATGTCCAACCACTTCTGTTGCAGGATGAGGACATGGAAACACTACCGCAACACGTCTCTGATGATGATGAAACACAGGTGCCAACTGCTGGGGCTTTCCTCAGTGTGCAGACTGACAAGGAGGGCAGTGGTGAAGAGTGGGTGGAAGATGATGAAGAGGATGATGAGGTCCTATACCCCACATGGAATGAAGGTTATGCAAGTGACGTGTGCAGTTTGGAGGAAGAGGTGGTGGTCGCACAGAGGCACCAGCACAGCAAAAGAGGAATCAGGTTGCAAAAGCGGAGCGAGCGTCCCTCTAGACAGTATGCCTGCTACTACCCACCGCACCCAGGGATCTGGCACACCAAAGGCAGCTCAAAGGCATTTCCCAGCGTGGCAGTTCTTCAGACATTGTGCTGACTACAAGACACATGTGGTTTGCACACTGTGCAATGAGAGGCTGAAGCGAGGCACAAATGTTCTAAACCTGAGCACAACCTCCATGACCAGGCATCTAAATTCAAAGCATTTGCTGCAGTGGAATAAGTACCTCAAAATCCAAGAAAGAGCTCGGCCTCCTCCTGCTTTCTCTTCTGCTGCTGCCTCGGCCACTTCCTCCACCTCTACAGTGCCACTGTCACCTGCCACCCAGCAAACAGAGCATTTGACAGCAACGCCACCATGTCCCCCACCGTCCCCAAGCATTTCCACATGGTCCCATGGAAGCTTACAGCTCTCCATCTCCCAAACACTGGAGAGAAAGAGGAAGTACCTCCCTACTCACGCACAATCCCTGGCCCTGAATGCCAGCATTTCGAAATTCCTGGCCTTTGAAATGCTGTCATTCTGTCTGGTGGACACGGACAGTTTTAAAAACCTGATGGTGGTGGCTGTCCCACAGTACGTGGTTCCCAGCCGCCACTACTTTTCCAGGCGAGCCATCCCTTCCCTGCACAAACAAGTCGGGGAAGAGATCAAGTGTGCACTGCACAACGCCATCTGTGGCAAGGTCCACATAACCACTGATACATGGACCAGTAAGCATGGGAAGGGACGCTAAATCTCGCTAACTGCACACTGTGCAAATGTAGTGGTGGTGGGCCTGAGGCGGCTAGCCGTTTGGCGCATGTCATTCCGCCACCGAGGATTGCAGGGCATTTCTCATTGCCTCCTGTTGCCTCCTCCTCCTACTGTGCTTCCTCCTCCTCCTCCTCTACCACCCCCTCATCCGCTCAGCGTAACACCTTCACCACCAACTTCAGCACATCCAAGGGGAAACGACAGCGGGCTGTTTTAAAACTGATGTTTGGGGGATAAACCCCACACTGCGCAGCAGCTGTGGACGGGCATTGAACAACAGACCGATGAGTGGCTGTTGCCACTGAGCCTCAAGCCCGAACTCCGAGTCACCGTTGTCGGTGAGTAGCCAGACAACAAGTTACGGGCAGGTGTCGACGACGCGTCAC
>BLSH010100672.1:331882-343385 GCA_018402905.1 Glandirana rugosa | reverse complement strand
CTTCAGCCCTACCTCCCTGTAGTCCGGACCTAGGATGTGGTGTTATCATTATACACATAAGGTCTTTCAAATTGTTAGTCGTCTATTTCTAAGAGGTTTGTGGACTACAACCGCGAAGTTAGTAGGGCTGTGGTACCAACAATACCATAGTCCTACTAACTTCGCGTAATAAAGATAATAATGTAACATTATATTTTACTTTAGGAAATTGGGTGGTATTACGTCTTAGTCACCCTCGGGGCTCACACAGTGAACGGTCCAGCGGACGGTGGTCTACGGTAGTCTCACAGGGGTCGCCTCAAGGAGGAAGGTAGTCCTGGGGACACCTGATGGAAGGAGGCACTCCGCTGGGGATACCTGATGGAAGGAGGAACTCCGCTGGGGACACTCTGATGGCATCTGGTGGCAGGCGACCTGGCAAGTGACACACTCGGGGCTCCCACTGATTCTGCATTATGGTGGGTTAAAGGATTTCATTTTATATTACAATGTAATAATAGAAATAATGCGCTTCAATCATCCTGATACCATAACAACCATGGTGTCGGGATGATTGAAGCGCCAACATCAGGTGTTTGGAGAATCTTTATCTGCTGATTGTTAAACTTTCTGGAATACACATATTACTATTGTGGTGTAGGATCCAGGCCTGATGTCCCTCCATCCCGACTTCTTTCCTTCTCTCTCCTTCCCTCCCTTTTTCATTCTTTCTTTCTCCCTCCATCCCTCATTCATTTCAGATTCCAGCCACACCCCTTTGAGCCAAGCCCCTTTAAGCCATGCCCACTATTTAGTTTAAGCCACGATCATTCTTTGCCGTGGGGCATAAAACATGCCACATTTTTCCGGGCTCAAGCCCCTGGGCTTTTTCCCACCTAGCAACAACCCTGTTACCCACATAGGGTTAGGACTGCATGTTTCTTGTCTGCATATTGCCACAACTGCCCATTCTTTGCCCTAGTATTCTTGTTGTAGTCCACATATAGTTAAAGCAGTAGTAAAGTTTGAAGAAACGTTTTGCCCTTGCCAGGCAATGCTATAAGGTGATACTATGCATCGCAGACTTGACAGACGTATGACAGACTTGCCTTGGAATGAAGCCCTCCAGCAGAAAGCTGTCATCACTGGCAGGGCTTCCATCTTCCCCCAGTCTTCCTTCCAGGTTCACGGGCTCCAGCGGCCTTACTGGCCGAGCCATGATGATGTCATTCCCGCACATGTGTGCAGGAGACAAGGACATAGCACGGCGCTCTGAAGGAACAGCATGAGCATGCCGTTAATTCAGAGTGCATGTGCCAGTGATGTCCCCACTGCAGGTGTAGCGCCCTCCTAGTTTGGGCACTAGAGAGTGTATATAGTTTTTGGCTCTGCTTAACAGAAGAGCTGACAGGTAAATGTATGTGCTGTCTGTTTATCAGATAGCCTGATTTAAGTAAGGTCTGCTCAGTGTGCTCTGGTGCGGTTTCATATGGTCTGGAGATTGTTTTACCCTGTGCAGTAGCACCGGTCCCTATTGGACAGAGGGAGAAAACCTCAACCAGTGACAGCAGGTGTATTTGAGGGTGGTTCTGACCAGCTAGCAGGGGAGTGGTGCCCCACTGCATCTTGGGTGAACACCTTCATATAAAAAGGGAGCACATGGGCTCAAGGTTAGGAGTCCCAGCCCACCCAAGCCTGAGGGGTGAGGTGTATGTTCAGCTCTTGGCTGCTAGGCCCGAGAGCCTATCCAGGAGGCTGCCGGCTGCTAGGCCTAGTCAAGGCCTATCCGGATGCTGAAGCTGCAACCCACAGTTCTTTGAAAGCTGACAGAGGGAGGATGTCCTTGGATTCGGTCTGATACTGCAGTGGCAAAGTGTCGCTTGGAGGTTGGCAGAAAGGGCTACCGACTGTCCCAGGACATGGTGTGGGTACAGATCTGTGAGAGAATCCCTGAGACTGTGTGTTAGAATTCCCCCTGCCCTCATATCAGCTTTGTTGGGTGTCCAGCTAGAAAGGAGACACTGGAGAGTCTTGAAGAGCAGAGTCCAGCTTCTGTCCTTACTGCTTAACAAGGGAGCTGTTCTGCTAGAGTCAGCCTGCCATAAAGTGCCTTGGTAGTCGGCTACACTGAGTTAGAAAGGAAACACTGGTTGGTGTCTTGAAGAAACAAAGTCCGGCATGTCCTTTGTTCTTTAAAGATGGACTTTTGTTTGACTGGAGTCAGTCTGCTGTGTGAGGCCACTGACCGCCCTCTGTACAGAACATAGGGAGAATTTGTCCTCAGTTACATTCAGTTACTTGGAGTATCCCAGACCTATCCTTCTCCTATCCAAGTTCAACAATAAAGCATTGAAAAACTCACCCCCTAGACTGGTCATTGGAAACTAGCAGGATTGTGTGTGCACCTGGCTGTGTGAAAATACCATAGTGACTGGCTGCAGAATATTCAGAGGGAGGCTCGGGTCAAATAAATCAGCGGCTCCTACGGGGGGTAGCGCTACATGTGGGGGCTCGTGAGTCCGGGATTATCCCCTGAATTTATCGCAGCAATGGTTGTCACTAGCAACGGCCGGATAAAGTGTTTGAGAAAATGTTATTTTGTCATGTCTTGCCGTGTGGATTGCGGGATCACAATTGAAGAGAAAGAAAGAAGAAGTGTCCTATGCTAATGTCTGCTCTACAGTGTTAAGTGCAACCATTTTGTCAGAAAGTAGAGAAAGCAAAGTTTATTTGGAAGTCAAAATGGTGGCTGTGGAGGGCCATGTGCGCACGTGTACTGTGCGAGTGAATGTTTGCTGCACAGTCACTAACAGGACACTTGCAGGTCACAATGGAGAAGATTGTGATTTGAAACACTGGAGAAGGAGTGTTGCCTGCCCGTCTGCTATGCTTGACGCTGTCTGCTTCACAGTAGCGCTTATCGATGTCGGTGGTTAAGCAATAGCAGTGAAGGGGTTAACTCGCAGCGTGGGAAAGTGCACGCTGAAGAGACCCGCCAGAGGGGCGGTGTTGCCGCCATGCAGTCAGTCAGTCTGGTGTGGGCGGAGTCGCCGTCCACCATCGGCCAATCCGGAGCGAGGAGGAGAGCCCTGACATCACTTCCCCCTCCGGGTGTAGCCGAGAAGAAGCCGCGTGTTCAGGGTAGTAAGATGGCGGAGACCAGAGAGACTGCATGTGTTGCAGAGCTGGAGAAAATGGCTGAATGGAAGAGCTGCAGAGTGACCGACACTGGGGTGAGATTGAAGCACAAGGGAAGCCTCCCATGTAACGCTGGAGGTAAAGAGCACCTGGGACTGGTATGTGGCAGATGCCGACGGGTGACTGTAAAGCTGAGTGCCTGGGGTCAGTGCGGTCATTGCAGGGAGATGCCGCTGCAGTTAGAATCCGGTGATTGCCAACCGAGGGTTCTTCAGATCGCTTGGGAGACAGGCTGTACCACGGAAGTGACCTTGCCTATTCCCATCTCTGCTGGGGGAGACAGACGTGCTCCGCGGGCGCCACTAGAATCGGGGCCGGTGGTCTACACCCATACCATGGTCTGCCAAACCCAGGAAACTTGTGTTTCTATGGTGCAGCAAATACGGCAGCCATCGTTACCAATAGTCATCCCTGCAGCCCCTGTGCAGGTTATTAAAGCGGCAGAAGGATCCCACTTAAACCAGCAAGAAAAATCCACCAGTCCCTCAAGTGAGGAGAGACCGGGGATTATTGATGTGGGATCCCCCAGCTTTGTGTTTCGTTATGCGTCCATAGAAGAAGGACTAGGTGACTGGGGATCAGGAACGGACACAGAGTGGGACTGTGAGGCCTCTGACGGGGACGGATCTCTGTGTGTGGAGCAGGCGGTTGGAAGCCAGGAAGAAGCATCCATCCTTGTTCAATGTGCCAAAAACTTGGGCTTTTGTGAAACATATGCCAAGCCTATGCCAAGCAGAGCTCCTGATCTATCCCCTCCTCGCACCTACGCTCGGGCCCGAGCGCGAAATGATGCTTACACCCTTCTCATCAAGAAGGAAAGAACCGTCTATGTCCCAGCAGGCAAGGGTGATAGGAAAACTTTGCCAAAGTTCTCCCGCTTACAGCGTCTGTTACAATGCAAGGTTGCCCTTGAGTATGGGTATGACTACCCCATGCTCCCCAAGAGATTATGGAAGAGATTGAGGCCAAACATGATATATGGTGTGATGAAGCTGTGTGGGACTTCATGTTCATTCCAAAGCCCTACAGGAATCAAACTAAGCCGGCCTTATGGAAGGAGTTTTTGACTGTCCAGGAGAGCTGGAACTTCGGAAGGTCAATCTACATTGACAAAGTGGTTGTCAAGAGGCCAAAGAGAAAGGACAGTGAGTGGTCCTGCAACATCTGGGGTCCCAGTGGAGGGATGGTCCAGGTTCCTCACCCAGGTTTCTACCTCTGAACCACATTCCAATGGTTGTTTGTTTCAAAAAGAAAAGTGTTCAGATGTCAAGTCAGCTGCTCCAAGAGATGACCAGCTGAGAATTGTTCTATACAGTTGGAGATTCCAGAGTTGAAAGTTGTTACTGGGGGGTAATCTTTGTGAAGAGTTCTTTGAATGGACACTTTGCGAAGATCTTTGGGCCAGTTGGCCAATGTAAATGTTTTGAAACTGCAAGTTAAAGGGGCTGCTGCTATGTCAAAAGGCAGTTGCCCAGCACCTATGTTCTACAAGTGATGTGCTGTAGGAAATTACTTCCTCTGTTGCAAGCTCCTACTGTTGTTCTACAAGTAACATGTTGAAGCAAAAAACTTCTTCTGTTGCAAGCTCCTTCAGAAGTAAACTGTCAAATTTATGGAATAGGACTTTGAAGCTCAACATTTTTAAATATGTTAGTTAGATAGTTTGGTAGGATGATGTTGTTCTATTTCTTTTTCAGGTCCACAAGGAGACAATGGGGTTTATTTACTATACCGCTCAGGCGCACATTTGCGCAACTGTGCGCTATTTAACGGCAGATATGCGCAAATATCGGTAAATAGCGCACATATGGAATTCACTATACCGGCTGGCATTAAATAACGGCCAAACTTGAATTTACTATAGTGGCCAGGTCACAGATAACGGCCAACTCCTTACTCCAGCCCAGACCTGGAGTTGTGCAAATAGAAATAATGTTAGGAGCATAATCTGATCCCCTAAATTGTGCTAAAATAAGCAGTATATTGTTTAAAGATAATCTGCTTTTAAACTGTGTGAAAAAGTGATTTCTACACTGAAATATCTTAAAAAGTCTGAAAAGAGATAAATTCCCCATCTCTTTACTCCAAGGCACAGAGCACAGCTGAGCACAACTGAGCTCAGACACAAAACAACTCTCAAAATAACTCTCATGTAGTAATTCCTTGAGTAGTTAGTAAATACCAAAATGTGACTTATTTTACACACATTTTTTGGGAGTGAAGATGAGAGTTATTTTGCCAAGTGCAAGTTTCTGCCATTCATTCTAATGGTACAATTGTTACTTTATCAATTAAATCCATTTCATGTTGAAAAGAAATGTATCTTTCTCTCAAAGAAATTGTCCTGGCAACGATGTTGCACATTTGATAATCTATTTTTGTTTTTAAGAATGCTACAATGTGAAATCTCTTCATGTTTTGTAAATATTTTTTTTTCTCGGTCACTTTCACTTGCTGCTGTCCATGTCACAAAAATATTTCCCCAAACTCACACAGATGTCTTTACAAACCACAAACAATACCATTGCTTATGGAAATTTACATTTTTTTTTTCTAGAAAAACTTCAAATAGCACTGAAGAAATCCATAAGAATACATCCGAACTCGTCATGTTGTTCAAACACAAACAATACCATTGCTTATGCAAATGTAAAATTAGTGTAATTTATTAATTTAATTCAATGATGAAAAATTGAAATGGAAAGCCTGAAGTAGAAATCCTAACACCTGTCATTCCATCACCTATATGTCCACAGAAATGCAGGATGTGTGTAGATAAGCAGCTTTGCAGTGGAAGGTAGCTCAGCAGATTAGCATTGTTTGTTTCTTGGGTTTGAATCCCATGCAAGCCACGTCCTGTTGTATTTTCGACTCATGATGTTCACAAAACAAACATTACCATTGCTTATGCAAATGTCAAATCAGTGTCCTTTTCTTGCCAAATTCTAATTGAAGAACAAAAGCAGAAATCCTAACTCCTGACATTCCATCACCTATATGTCCACAGAAATGCAGGATATCTGTGTAGATAAGCAGGCTATGCAGCTTTGCAGTGGCTCCGAAGGTAGCTCAGCAGATTAGCATTGTTTGTTGCTTGGGTTTGAATCCCACTCAAGCCATGTCCTGTTGTAATATCTACTTATGTTGTTCACCCAAGTTTTTCACCCTGGCAGCACTGAGTTTCTGGGTTACAATTGTGAACATGCTATTCAATGTCGAGAAATACTCTCATTTCTCTATGTTGTTAAAAATAACGGGAATACTAGCCTAACTTCTCTGTCGGTCAAAATGTTGTATTTTTGGGTAGGAGGGTTACACCACCATTGCAAATCTTCCCAGATACACCATCTAGGCCAAAGCAGTGGGACGGCTGCCTTTACACACACACATGAACATTAATGGCAGCCCAGTCTTAGTCCATTGTGTGAAAATAGGATTTGGCACCCCCTTTGCAGCTACAACAGCCACAACTTTTCTGGAAAGGCTGCCCACAAGGTTTAGGAGTGTCTATGGGAATGTTTGACCATTCTTCCAGAAGAGCATTTGTGAGGTCAGGAACTGATGCTGGATGAGAAGGCCTAGCTTGCAGTCTATGCTCTAATTCAGCAAAAAGGTGTTTTATTGTGTTTATGAACCTTGCTTTGTGCACTGGTGTGCAGTCATGTTGGAATAGGAACAGGCCATCCCCAAACTGGTCCTACAAACTTCAGATCAGGGCTTCTGACTCCAATACAGCAGGAAACCTTGGGGAACAATTAGAGTGGAAACTGCAGGCCTTCTCGTCCAACATCAGTGCTTGACCTTACAAAGGTATATTGCTTGGTATGCTGAGCATGGCTATGGACTAAAGCCTCGTACTCACGGGACGACGATCCAACAGGTCGTATGCGAAATCGATCGTTCGTATGCGCAATTAGAACAGCCGACATACGACGGTCGTACAAGGGGAGTTGTATGAGCAGACTAGAAAACTTGGTCGTACCAACAAGCGGTCATACGACCGTTGTATTGTGTGTACAGAGCAGTTGGTACAACAAGTTGTATTGTGCAAAACACGCATGCTCCGAAGTCAAGAACGGCCGGATGCTAATTACATGCACCTGAACGTTCTTTCTGTGGTCATACGACTGTGTAGTGCAGTCAGTATGCAAGTTACATTATCCAACATACTATTTGAGACGATTGTAAGTACGATCGTCGTCCCGTGTGTACGAGGCTTAAGACCCCCATAAACACTATTAGATTTGCGACAGGTCTTTGGATTCAGATTGACCCAGACCCTTTAATATGAGGGTAAACCATAACATTTTGCATGTGATGTTATTGCTCATCAGGTGTAAGCATTTGAAACATTCATGAAGAGACAGATTGAATGACACTGGTGGGCGTGTACTTCCATTGGGTGTGTCGGTGTGCTAACAATACAAGCTACTCTATATAAATGTGTGCAGTAGGTGGGTTTGGTTTGGTCTGAGAAGAGGCCTGTTTCTTTTTCCTGTGGTGTTTGTGGGAGTAATGCTCTTGTGCATAATGAGTAATGCCTCACTAGAGCTGAAATTATTGTGCATTTTGACCATCAAAAGTGGGTTTCTGTGGTGATTCTGTCAATTGTTGTGTGTATTGTTTATGCCTTACCATGCATTCCTAGTTTCGGAGTATCTGCTGATTGTTTGATCTCATTGCTTAAAGCGGAAGTTCCATGCTTTTTTTTGTTTATTAAAAGTCAGCAGCTACAAAAAGTGTTGCTGCTGACTTTTAATAAACAGAAACTTACCTGACTCCCGGTCCAGCGACGGCTGCTCCCGAAGCCTCGCTCGTCTCCCCCCTCCTCCCTGCGGCGCCGGCATTGCAAGTGTGGGCACCGGCCGTGGCTTCACGGCCGGGCACGCACTGCGCATGCGCGAGTCGCGCTGCGTGTTGCCAGTGGCCAGGAAATCTTCTGGGACCTGCGACGTGTCCCAGAAGATTGCCAGGAGGGAGGGGCCGCCTAGGAGGAGAGGAGGAGTTGCCTAGGCGGCCCCGAGGCGGAAGGTGGAAGAGGGACAGGAAGTCCCTCTGAAACCTGGGGACACCCCCCCCCAAAAAAAAATTACATGCCAAATGTGGCATGTAAGGGGGTGAGGAGTGCTTAAAGCGGAAGTTCCATTTTTGGGTGGAACTCCGCTTTAATCATGTACATGGAAATGCAGCTTATAACTGAACAGACTAAACAATATATATGCGTAGAATATGGTGTGGTGGTGGGTGTTAGAATATGTGCCTTTTTAATATTAAGTTGTGAAGCTTTGTTATAATGACTAAGTTTTCTCAATTTTGCTGTTCAAATTGTGATGTGTGTTGGTGTCCACTGTAAGGTTTCTAACTATTTTAGATTGTAAGCTCCTATGAGCAGGGCTGTTCCAACCTAAGGGTTTTCATTTGTGTGTCATTCACCATTTTTAGTTTTAATATTTAAACGGTAGGAAATGAATGTGTATAATTGTGTTTTTATGCTTGAAAAATAAATGTCAATTATTGACCTCCTTGTTTGTTGTTTCTATTACTTTTTATGTTGGAAGTGAAATATCTTTCTTTAGAATTATGTGAATTCTAAGCTGTAATTTTGTGCCTCAAAACATAATCTTTAGCACACCAGCAAGTTAATTATCCAGGTGTTTAGGTGGAGTCTTTAGATTTAACAGCTGGAGAAAATTGCAGGTAATGAATTCAGCTGGTGGATATGCGGTGTTGTGTGTGTGAAACGGTGTCCTCTGCATTTTTTATTCACCTGCTGTAATACCAGGGACACCATTTCTTAGCAAACTGCCTTAGGGCCGCTTCACACTGCAGCAATGCAGGAACGCTGTGAATCCACTGTGTGTTCCGGCATCGCTTGTCTCCTGGTTGCAGTTCACACTGCTCTATGTGAACTGTGGGGAGTGACAGTACAAAGGTAACAGCGACAAATCCGTTCACATATCGCAGTGCAAACTCACACAGGAGTCTTATTGCATGATGTAAACAGCCCTGCGCTCCAATTCTGACCCTGTGTAAAAAAGGGCTGTGTGTGAGTTTTCTCCGATTTTATGTCTGCCATGCAAATTCAATCTCTATGGCTGAATTCGTATTGCACAGAGCTTGCATACGAGTCACACTGCAGTGTGCGAATCATATGCTATCTCCAAGGTTGGAGCAGTGTGAACCGGCCCTTAAGTTTCACTTTAGCTCGCAAGGTATGTACAAATTCTGCCCTGGGTGCACATAGGTGTGATGCTGACAAACTGAGGCTTCTTGCATTGCACCTGACTCGCATGGCACTTAACATTGGCATATGTAAACTGAAGGGAGGTGTCAATATATTAATGACAGCCCCTTTTCAAATGGTATATTGCATTGCCAAATGTTTACTTGCACAGGAATTGTATTGAACGTGTATGACCACCCTATGTGATCAGATTCTGATGCAGACCAAGCAAAGGGTCCTGTGTGAGTTTGGTCTGAATGTGATGCGATATCGGCCCTACAATCTGTATGGCTGAAGCGCATTGCATGGACATCGTATGTGATTTGCATAGGATTTGCACCAAAATGGAGTGCTATGTGGCAGAGTGCAATGATGTCAACTGGGGCTAAAGCTTACAAAGCAGAAAATAAAACCACAAAATCTTTAATGCATGTCTGCAATGAAACAGTTGCAACTGCGACCAAAAGTGTGGTTTCACCTTCTGACCCAGAATTCCTTGTGATCACCTGGAAGTTCCGGTGCTGGGAGGATGTTAGATAAGTGTTGCTCCAATCGTTTTTGACTAAAAATTAGGGTCCTGGAAATCTAAAAAACATTCATATATCTGTGCACATACAGCTATACATATATATATATAAGCGCATCAATGCACACACAGCCATATATGTGCGCATCACAAGTATATGTTTGCATGCCGATGCGCATATTATAAGCACGCTTGTGTGCATGCGCATATATAAATGGCAGTGGTATCAATCTCATTGGCACAGAGCAATGGCAGAGGAAGAAGAACATGTTATGCTGGCAGTGGCAGCTTTTGTGGGGCAGTCCAGCAAGAGCTAGCCCATCAAGAAGCAGGCCAGGATATTGCGGCACCTCTGTTTCATCTTTGCCAGCCACGGCTTTTTGCCCCACGGGCATTTTTGGAAAACATGCGGGACTCTGATATCTGGAGCAGGTTTTGCTTAAGGAGACCAGCAATTCTGCACCTCTACCACCTCATACAGGAGAAAATCGCACCAATGACAGAACGCAGTCATGCTGTGCCAGGCATGGTCAGGCTATTGGTGACCTTATATATCTTGGGACGAGGCAGCTTTCCTAGCCACTTCTGCAAGTATTATGGGCATAAGCCAACCCACAGTGTCCACAATGTTTATGCAGGTCATAAATGCCATTCTTCACCTTGTACCACAATTTATACACTGGCCACAAAATGAAGATGAGTGGAATGATGTGAAGGTGGCTTTCTACCACCGTGCTCAAATGCCACAAATCTTGGGGGCCATTGATTGTACACATGCGGCAATCAGGGCCCCCAGGATCAGCGAATTTGGTTATCACAACTGAAAACAGTACCACTCCCTCAATGTCTAAGTTGTCTGTGACCCAGGCAGTGGATTATGAGTGTCCAAGCAGCTTTCCCAGGGTCCTGCCATGATGCCTACATCTTGAAGCAGTCTGGACTCTTCAGGAAATTTGAAGGTGGCCAAATGCCACCCGGGTGGCTTATTGGTACAGTATATTATTTTTTTTATAAAAATCAAATGTCAAGTTACATACAGACATGCATGTTTGGCAAAATTAGAGGCTCAACACAGAGAAACAGATTTGTATGCAATGTATGTGCACCTTGGTTGGACACAAGCTGACATCTTGATCCACTTGTGGGCACCCAGCCTGGCAGCTCATCCCAGGAACATTAGAGAGGTTGTCTCTAGCTAATAACATTAATGTGCAGCAAGCTGGAAAGGTTTGCCCCCTCCACAGAAGCTGAACACAAACGACGTGTAATTACAATAATCGATCTCTGTTGGAGAGATTACAAGGACCCTACTCGACGGTCCGACCCACGGGTGTTCACCTAGTTCTACAGTCGAACACAGGTTGGTTCCACGTGTATGTAACGTATGTTTAGACAAAGAGACACAACTCGGAGATTAAAACGGTTTGTACGTACAGACATACATTGAACTGTAAACTAAAAATATTTTTTTTATTATATGACATGGTTATTCGGTGGGCCCACCGTAAACCGGTGGAAGTTTAAAGGACTTCTCAGGTCTGACGAAGTTCTACATCCGTAGTACCGTCCTGGGACCC
>BLSH010100672.1:295813-318178 GCA_018402905.1 Glandirana rugosa | reverse complement strand
TCGGTCTTCCGTTTCTAATGCCGAGCAAGTAACTCTTCGTGCAGTTGCCAGTTCGCTCGCTGACATTCAGGCGACGCTAACGTCCTTGGTCACTTCAGGGCAGGATCTGAGGGCCAGGGTCGAGGCGTTGGAAGCCAGACCTCCCCTAGCACCAGAGGTTCAAGCCCCTTCCGGGTCTGCGGCTGCACCCGGCGTTCCGGCTGTACCTACGCTGGTGCCCGCGATGGCAGGTATGGGTTCAGTCACACCCTCTGTCATTCCGGCCCATTTTGTCCCCGCTAACATCAGGAGAGATATTTTAGAGGGTAAAGACGTCAACCTTGCATCCCTCCTGATCGCAGCACATGACGTTGCCGACAACCGCTCCTACGCTTGCGGGGACGTGTCTGTCATCGTTAAAACCAGGGATCAGAGGCTCAGTCGTAAACTATCCATCCCGGAGTTCGTCCTGGCGTTCAGCATATATAGAGACATCATATGTTCTGTTCAGCCAGGGTGCAGGGAAGAGTTGGACCTGTATTTGTATGCTGTAGTGGATTTAGGCCATAAGTATGGTGGCACTAGTTTTTACGATTACCACCGTTCTTTTTCAGCCAAGGCAGCGGCGGTGTTGCTCCAACATCAAGTAACGGTTTTCTGGGGGAACATTGATACCGAGCTCTTCTGCAGGCATTTTGCCGGTCTGAGGGCCCCGGTATGCGCAAATTGTCAGTCTTCTTCCCATACTACTGCATGGTGCCCAAACACGGATCTTCTTCCCCTGCCCGGGATTCCCCGGCCAGGGGTCAGCGGTGTTACTGGCTCCGGCAGTGTTCCTCAAGTAGACAAGTTGGGCCGGCCTATACATCATCTTGGTAAGGCCCAGATCTGTAACAACTACAATTTGGGGTCCTGCAACTACAATCAGTGCAGGTTGTTACATATGTGTTTTGTTTGTTTCAGGGCCCATCCTAAAACTACGTGCTCCCTGAAACACACTAACAGGCCCTGACTAAGCCGGGTTAATGTTCCTTTGCTGGCAGCCTGGCTGGCGGAACACCCTTCTTCCTCAATCAGGGAATTTCTGGTTTCAGGCTTTTCATTAGGCTTTCGTACCGGGTTCATTTCCCTCCCGCAGATGACTTTTGAGTGTCCTAACTCGCTGTCCGCTATGGATAACCAGGCAGCTGTGGACGCCTTACTGCAGACCGAGTTAGAGAAGGGGTTCATTATAGGCCCATTTTCCGAGTCACCTTTTGATAGGTGGAGGGTTAGCCCTATCGGGATTGCTGTTGGCAAGTTTAACAATAAATTACGTTTGATCTACGATTTGTCACCGCCTCATTCCTCACAGGTACCTAGCCTTAATTCTTTGATCCCGTCCGAGGAGTTTTCCTTGAAATATGCTTCCGTAGATCAAGCAATTCAAAGCATCATCAGGTTGGGGGTCGGGGCCTGGCTGTCAAAAGCTGATATTTCTGATGCTTTCAAGCTATTACCGATTCTTCCCTCTCTGTGGCAATGGCACGGTATTAAGTGGCGAGACCAATATTATTTTGCCACAAAGCTTACTTTTGGGTCCAGGAGCAGCCCGTGGCTCTTCAACAATTTTGCCCAAGCTCTCTGTTGGATTTTGGTGCACCGAGAAGGTTGCCGGGAGGTTATCCACTACCTGGATGACTTCTTGCTAATCGAAGCGGTCCATAGATCTCCTTCCAATCTTGGGAAACTAGTGGCCGTATTTTCGGCTCTCAATGTGCCTTTAGCAGAGAGAAAGATTGAGGGCCCAGCTAAAACCTTGAATTTCTTAGGCATCAGGTTAGATTCCCAGTCCATGCAGGCCAGTCTTCCGACCGACAAGTTGGTGAGGATCCAGGAACGCATCCACGCATGTGCTAGATCGCAGGTATGTACCAGGAGGGAATTACAGTCCCTCTTGGGCATGTTGAACTACGCAATGCGGATAATTCCCCAAGGCAGGTCCTTTGTGTCCAGGCTGCTGTCTCTCCTCCCTCTAGCTGGGGACTCTGACGCCTGCATCAAACTGGACGCTGCTGCACTTGCGGACCTCAATATGTGGGACTGTTTTTTACGTCAGTGGAACAGCGTTTCCATGTTCATCCCCGCTATTTCCGATTCATCTCCCACAGTGGTTTCCGATGCAGCCGCGTCCAGAGGTTTCACGGCCATTTTTGGTAATCACTGGTTGGCTGGGCAATGGCCGGATGAAGTAAAATCCATTCCCGGTTTCTACAAGACCTCCGCCTTGTTTGAAATCTACCCCCTTGTGGCAGCTGCACAGGTCTGGGGTCATTTGTGGGGTGGCCAGACTGTCAGGTTCGTGTCTGATAACGCGGCGGTAGTCGAGATTATCAACAAAGGCAGGTCCAAATCACTGGCGATCATGGCCTTTCTTAGAAAGTTAACCTGGCTCTCCCTGCATGGGAAGTTCCACATCATTTGTTGCTTCATAGAAGGTGCAGGGAACGTGGCAGCCGACGCTTTGTCACGTTTTAATTATCCTTTATTTTTTCGACAGGTTCCAGAGGCGGACCTTCAGGCTACGCCATGCCCGGGTTACTCAACACTCAGGTTGGATTAAGTATTTTACAGGCAGGTGCCAGGGAGCTGATCACCTCTTCTTTGGCAGCCAATACTAGGAAGGCATACGATTCAGCTTGGCAAGCGTTCCTCTCCTTTTTAGTGCAATTTCCCCACGCAGACCGGTTCAGCGTGGAGTGTGTGTTGGCCTTCATCTCCTTTTGCCACTTTAATTTGAAGCTAACTCTGTCTACTATTAAAACTTACGTAGCAGGGGTCCAGCATTATAGGTCCATGCAGTACCCCAATGATCCGTCTTTATTCTCTGCTCATCCCGTTAAGGCTATATTTAAGGGGTTACAAAAGAAGTGCCCACCTACCACTGTTAGCAGACGCCCGGTCACAGGGCAGCTGTTTCGTGATATGTCTGACTTGCTCTCCGCTGCTCCTTTCGGCAGACATGCCAGCCTGGTCATCAAGTCAGCCATATACCTGGCATTCTACGGGTTCCTGAGGCCGAGGGAGTTTTCCATATCTGGTTCTCGGTCCCGGCCTATTTTATTAAAACATCTCACCAGACACCAGGGTCATTTCAGGTTACACTTAGATACGTGCAAGAATAGTCAAGCAGGTAGAGGCTCGGATGTCAGGTATTTTGAAACCAACACAGCATGGTGTCCAGTCAAGGTGCTGGAGGCCCTTTTGGTTCAACTCAAGGGTAAAGCCAGTGATGGGCCTCTTCTGCCGTTTCCTGTTAACCCTCTCACTACTAGCCAATTCATCAAACACGTACGGATTTTGCTGTCTAGACTGGGAGCAAACCCCAAACAGTATTCAGGTCACTCCTTCAGAATTGGTGCAGCTTCGGCTGCTTCTCAGCAAGGGGTCCCCGCACACGTAATCCGTAAATTAGGCAGGTGGAAGTCTTTTTGTTACGTCAGATATATCCCCGAACCTTTTTCTGAGATGTCCAGTGCCTTTGCTCGGTTGGTTGATTAGCTTCTGTCTTGCTAAATAAACAATTTTGTCACTTATTCCTATCCGTGTCTTTTTGCCCCCTTTAAGGCATACTGACATTCATGACCACGGCACACTTCAGGTCTCTGTCCTTTTAATTATGTCTAATTACGTTTCACCATTTCGTTCGGAAGATTCCGAGTACAAATGTTAAGGCTGGCCGCAGGCCTGCCTGTATTTGTAGGAGGAGTCTGGGGCTCATATAACCCAGCCTCCTCCTTCCTATTTCACGGCTTCCGGGAGCGCTTCTCCCACCCTCCCTAGCCCTTAATTTTTTCCATAAATTCTTTTTACAACTACTCTAGGTATGCCCCCTTTAAGGCATACTGACAATCATGACCACGGCACACTTCAGGTCTCTGTCCTTTTAATTATGTCTAATTACGTTTCACCATTTCGTTCGGAAGATTCCGAGTACAAATGAATAAATGAAATAGAAATGAAATGAAGCTTAGGCCTCATACACACGGGCGTATCTTTAAAAATAAACAAAACGTCGGGCCCGACGCCAAGGAAAAAAAATTGGCGTTTTTCGGCGTTCTGCATCGGCGTTAGTGACCGTCGGCGTCAATAGGCGTTTTTTTTTAAAAAAATCACCCCTCTGCTATTTTTCAACCTAAAAACGTTGGCGCCGGAAAACGCCGGTACAATATTAGTTGGCGTTTGTTGGCGTTTTGCGGCATCGGCGTCAAAAAATGCCAAAACGTTACAGCCTCAGAACGCGATGGCCGTGGGTTCTACTTTCAGCTCACTAACGCCGACGCCATCTACAGCTCAAAAACGCCAACGTTTTTATGGGGCCATTGACTAACATGGAGAGCTGCAAAAAACGCCAGAAAACGCCGGCGTCGAAAAACGTCTGTGTGTATGAGGCCTTAAAGTGCAACTGATGATTGTGAGGCCCTCTAGTGGCCAAATGAAAAAACACCAAAACTAAAAAGATGCTTATATAAATGTCAGAGTAAATAAATACATCAGGGTGTGCGTGCCAGGGGTGGTGGTGCAAGAGGTGACACGGAGGTGCTCCCCTTCCTATGACACCCCACTCACCCCTAGGATCGGTACAGTCTGTCAGCAGTCTCACAGTTGACAGATAGACGCCGAGTCCTTCTTGTTTTCAGACGCTGGCCCGCGTCTCAATCCACAGTGGTTGGGGTATTCATGTAACGAGATAATGGTTTCCGTAGTGTAGGGTATCAAGCAAATTAGTAGAAAAGGGATTTAGCTACTTACAGTGGAGAAGTCAGAAAACCGGAGCTTCCTTGCGTTCCAAGAACAAACCGGAAGTGCGTGTGACGCTCTTAGATCCGCCTTAGTCCAGGATAATATTCGCTATCTTCTCCTGGCTCATAATAGAATTAGAATGCCACGGGCCCCAGGGCTTTTCGGGGGCACCCTTGGGGCTGTGGCCCCGCATCTCCGGGCTCCTGACGCCCCTGGTGGGCAATAAATGGGCAGTTATGGCAATATTCCAAGAGTTCCCAGCTATGTTTATGATAGATAGTGGATCATGAGGGCAGTTTTAAGTATTTCTTCCAGGGTTCCCAGACTGATTCAAATTTAGGTGAAGAGTCCAGGATGATATTAGCTATCTTCTCCTGGCTTATGATCCAGGAAATTTTTGTTTGGCTGCAGTGAAGGAAACTGGGGGCTGTTTCCAAGCCCTGGCAATCGTGATCTTTGCTCCCAGCAATAAGAAGTGGGAGAGTTTAACCAGTTGTATATTTACTGCGGATGCGTCCCGCGAATTGCCGTAAATAGGCGGCGATTCGCGCATGCGCAGCTGGGGGGTGGGAGCGCACCGCTCTCATGCCCGGTGCGCTCTGGAGGAGTGTGCCCACGGCTCGGGTGGACCCGATGTCCGCCGGTGAGCAGCAATGAGCTGCCAGAGGCAAAGAACGGGGAACCGCCGATGTAAACACGTCAGTTCCCCGCTCTGTCAGTGGTGACATAAGAGATCCACTGATCCCTGTCATGGCAGCCCAGCCCCCCCCCCACAGTTAGAACACGCCTAGGGAACACAGTTAACCCCTAGATCTCCCCCTGCAGGTTAACCCCTTCACTGCCAGTGACATTTATACAGTAATCAGTGGACATTTAAATTTCTGATCGCTGAATAAATGTCATTGGTCCCAAAAAAGTGTCAAAAATGTCCGACATGTCCGCCGCAATATCGCAGTACCACTAAAAATTGCAGATCGCCGTCGTTACTAGTAAAAAAATAAAAAAAATTATAAAAACCCCAGAAATGAACTTGTCATCATCCGTAAACGCGGCAACTTTTGCTCAAACCAATCAATAAACGGCAATTGCGTTTTTTTTTTTTTTTTATACTAAAAATATGAGGAAGAATATAAATCGGCCAAAACCGATGAAAAAAAATGTTTTTTTTATATATATATATATTTTTTTGGATAATTGTCGTTCTTCTTTTATTTATAGCGGCAATCAGAAATGACGCAGAGGCGATCAAATACCACCAAAAAAATGCTGTATTAGTGGGAAAAAAAGGATGCAAATTCGGTTTGGGTACAACGTCGCACAACCGCGTAATTGTCAGTTAAAGCGACGCAGTGCCGAATCGCAAAAAGTGCTCTGGTCCTAACCTGGGAAATCCTCCTGGGGCTGAAGTGGTTAAGGAGGGATTTAGAGAACCCATCCAGCCTATAGTTCAGTAGAGCGGACTCTGGGGTCTTGGGAATAGGATGACCCGTGACTTAGCAATAAGCAGAATATTCTATTCCAGAAACCCCGGATTCGAGGACATTCCCACCAAGTGTGGAGGTAGGAGCCCTTGAGACCGCACCCCCTAAAACACAGAGAAGATGAGTTCGGGTACATGGCTGCCAGTCGAGTTGGCACCAGGTACCAGCAAGAGAACACGTTGAGGTTGGCCTCCCTCAGTGAGATATTCACTATCCCCTTGAAGGATTTTTGAAACAGGGAAGACCACTTATCTGCCTCCCAGCTGACATCCAGGTCCCCCTCCCAGTTCCTGGCATAAGGAGGTTTGTCTGGGTTCTCGATCAGTGATGCGTAGATCAGTGAGATTCCCCCTCTCTGGTCTGCTATTTCAGAGCACCATTTTTTCGGATGGGGTAATGCCTGTAAAATCGGTTTTGGAAGTCCAAATAGAGGTTAAGAAATTATGGATTTGCTGGAAGCGAAATCTTTCAGAGGAGGGCATGTCTAATTTGTTAATACATTGGCTTAATGTCATAGGACCCGTGGAGGACAAAAAGTGGCCAATTCGGAATAAGCCCCTGTTCGTCCACCACTTGAAAACCCGGATGTCCAAGGCCAGAGGGAATTGGGGATTATTAAAGAGATGGTTAAGGGGATGCAAATTTGAGACCCTAAGTGGGGGGAGTTGAATAAGGAGTCACAAAGGGCCATAGAGTGTGACAGGGTGGGCGCGAGAATTGGGGGCCTCGATTTAGGGGGAGCCCCAACCAGGAAATCAATAGTGTTTAGAGGGACCACCTGCCTCTCCATCATGACCCAGTCTGGTTTATCTCCTCGGGCGTAAATAATAGAAAACTGGGCAAGTTGAGCTGCTTGGAAATATTTTTAGAGGCTTGGGAGCCTCAAGCCTCCGTGATTACCTCTTCTAAGAAGGACATTTGCAGGGCATCTAAAGCCTTTTTGGCCCCAGATGAACTTCTTTATTTGTGATTGCAATTTCTGTAATTTGGATTTCCTAACAGGAATTGGTAGGGATCTAAAAGGGTATAAAATCCTAGGGAACAGGGTCATCTTAACAGAATTTACCCTTCCCAGCCATGGCAAACCCTCCTGACCCCATTTTGAGAGATCCTCTGTTAATTTTCTAAATAAAGGAGGGTAGTTGACTTCATATAATTGGCCAATATTGGCTGCCAGGTTGACTCCCAGGTATGGAATATGGGAGGCATTCGAAGCGAACTTATAGTGCTCCTTGAGCAGGTTCACTATAGGCTTGGGGGTGGTGACATTTAAGGCCGCTGATTTATATAAAAATTTACACAGAGCCTGGAGGCCTCTCCAAACTCATGGAGAAGTTTAAAAATTTGGGGTAGAGGGGGAATGTGATGAATAATAGCAGGCCATCTGGAAATAGGGCACATTTGTGTGTGTGGGGTCCACATTTCACTCCCTGAATATCGGGATGGTCTCTGATGGCGATTGCCAGAGATTAAATTAAGACGGCAAATATTAAAGGGGAGAGGGGGCATCCCTGTCTTGTTCCCTTAAAGATAGGGAACGGGTCAGAATAAGAATTTTGAAGTTTTACCTGAGCGGTGGGGTTCGAGTATAATGCTCTCAAAGTCTGTAGAAATCTAGGACCGAATCCCCATCTGCTGAGGACCTCAAACGGGTAAGCCCAATCTACCGTGTCAAATGCTTTTTGCAGGTCCACTGATAGAAGGAACCCTTCCTGTTGCTGACCCCCTTCCCATTTAGATTTTAAAGTGAGATGATGTCAACCGCTCTACGGATCTGATCTGGGCCTTGCCTCCCTGGAATAAAGCCTACCTGATCCTTGTGGACATAGTTCCCTATGAATGTAGACAGTCTATTGGCTATTATTTTGGTCAGGGTTTTAAGGTCATTAATGATCAGGGATAGAGGCCAATAATTGCTAACGTCAGAGTGGTCTTTGCCAGGTTTGGGGATGACCAAAACAAAGGCCAGGTTGGCCTCCCTATTCAAGGTGGACACCCCCCTAGACAGAGTTGAAGAATTTTGTTAAGAATGGGATAATGGTGGGGTCGAAGTCTTTATAGTAGCCCATAGAGAACCCGTCTGGGCCTGGGGCTGAGCCCTTTTTGATGTTTTTGATTACCTCAAGGACTTCAGCTTTGGTGAACGTTTGTCCTTCTTTGATCCTGGGGAGTGAAATATTATCAAGAAACACGGTGAGGGTAGAGGGGGAAGCTACTGTCTCTGTTTCATAAAGCTTGGCATAGTATTTCTGGAATGCAGCCATGATCTGGGGGTTCTGTGTCAGTTCCCCTGCTAGATCCCAGACCTTTGGAAAGGAAAAGGTCCGGATCCTAGGGGTCAACTTGGCAGCCAGCTTGGATTTGATCTCTTTGCAGGTAGAAATGGGCTTTGGACCATTGAATACGTTTTTTTTAGCGCTTAAAGCCACCCTCCCTGATTCCAGCAATGCCTGAGATTTGGGAGTTGGATTCTTCTTGTGCCATCTAGAGAGGTTATGGAAATAGTGCTCCAGATTTTCTATGTCAATCTTCCTTTCCCTTCGGAGCTTAGCTGATAGTTGGATAATTTTGCCCCTCATCACTCCTTTGTGGGCCACCCAAAGTATTGAGGGAGAGACTTCCCCATTATCATTCAGTCGAAAGTATTCATTTAGTTCTTTCTTTAGCAAAATACAGTGGATGGGGTTATTTAAAAGGGATTCATTTAGGCGCCACTGAGGTTTCGCCCTTAGGCCTGGCTCTACTTTAGAGTATATTACCATTGAGTGATCAGATAGGGGGGAATCTCTGATTAGAGACTTGGAGACCATAGGGATGATAGGGGCTGTCACAGAGATGTGATCTATCCTCGCTAAGTTCTGGTGGAGAGCAGAATAGTGGTTGTTGTAGTCCTGTACTCTTGGGTTACGTTCCCTCCATATATCCACGAGCCCCAAAGAATGAAGGAGCTTGGCGATTTTAAGGCTATGCTTTGGGGGACGTAGGAGGCAGGCCCGACCCGACCCCGATTTGTCTAGCATATGGTGTAAAGCAGGGCCGTCTTACTGAGCGGGCACCCCTGGGCACTTGCCGGAGGCCCCAGGTGAGCATGGGGCCCCATCAGGGCTGGTTCTGTGCTATCACAATAAATCAGAGCGACTGCAGTCTGGTCTCTGCTGACTGCATGACAGCTATCCATGCCGGGCTTGGCTTGAGAGCCATGCGTCTGCGGGCGGGCGGCCGCTTCTGTACTACTTCTGCCTCTGCTCGCCGGGCTGCTGTCACTTCAACTCTTCCTTTCCTGTCTCCCCTGTCCTTCACTCTTTCCTGTGTGACTTCGGCAGCTCCTGAGTTCCGCTTCCACGGTCTCCACGACTTGGGGAGCAGGTAGGGTTCTTCCACTGGACAAGGTCCGGGTTATCTAACTCCTTCTGCTGCTCTAACTCTGCTTTATCTCACTAAATGATTGATACATTGTAATCCCTCTCCTTCCTCATGGAACGTTCTCCACTGCCATCAAGCAGTGTTGCCAACCGCCAGTAAATTTACTGACAGTTTGTAAAAATCAGTGATTTTACAACTGTCTATAAATATCAGGGTCTGATAATTTGTCATGCAGTGCTGACTTTTTAAGTGTAAACCGGGCAAACTACTTGATATGGGTATTGTCAGTGTTTCCATGTTGTGTTTAAATATCAATTGTCTTAGTTTTTAATAGGAGTTCAGTTATTTTTCAGGTTGCCAGTAAAAAATTGTGCTCCGCCAGTAAGATTTTCCATGATTTGCCAGTAGAAATGCTGCGGGAGGTTGGCAACACTGCCATCAACACTGCCATCAACTCGCTCTCCCTCCTGCCGGGTCACTATAGCTTTCATTGTGAGTTACTTTCACTTCTACACCACCGGCTACACTTCCAGCGCGCAGCAAGTCTGATGCTTTCACACAATACCATCCAATCCTCCTCCCCACTTCACTGATTACTTTGTCCTTTTCTTCTGCTATCTGCTCTCCTCTCCATAAAGCTTCACTGCAAACATTGCTGCAGCCTCCCTGTCCACCCTCATCTGTTTTGCACCCTTTCCAGCCCACTTCACTTTTTATCTTTTTGAGCCCAGCAAGTTTTTTGCAACTCTAATTTTTTTTCCATATTGTAAATATTTCATAATCATAGAAATGCATAATGGCAATTTCCAAGTGTGATAAAGGCAAGTAATAAAAGTAGAGAGCTGACATATACAAAACATAATGGAATGCAATGATATTGTTCTGATACATAGTGGTACATGCATAAAATAAAAATATACAGTATATGTATAAATATACATTTTTTATTTTATGCATGTACCACTATGTATCAGAACAATATCATTGCATTCCATTATGTTTTGTATATGTCAGCTCTCTACTTTTATTACTTGCCTTTATCACACTTGGAAATTGCCATTATGCATTTCTATGATTATGAAATATTTACAGTATGGAAAGAAATGAATACATTTACAACCGCATATACTCATGTATTTCTATAGTGTCCTGCCTCATTCAATGTCCCACTACTATTGTAATTTTGTAGGTAAACTCATGTCCTAACTGCCTGTGTTTACCACAACCACAAGTCTAAATGAGGCTGGTAAAAGCAGGCAGTTGAACCATGGCTTTACCACCCTGACCATCCATTTCAGAGCTGTACTCATGGCAAAAATGTAATAGCATTTCACTATGAACGCAAGGTGTGCTACACCATAACCACCCTGCAGTCATGTGCAATACGCATGGTTGCGGCACAGTAGGTCAGCATTTTCAGGGTTAACACATGCACACTTGAGGAGGTGACATACAGGGCTGGTGCAAGGATTTTTGACACCCTAGGCGAAACCTCATTTTGCCGCCCCCTTTGGCTCTGCCCCTGACTCCACCCCCTTTGCCCTGTCAATTTATACGATGGAGGTGGCAGAGGTAGAGATTTTTTGCAGAACCTCGCTACCCATTTCTTTAGCCGTGGTCCACAGGCCCGCACATGTGCCCCTGGATCCACCTCATTTTACCGCCCTGGGGTGCTGCCAGCCACAGCTCTCCAGTGACATGAGTGATTGATGCAGAGCAGTGACGGATCAACAACGGATGGGCGCCCCTGGTGGTAGTGGCGCCCTAGGCGGCCGCCTACTCCGCCTAGTGGTAGAGCCAGCCCTGGTGACATACCACTCCCTCACTGCTGGTCAAAACCAACAATGACAGCTGCACATCTCAGCAAGCCCCCTCTAGATCCCTTTAGTTCCATGCACCAACTCATTCCTAACTGGGGAATGTGTTTTCTCAGTTTTCTCTAAAAATGTAAAAAAAAAAAGCTGACTAAAAAGCCAAAACCAATAAATAGTATATTTTAGCCACACCCACTGTTTGCCAAGGTCACCATCTCCCTTATAGGGGCCCCGATGCATTACTTTGCCCAGGGGCCCATGATGCTATTAAGATGGCACTGGTCTAAAGCTATATTTGAATCACCCCCCATTATTAATGTTCCCCCAAAGTGGGGGGGAGAGGGAGTTAAACTTTGTTTGGAAGAATTTTGCCTGTCCCCGGTTTGGTGCGTAGAATGAAACAAAAGTATATAAAGAGCCACCCAATGTCCCTGCCAGGAGGATGTACCTGCCCTCTGGGTCTTTGATTTCCTGCTGGGGTGTGAATATTATGTGCTTAGCAAAGAAGAGTAGTCTTATCCAGTGCATTTGCCAGGAAGAAATGGGGGGATTTCGGATGCATACATTTGGTGTTATATTGTATGGGGAAATGGGTTTCTTGTAAAAGGAGCACATCAAGGTGCTGGGAGTGAGAGACCTGAAAATATTTTTTCCGCTTTAGAGGGGAATTAAGGTCCTGGACTTTGTGTGTTGCAACTTTTAACTTTGTTGAATGGTTACTGGGTGAGGCCATAGATCAAGATTGGAGTTCTAAGCTGAGAGAGGACCCACCTGCTTCCAGATGTAGAAAGTAGGAAACTTGCCCATGTTATAGGGGGAGGGATCGTTCCCCCGTGTCTCAGCAAAATTGGAGCTTCCCTGGTGCCTAGGGGGAAAAATAGAAGGTAAGGAGAGGGAGATTAAAATAAAGTAAGAGAGAACAAAAGATAAAGAGAACTTGGGAGGGGAGCGGCACAAGCCTGCCGCCGGACCCCTCAGAATCCTGGCAATGGGGACCAGAATAACTGCCCCCATTCTCAGGATAAACCGAAAACAGATCCACCAAATCGGCAGAATTACATCTGCCCATGGGTGTACCAACATTTGGTTCCCAGAGGCAGAGGGAGGAGCATGGCTTCCGTTCTGGTCATAACTATCAACCCAGATCGTTCTATATAAATGGAAATCCCCCAAAAACATAGATAACAAAGTATAAGGGCCCTCAGGGTCAGCTTGAATAACAGAGGTAATTTGAGAGGCTGTTTGGGCCAGTGCCTTAGTCAGAGTGAAGTGCTGGAGAATGGGACCCCAGGGCTCCGTCCAGGACTGTCTTAATCAATTTTCCTATCGCACTCCTTCCTGGCAAGAAAGGCTCTCACGTAATAGGGTGCTGCAACGAAATCCAGCTGGTTCCTGGAGATTATTCATCATGCAAGTGTACATATTCGTCAGCACACCATGGATCCTTGTCCAAAATTTTCTTTTATTGAAAAGATCACATCACAGAGAACTGCAACGTTTCGGAGCCGCGCAGGGCCCCTTCGTCAGGCATGTCCAGGACAGGGCTGAGGCCCTGTTCCCTTAGTGGGGTGGCTATTCGTTCATCCAATGTCCTTTCCAGGAGGGAGACAGTGGAAGCAGGGGAGAGTACCTGGGGGGTATTATGCCCAGCTGATATAGGCCCTGGAGAGGGGAGGATTTGTGAGCTCCCGCCCAATCCGGCCCCCATGTCCTCACCCCTGTCTGCCATAGCCTGTTGACCATTTGACCTCCAGAGGCCATGTGGGAGGCTTTAGGGGCTTGATCATTAAAGCCGGACTGGCAGGATAAATCCCTCCTGACTGCCCCTGATTGCATGGGCACCTTACCCTGATGGTCCTTTAAGATATGTGGTCCAGGCGTGCCCGGGGAGCAAGTCCAGGTACAAAAAAAAGTACCGGCCTGTTCTGTGACTCCGGATGTGAGGATCAGTGTGATTGAGGGCAGACTGACAGATGAGCCACTACTTCCAGCAACCCCCGAGGGGGAAATGGTTACATATATTAGACGATATCTTAAAGACGATAAATCTTCCAAAATGGAGTAATGTTGATATTTGGAGCTCTACAAGAGATGTTTGGCTTACCGCTTTCCATGAGCTTCTATTATATACAATTAAGGCATGCCAAAATAGCTCTTCTGAATCGTAAATCTTCTGAGCGGTTTCAATCTCCGACACCTTTGTTTAACTTGATCAAGGGGGCCTCTATCTCCAAGGGGTTTATATCACAATGTTATAGTATGCTATTGCAGAATCTTCTGAAAAAACACCCTTTACGAATGCTAGATAAGTGGGAGGGGGATGTCGGTCAGATTGACGGGGATCAATGGGAGGAAGCTCTCCAAGCGGTGCCGATCTGCTCCTTAAATGTCTTGCAAAGATTAACACAATTGTATATCCTATTGAGGGTATATTACACCCCTCACAGATTGCATATTTTGGGTCTCCACCCCAACGTGCAATGGATGTAAACGAGACCATGGAGACCTGATTCATCTACTGTGGCGGTGCCCAAAATTACATTCTTATTGGAAGCCATTTACTGTTGACTGTCTCACTACCAACAGAGGTTGTGAGACAGTCAACAGTAAATGGCTTCAAACATGCTTGGGATAAACATAAATCTATAGTCAGACAACAAGGTTAATGTAAAACAAAAAAAAAAATAAATAAATAAATAAATAAAATAAAAAGGGGCAGACTTGACTACTCAGTCTTTTTCTGCCGTCACTTTTCTATGTTTCTAAGTGAGTGGTGGACACTATTAACAGGATATTTCAGATCTCCATTCCTCAAGATCCTAAAGCCCTGCTTGTTTAATCTGTTGGAGGAATTTGAATGGGAAGCTTGTACTAGGGTAGCGGAGTAGCAGTTGTCAGAACCCTATTGTTGGCTCGTAAGTTATTAACCACTTCCCGACGGCCGTATGCAGAATGACGGCCGGGAAGTGGCTGAGTTATCCTGACTGGACGTCATATGACGTCCTCAGGATAACAAGCCGCCGCGCGCCTGGGGCGGCGCTCATCGCGACGATCGGTGGTGTGGGGGGTCAGTCTGACCCCCCGCAATGCCGATCTCAGTAAAGTGCTTCGATCCGAAGCACTTTACCATGTGACCAGCCGGTGACCAATCACGGCTGGTCACAGTGAAACACAGGAAAGCCGTTTATCGTCTGCAGACCTGATGAGGGGAGAGCCGATCGGCTGCATCCCTGACAGGGAGGGTTTGTGCTGATGATTTATCAGCACAGCCCTCCCTCGGATCGCCACCCTAGACCACCAGGGAGCCTGCCCAGGGATGTGCCCACCCAGGACCACCAGGGAGCCGACCAGGGACCACCAGGAAGCCGATCTGGACCACCAGGGAGACCCCCCTAGACCAACAGGTAAGCGACATACTGCTCAGGTCCACCTTCACTCAGTGCCACCTTCAGATGCCACCCTAGACCACCAGGGAATGAGCCCCTATTAATGTATATGCCCACCAGTGCCCCTATCAGTGCCCACCAGTGCCCCTATCAATGCATACCAGTGCCACACATCAGTGCCCACCATTGCCACCTACCAGTGCCCACCTATCAGTGCCCATCAGTGCCACCTATCAGTGCCCAGTGCCGCCTATGAGTGCCAATCAGTGCTGTCTATTAGTGCCCATCAGTGCCGCTTAGCAGTGTCCGTCAGTGCTGCATATCAGTGCCCATCAGTGCTGTATATCAGTGCCACCTCTCAGTACCCATCAGTGCTGCTTATCAGTGCCGCCTAACAGTGCTCATCATCGCTGCATATAAGTGCCTCATCATCAGTGCCACCTCATCAGTGCCGCCTCATCAGTGCCAATCAGTACTGCCACATCAGTGCCCGTCAGTGTAGCCTCATCAGTGCCCACCAGTGATGGAGAAAATTTACTTATTTACAAAGTTTTGTGACAAAAATAGAGAATTTTTTTTTTTTTTTTCAGTCTTTTTTTATTTGTAGCGCAAAAAATAAAAACCGCAGGGGTGATCAAATACCACCAAAAGAAAGCTCTATTTGTGGGAACAAAATGATAAAAACTTTGGGTACAGCGTCGCACGACCGCGCAATTGTCATTCAAAGCGCAACAGCACTGGAAGCTGAAAATTGGTCTGGTAGTAAACTGTTCTAAGTGCGTAGTATTGAAGTGGTTAAAGACACATTGGAAGTCTGAGAATCCTCCTACAGTCACAGAATGGATCACTGCCGTGGGTAATCCGCTCCAGCTGGAGAAGGTTATTTATCAACACAGGGGATGCACGCAAAAATTTGAAAAACTGTGGGGACCACGGTTGGATGTACCTGGGCTTGACCCGGGGGATCTGGTCATGGACAGGTTACTCAGCATGAATGCCGGATGAGAATGATTTCAATGATAATGGTTTGGGATGCATTGGTACTGACCAGGAATTTTATAGATAGACAACTCCTCATATTGATTAGTGGTTCCAAATTAATAATAACTACTGCAGTAGGGAAGAGACACAAAAGAGACTGCTGCATTCGTTGAGCGGCATTTGGGCCACCATATAACATTGAAGGTTCTGTCGGCTACTCGCACCTGAGGAAGGTGTTTCACTTGTGGGTGTAGCTGGCACAAATCGACCACGTCCTCTCCTCCCAACAGGAGCTTCACCACCAACAGCAGCAGCACCAGCAGCACCACGTTCCAAATGATGGAAATAAAATCTAACTTTACTGACATATTATAAGAATGTCTAATCTGTAATGTGATGCCTTATGGAGATTTTTCCATCATTCCTTGGCTTCTTTATGCACATTAATACAAATTTTTACCTGGGGTGCCCAAACTTTCGATCCCCACTGTATAACACTTTGATGGACAGTATACAGTGACGACATAACATATAACCACCAATCAATACAGTTCGATTGAGGGGTGTAAAATAGGTACCCTTTGTCCCCGAAAATGCCTTACCGATCGCGGAAGTCTGATAACTCAAATGTAAGCAAAAGGCTTGCCTCAGCCGGCTGATTATCAGAAATTCCCGGATTGTCTCAAGCTCCTCATTTCAGATTCTCAGGGTCACCTGTAAATAACCCTCCAAGCAAAGCTCGCCATCTGACCAGGAATTGTATAGATAGGCAACTCCTCATATTGATTAGTGGTTCCAAATTAATAATAACTACTGCAGTAGGGAACAGACACAAAAGATACATTCCGCATCTTTCCAAATAACTGTTCTGCTTTATTATGACGCAATTGAAGGTTTTTATATACATGATTACGTAGGTAATATTACAATTGTACTTGTATGGTAACAAGGGGCGTAACATAGGCAGGCTAATGCTAATCAGGACTCGAAAGAATGCAAACATGTAATGAAAACATTATTAGTGCCGTGTGCAATACATACAAAATAGAATACAATTATTTACAGAACTTACACATTTCCTTTACAACGGCCCACAGACACACGTTGATGCGGGCGAGGGGAATGCGTAGCAACATCCCAGAGGAAACAGGAAGCAGACGGTGGGGACACCGCACTCTTCCAATGGCGCAAGGGATTTGCGCCGTAGACACCAATGTGGACGGCTGGATCTGGAAATAATATGGCCCTACAGTCAAGAATATGGCCCTACGGTCAAGAATACAGCCATATGTTCAAGAATACGGCCCTGCTGTCAATAATATAGCCCAACGGTCAAGAATACGGCCCTACAATCAAAAATATGGCCCTGCTGTCAAGAATACAGCCCTATGGTCCAGAATGTGGCCCTATAGTCAAGAATATAGCCCTGCGGTCAAGAATATGGCCCTACTGCCAAAAATATGGCCCTACAGTCAAGAATTCGGCCCTATGGTCCAGAATATGGCCCTACAGTAAAGTATGTGGCCCTACGGTCAAGAATACATTGCTACAGTCAAAAACATGGCCTTACTGTCAAGAATATGGCCCTACAATCAAGAATACAGGGCTACGGTCAAGAATATAGCCCTACAGTCAAGGATATGGTCCTATGGTCAAGAATACGGCCCTAAAGTCAAGAATATGGCACTACAGTCAAGAATATGGCCTTACAGTCAAGGATATGGCCCTATGGTCAAGAACAAGGCCCTATGGTCAAGAATATGGCCCTACAGTCAAGAATATGGCCCTGCGGTTGAGAATGCAGTCCTATGGTCAAGAATATGGTCCTACGGTTAATAATACGATCCTGCAGTCAAGAATATGGCCCTATGATCAAGAATATGGCCCTACAGTCAAGAATAAGGCCCTCTGATCAAGAATATGGCCCTACAGTCAAGAATAAGGCCCTCTGATCAAGAATATGGCCCTACAGTCAAGAATATGGCCCTCTGATCAAGAATATGGCCCTATAGTCAAGAATATGGCCCTATAGTCAAGAATATGGCCCTATGATCAAGAATATGGCTCTATAGTCAAGAATATGGAAGAGCAGAGTCCATCAATGTATTCAGACAAAGGGATTTTATGGTGAGTAACAAAAAATTCTGCTTTTGTTTTTTGTTTTTTTTCAAATAATTTATCAAAAAAAAATACTAGGTTTAAAAACAATATTTGCATTTCTCACAAATCTACGGTACAGCCACATTTCCAGGTAGAGAAGAAATAAATACATTTTTATCAACACTTAATGGTTTAATGCTGCTGGAGTTTAGTGAATAGCGTGGTTACATTTCTGCAACCTTCCTTTTGAAGTCTATAAATAAAAGAAAACAATATTTCACACACAATTAACAAAAATGGCAATTAAGAAGCAAAAAAAAAGTATAAAACTCAGAGGGACCCTTACATTATTATTCCTAATATAGATCTATGATTTCCCTGCAGACCCAAGAGGTTCATTAACCAAGCATTGGTATCTCTATGGAACACGCGTTCGTATTTCACTGTAAACAAGGATCCGTGAGGTATAAAACCGGCCCCCCTATGTGATAACATTTCCAGTTGTATCTGAAAAGTGAATAATAGAAGATGGACAAAGGAAACAAAGAAAATGCTAAATAATTCAAATTTTAACAATTTATACAATTTATAGACGCCCTGGTCTGTATATTTATTGATACAAATCAGCGAGTTATCTTGTTGGCAATAGAAACTTGGAAGAGTGACGGCAGAAAAAAGACCAAATGGTCCACCAAACCTGCCCCATTTTTTACATTTATTAATAAATATTTGTAATTTGTTTACATTTTTCATCGGAGTAAAGATTTTTCCCAAGGATGTTTGAATTCACTTACTGTTGACTGACTCAACACTTCTGCCGGTAATCTCCTTTATATATTTTTTTTTTTAATTTTTCATCAAATATGTTTGGACGGGCACGGTGTGATCCATTAAGTGACGTCTAAAGTCTCATGTTGAAAAAAAAAACTCTGTTTAAAAATCTTTTATTTATAAATTTATAAATCTTCCATCGATGTTTTCCCATTTTTTAGTGAATGATCTATGTGACTGCAAATAAATCTAAATTTACGAAAAATACACAATTGCTGGATGATGATGTAAAGTGAGTGTAGCCATATTAGTGAGTTCTGTATAATAATATATATATTTTTATTTTATTTGCACAATTCGTATTTTTCAGGAGATTTCCATTCATCTTTCAGTCCAAGCATAAGGCTCCATGCACGCTGGACGCTATCTGGGCAGGAGACGCTGCTTACAAAACGTTCTTTCTTTTTACCGGCGTTTATCGGCGTCGGCGTTTTTGGTCGTTTTTTTTCCTTCATTAGCTTCCATTGACTACAAAAAAAATGCAGCTTTTTGTAAGCAGCGTTTACCGGCGTTTATCGGCATCAGCGTTTTTTTTTTTCTTCATTAGCTGCCATTGACAACAAAAAACGCCATTGACCACAAAAAAATGCTAAGCGCTCATAAACGCCGCTAAACGGCTGTTTATCGGCGTTTATGAGCGTTTAGCATTTTTTTGTGGTCAAAAAGAACAACTTTTCAACGCCAATTCAGGGCGTCCAGTTAACAGCCCAAAAACGCCACTGCTGATAAACGACAATTCACTTCCATGGACACATAGGATAACATAAAGTGGCGTTTTTGGGCTGTTAAAAAAATACGCCAAAATGCCCAAAAACGGTCGTTTATCAGATACGGTGTGCATGGAGCCTAAGGCCTCATACACACGGATGTTTCTTAAAAAATAAACAAAACGTCGAGCCCGACGTCAAGGAAAAAAAAATCTGCGTTTTTCGGTGTTGGGCATCGGCGTTAGTGAGCGTTAGTGAGCGTCGGCGTCAATAGGCATTTCTAAAAAAAAAATCATCCCTCTGCTATTTTTTAAAAACGTTGGCGTCAAAAAATGCCGGTTAACGCCGGTATGGCATTAGTTGGCGTTAGTGAGCGTTTTGTGGGGTCGGCGTCAAAAAATGCCAAAACGTTGCAGCCTCAGAACGCGATGGCCGTGGGTTCCAGTTTCAGCTCTCTAACGCCGACGCCACTTACAGCTCAAAAACGTCGGCGTTTTTATGGGGCCATTGACTAACATGGAGAGCTGCAAAAAATGCCAGAAACCGCCGGCGTGAAAAAACGTCCGTGTGTATGAGGCCTTACTGATACACTGATCTGTATCTTTGTCACCCGACCTCTCCTTTTTTGGTGTAATTAACTTCTGTTCTTTGATGTTCTTCCATGTCTGCTGTGTTTGTGTGATAGAAGTATGACTTTTCAGTTATTTGCATAAACCCATGTCTGATAAAGGAATCTTTTTGACTGCTTGCACCCCCAAATATATTCAGTGAGCCAACCAAAGGTATCGTCTACGTCTTTACTTTCCTGCCCTGTTTAGCAAAATGCTCATAGTGGTTTGTAGATCTAAAGAAGATTGTACGGTTAGATTGCTACATACAGTATGGACCCCTGGAGGGGCCGCAGTAGATTTGAGGTTCTTTCCCAACCAGCACAGAGGCAGACAGGCACCCACCAACACTTCCTTCACTATGGCTCATTAAACAGTCTAGGGCAGGGATATGCAATTAGCTGTCCTCCAGCTGTTACAGAACTACAAGTCCCATGAGGCATAGCAAGACTCTGACAGCCACAAGCATGACACCCACAGGCAAAGGCATGATGGGACAGTTTTGCAACAGCTGGAGGTCTGCTAATTGCTTATCCCTGGTCTAGGGGTTGCTTTTTTTAAGTTTATTTGCTTGTAGAACTTGTAACAGGAGGAGGTTGGGGATGGTGTGGGGTGCTCCAAAATGTGAGGTATTGCTAGCAGGGGACTCTTCTTGCTCAATAACAGTAGCACATGTATGTAGACTGGAACAGTCCATTAGTTCACTGCTGGGGACCATGAAGTAGCCTGAGCATAGGGAAAGGCAGACTGGAACAGCCTACGGGTTCATTGCTGGGGACCATGAAGTAGCCTGAGTAACGATAATGCCTGGGGACCATGAAGCAGCTTAAGCACAAGTAAAGGCAGACTAGAACAATCTACAGTTCATGGCTGGGAACCATATGGTAGCCTCAGCACAGGTAAAGGCAGACTGGATCAGTCTACAGGTTCACAGCTGGAGACTATAAAAGCTTCAGCACAGGTGAAGAAGACTAGATCGGTCTATGGTACATGGCTGGGGACCATGAAGTAGCTTGAGCACAGGTAAAGGCAGATTGGAACAGTCTACAGGTTCACGGCTGGGGACCATGAAATAGCCTGAGTATAGGTAAGAGCTGGGGACCATGAAGCAGCTTAAGCACAGGTAAAGGCAGACTGGAACAATCTACAGTTCATGGCTGGGGACCATATGGTAGCCTCAGCACAGGTAAAGCCAGACTGGAATAGTCTATAGTTCATGGCTGGGGACCATGTGGTAGCCTCAGCACAGGTAAAGGCAGACTGGAACAGTCTACAGGTTCACAGCTGGGAACCATGAAGTAGCTTGAGTACAGGTAAATGCAGACTGGAATAGTCTACAGCAGGGAAATGCAATTAGCAGACCTCCAGCTGTTGCAAAACTACAAATCCCATCATGCCTCTGCCTCTGGGTGCCATGCTTGTGGCTGTCAGTCTTGCTATGCTTCATGGGACTTGTAGTTCTGCAACATCTGGAGGTCCGCTAATTCCATATCCCTGGTCTACAGGTTCACAGCTGGAGACTATAAAAGCTTCAGCACAGGTGACGCAGACTAGAGCAGTCTGTGGTACATGGCTGGGGACCATGAAGTAGCTTGAGCACAGGTAAAGGCAGATTGGACCAGTCTACAGGTTCACGGCTGGGGACCATGATATAGCCTGAGTATAAGTAAGAGCTGGGAACCATGAAGCAGCTTAAGCACAAGTAAAGGCAGACTGGAACAGTCTATAGTTCATGGCTGGGGACCATGTGGTAGCCTCAGCACAGGTAAAGCCAGACTGGAACAGTCTACAGGTTCACAGCTGGAGACTATAAAAGCTTCAGCACAGGTGAAGGCAGACTAGAGCAGTCTATGGTACATGGCTGGGGACCATGAAGTAGCGTGAGCACAGGTAAAGGCAGACTGGGACAATCTACAGATCATGGCTGGGGACCATGTGGTAGCCTCAGCACAGGTAAAGCCAGACTGGAACAGTCTACAGGTTCACAGCTGGAGACTATAAAAGCTTCAGCACAGGTGAAGGCAGACTAGAGCAGTCTATGGTACATGGCTGGGGACCATGAAGTAGCGTGAGCACAGGTAAAGGCAGACTGGGACAATCTACAGATCATGGCTGGGGACCATGTGGTAGCCTCAGCACAGGTAAAGCCAGACTGGAACAGTCTACAGGTTCACAGCTGGAGACTATAAAAGCTTCAGCACAGGTGAAGGCAGACTAAAATGAACACGAATTCGACGAAGTACCAAGGGTCGAGAATGAATATGAGTCCGATATAGTACCAGGGGTCGGCACTTGGACATCTGACCAGGTTAGACGGAAATGGACACGAGTTC
>BLSH010100672.1:285443-295803 GCA_018402905.1 Glandirana rugosa | reverse complement strand
GGTGCCATGCTTGTGGCTGTCAGTCTTGCTATGCTTCATGGGACTTGTAGTTCTGCAACATCTGGAGGTCCGCTAATTCCATATCCCTGGTCTACAGGTTCACAGCTGGAGACTATAAAAGCTTCAGCACAGGTGACGCAGACTAGAGCAGTCTGTGGTACATGGCTGGGGACCATGAAGTAGCTTGAGCACAGGTAAAGGCAGATTGGACCAGTCTACAGGTTCACGGCTGGGGACCATGATATAGCCTGAGTATAAGTAAGAGCTGGGAACCATGAAGCAGCTTAAGCACAAGTAAAGGCAGACTGGAACAGTCTATAGTTCATGGCTGGGGACCATGTGGTAGCCTCAGCACAGGTAAAGCCAGACTGGAACAGTCTACAGGTTCACAGCTGGAGACTATAAAAGCTTCAGCACAGGTGAAGGCAGACTAGAGCAGCCTATGGTACATGGCTGGGGACTATGAAGTTGCTTGAGCACAGGTAAAGGCAGACTGGGACAATCTACAGATCATGGCTGGGGACCATGTGGTAGCCTCAGCACAGGTAAATGCAGACTGGAACATTTCACGGTTTAAGAAGTTAATAGGAGGAACCGCTGAATGCAACTGGACAACCAAGAGATTGACTCTCTCAGAAGTATCCATTTTCTGAAAAGATTTCCAAGGAAGATTTCTCAATAAATGAGCAGAGTTCAGTGGTGTGAGCGGCAGGAGAGGTAAATATTTGCTCATTTCTTTTACAAGGAGACCTTTTTTGTTCATTTTATTTTTCTGGCAGGGTTGCTTTAGAAGGAATTTCAGTATCATTGTTGTGAAATAAGAAAGATAATTCTATTTGACTCTTGGTGTCTATTTTTAAAACATTCGTTGCACAAATGCCAGAAACATTTGTGTAAGCTGAACGAACTGCACTGCATGTTTCTGAATAGATAAACTGCGGTATCATCAGCTCCATCTAGTGGCCAAAGTGCTGAATAGTTTTCTGAAATACTAAGAAAAAGTTAGGGGTGCTTAGAAAAAGACACCACATTCCCCTTAGGATTGATATGGACACATCAGGTATTTATGAAAAATATTTGACACTTTATTACAAAGGTAAAATGGTTTATATAGCATAGTAGAATATGAAAACATACAATACATAAGAAAAAAGACCACTAGGGTCAATTGCACATAGGTGTACACCCAACAAGCACGTGATCAAAAGATTATGGCTGCCCCCATCCTGATAGTGGTGGGGCTGGTCCAGAACTGTGTCACGAGTGCGAATCTGACACATTTCGGGCTTCCACAAGTCCTTCTTCAGGGGTATATGCAATCAGTAGGGTATAAATTTAAATCATTATGGACAAACAAAAGTAGATTTTCCACCATGACCACTGCCTTCCATGAACTCCTCCTGCCCCCATCCTGATAGTGGTGGGACTGGTCCAGAACTGTGTCACGCGTGCGAACCTGACATGTTTCGGACTTCCACAAGTCCTTCTTCAGAGGTATAAGCAATCAGTAGGGTATACATTTAAATCTTTATGGACAAACAAAAGTAGAGTTTCCACCATGACCACTGCCTTCCATGAACTTCTCCTGCCTCAGGGACCCACCACCCAGGGGGAGAGCACCCCTGATCCTAGGCCCGAGTACCCTAGGGGGCTGGTGGTTGGGTGAGTGGTCGACAGGGGGTGAAGCGGGAAGAGGAGAGAGGTAGGGGCGGCCACAACAAGTCACACAGACAAGGATCCTTCAGCATAGGGGCCAACTGCTCCTGCTGTGAAGCCTCCAGCTACAGTATATGTATATAAGGATGTAAACTGTGATATCACTTCTCCCAAAAGGATATAGCCTCCATATCTGTGTGTGAGTGTTACTCACAGATGAAAGTCCAACTTTGTTGTGGCCGCCCCTACCTCTCTCCTCTTCCCACTTCACCCCCTGTCGACCACTCACCCAACCGCCAGCCCCCTAGGGGACTCGGGCCTAGGATCAGGGGTGCTCTACCCCTGGGTGGTGGGTCCCTGAGGCAGGAGGAGTTCATGGAAGGCAGTGGTCATGGTGGAAAATCTACTTTTGTTTGTCCATTAAGATTTAAATTTATACCCTACTGATTGCATATACCCCTGAAGAAGGACTTGTGGAAGTCCGAAACATGTCAAGTTGGTACGCGTGACACAGTTCTCCACCACAAATGCCAAATTGACCCTCTGCACACTGCTACACCCTTCCCAGCAAACTATGCGATGTAAAACAGGGATATTTAGTTCACATATATTGCAATTACAGGTTTAAGCTGACCAACTCCATCAAAGTAATCCCTCTTCTGGCCAGTCCTACACTGCTCTGCCACTGCAAGTGCTACGGTGGACACCATGCCACCCTGGGGCATAAAGACAAGATGGGGGAGAGCGACTAGGTTCATATCTGGTCACTGACCTGTGTATAACAGAAAAAGAGATATTCCTGTGCTCAGATCCCAATAGCTTGTACGTGTAATGAACTACCAGGTGCTAAAGGGGTGTGACCACTACAAATACCAAATGGACCCTCTGCACACTGCTACACCCTTCCCAGCAAACCATGCAATGTAAAGCAGGGATATTTAGTTCACATATATTGCACCCCTTTAGCACCTGGTAGTTCATTTTTCTGTTATAAACAAAATTTGTGTCCTTTTTTCCCCCACAAATGGAGCTTTCTTTTGGTGGTATTTGATCTCCTCTGCGTCATTTCTGATCGCCGCTATAAACAAAGAAAGAGCGACAATTTTGCAAAAAAAAAAAAAAAACAATATTTCTTACTTTTTGCTAAAATTCAAATCCCAAAAAAATTAAGAAAAACATTTTTCCATCGGTTTTGGCCGATTTATATTCTACCTCATATTTTTGGTAAAAAAAATTGCAATCGCCGTTTATTGATTGGTTTGTGCAAAAGTTGCCGCGTTTACGGATGATGAGAATTAATTTCTGGGGTTTTTTTTTTATATATAATTTACTAGTAATGGCAGCGATCTGCGATTTTTAGCGGTACTGCGATATTGCGGCGGACATGTCGGACCATTTTGACACTTTTTTGGGACCATTGGCGTTTATACAGCGATCAGTTCTATAAAAATGCACTGATTACTGTGTAAATGTCATTGGCAGGGAAGGGGTTAACCTGCAGGGTGTAGTGAAGGGGTTAATTGTGTTCCCTGGGTGTGTTCTAACTGTGAGGGGGCTGGGCTGCCAGGGGCATAAGAGATCTAACTGATCCCAGTGATAGGGATCAGTGGATCTCTTATGTCCCCATTGACAGAGCGGGGAACCGCCGTGTTTACATCGGCGGTTCCCATGTTCTTTCACTCTGGCAGCTCATCGCGGCTCGCTGGCGGACATCGGGTCCCCCCGAGCCGTGGGCACACTCCTCCGGAGTGTGTCGGGCATCAGAGCACGCTCGCCCCCTAGCTGCGCCTACGCGAATCGCCGCCTATTTACCGCGATTCGCGGGACGCATCCACACCACCACATTAAATATATTGAGCGCAGTGTGGAACCGGTTAAACCCACAAGTCACCCTCAAACATTATATATATTTTTTAGCAGAGGCCCTATAGAATAAAATGATGGGTGTTGCAATTTTTTATGTCACACAGTATTTGCGCAATTTTTTTTTTTTAAAAATACAAATAAAAAAAAACAATATTTTATAGGCACAGAAAACAGCAAATATAATAAAAAGTTTTTCTTTATTACAAAGTAGGCAAGTATTAGGATTTCAGTATATGGTAGCACACGCTAAGCGAATATATTGGCCATGTAAGACAACAAATAGGCAGGGCGGAAGGTGCTGAGAAAGTCGTCCAACATCAAGCGTGTCCAGAGGAGAAAAAAGGAAATATTTGTTAACAAGCAGCACTCCCTTGCAGGGAAATAAACCTGTGCCAATGGCACTCAGCAGTCCAAAGATTCAAGTAATATCTTGTGCCCGATCCTTCTCTGGGTTAAACACAGTAGTGGCTGCATGGTTTTGCCATCAACAGATCTGCTCACCATCTATCCGCCATAATCCTGACCACCGGGTGTGGTGGTTGCCTAAGCTCCTGAGGAAGCGCAGATGTGCGCAACATGTAGAGCGCTATTATACTACAATCACCTACACCAGGGGTAGGCAACCTTGACCCTCCAGCTGCTGTAAAACTACAAGTCCCATGAGGCATTACAAGAGTTTGATAGCTGCAGGCATGACTCCCCAAGGCAGAGGCATGATGGGATTTGTAGTTTCAGCACAGCTGGAGCACCAAGGTTGCCTACCTCTGACCTACACCAAGCCCAATTGGATATTGGCTACTGTATCATTCTGGATGCCTCATACCTATTAGGCAAGGAATATCTAAGCAATATTTTGTATTGTGCCATTTTTTTTAACATGTTTTTTTTAATCAATTTTTGTAATAAAGAAAAACTTTTTATAATGTCTGATGTACTCTGTGCCTTTAACCACTTCAGCCCCGGAAGGATTTCCCACTTTAGGACCAGAGCACTTTTTGCGATTTGGCACTGCGTCGATTTAACTGACAATTACACAGTCGTGCGACGTTGTACCCAAACAAAATTTGTGGCCTTTTTTCCCCACAAATAGAGCTTTCTTTTGGTGGTATTTGATCACCCCGTGCGCCATTTCTGATTGCCACTATAAACAAAAAAAGAGCGACAATTTTGGAAAAAAAAAAAATTTCTTACTTTTTGCTAAAATACAAATCAAAAAAAAATATATATATATATATAAAAACAAATTTATCCATCGGTTTTGTCCGCTTTATATTCTCCCTCAAAAAAAAAATCGCAATCGACGTTTATTGATTGGTTTACGCAAAAGTTGCCGCGTTTACTAATGATGAGAATTAATTTCTGGGGTTTTTATTTTTTTTATATTTTACTAGTAATGGCAGCGATCTGCAATTTTTTAGCGGTACTGCGATATTGCGGCGGACATGTTGGACCATTTTAACACTTTTTTGGGACCATTGGCATTTATACAGCAAACAGTGCTATAAAAATGCACTGATTACTGTGTAAATGCCATTTGGCAGGGAAGGGGTTAACCTGCAGGGGGTGCTCTACGGGTTAACTATGTTCCCTCAGTGTGTTCTAACTGTATGGGGGCTGGGCTGGCAGGGGGAGGGGAGTGATCACTGCTCCCATATACAGGGAGCCTGTGATCACAGCCCTTCCCCCTCTGTCAGAATGGAGATCTATGTTTACTTACACAGACCTCTGTTCTTTCACTGCGGGGGGGGGGGCGCATCGCGGTTAGCTGGTGGAGATAAAGTCCCCCCTACCCGCTCCCTGGCCCCCCGGGACACAGTGAGAAAAAAATCAGCAGGAAAATAATAATTGAATAGAGGAGCATAGGGAGTTAATTAAGGCTGATTAGAGAAAATTAAGGGTTAATGAGGGGTTAAACAGCAAAACATTTAATAAAAAACACAAATAAAAAAAATTTTTACTTGACAGGTTGCTTTAAATTTACTTCATCTGCAGATCGAAGTTCATTCTTTTGATCTGTAGATGAAGAAACTGAAAGATACAAAAAGAAACATTGTGTCTTTTTATCTTAATGTTTCAGTGGCTGAGCAATGTTGTTGATAAACATTGTCCGGCTGCTTGTTTTTTTTTTTTTGACAGCTCCAATTGATGAATTTCTTTAACACTTATGCTGTCAACAGGGGAACCCCTCTGACAGCTGAATGAGTCATCGGTTGTTAAGGATGCAGTGGCCCCGCTCCTTAACAACCAGTAATTGCTGTTTTTCTTTTTTCTTACATTTCAGCTGAGAGAATGTGTTAAACAGCGAAACATTTAATAAAAAACGCAAATAAAAACAATTTTTACTTGGCAAGTTGCTTTAAACTGACTTCATCTGCAGATCGAAGTTCATGCCTTTGATCTGTAGATGAAGAAACTGAAAGATACAAAAAGAAACATTGTCTCTTTTTTTGTTTGTTTCAGTGGCTGAGCAATGGCAGGTTGCTTGGCTGCTCTTTTTTGGTAGTTCCAATTGCTGGACTTCTTTAACACTTATGCTGTCAACAGGGGAACCCCTCTGACAGCTGAATGAGTCATCGGTTGTTAAGGATGCAGTGGCCCCGCTCCTTAAGCGAAACATTTAATAAAAAACGCAAATAAAAACAATTTTTACTTGGCAAGTTGCTTTAAACTGATTTCATCTGCAGATCGAAGTTCATGCCTTTGATCTGTAGATGAAGAAACTGAAAGATACAAAAAGAAACATTGTCTCTTTTTTTGTTTATGTTTCAGTGGCTGAGCAATGTTATTGATAAACATTGCCTGGCTGCTTTTTTTTTTTTGACAGCTCCAATTGCTGGACTTCTTTAACAGTTATGCTGTCAACAGGGGAACCCCACTGACAGCTGAATAAGTCATCGGTTGTTAAGGACGCGGTGGCTCCGCACCTTAGCAACCGGTAATCGCAGTTTTTTTTTTTTTCTTACATTTCAGCTGTCAGTGAATGTGAGTTGAAAGAACCGAGCCTGAAAGTATCAGTTTCAGGCATTGGTGCATTGGCACGAGTACTGAGACTCATGCAAATGCTTAGGATGGGCACCGATAACAGCATCAGTGCAACCCTACAAGAGAAGAATGGTCACAAAAAGCTTTGGCCATTCTTCTCTTTTAATCAATTCAAAAAGAACTTCAATTCACTTTGCATGAATATTTCTGACATTCATGCAACAAATGTTTTATAAATTGTCCCCTAAATGTTGAGGAATTCATGGGTCAACACCAATCTATGCTTTGGCCGCAGTGCAACGTCACTAGGTTTGTCTCTGTAGTACTTCAGAAAGAATGCTGATTGCATTATCTGATCCAGTCTATTAGGAGGATCTACAAATCTATCCATCATGAAGATACTGTAAGTGAAATAAAAATAATACAATTTAAAAAAAAAATAAAATGTGAAAGGCAAAGAATACATTAAAATAACAACTCAAGCACATGCAAAGCAAAAATACACCATAGATTCCCTATAAAAAATAACTGACATCTTCCAAACATTTTTGTGTTGGTATTTGAATTATCCCCTGAATGTTTCCATGATTTTTTTTTTTTTTTTTTCAGAAGATGACAAACCTTGCGTTCAACGAGACGACCACTAAAGACTTTCAGATCTTAGCGTTCTTTAGTGGCCATGAAAAGCAGCCTCTCCTTTGTGTTGTGTTTTTATTTATATATTTAATTGGATTATTGGGAAATCTAATTATAATTACTGTAACCTGCGCAGACGTCCACTTACACACCCCAATGTACTTCTTCTTGTGCAATCTGTCCTTCGTAGACATCAGCTACACCACCGTCACTTTGCCCAAACTGATGGACATGCTACTCACTGGAGATAACTCAATATCCTTTGTGCAGTGTTTCACCCAGATGTTCTTTTTTACCTTCGTTGGCAGCATTGAGGTCGTTTTATTATCCTCAATGGCCTACGATCGCTACATCGCTATATGCAACCCTTTACAGTACCACCTCATCATGAATAGAAGGAACTTGGTTCTGCTTTTGGTGGGAATCTGGATTCCTGGTTGTGTCAATTCTGCTCTGGTCACGTTTTTTGCCTCCACTTTGCCTCTGTGCTACTCAAATAAAATTCAACAGTTTTTCTGCAACGTCAAGGCCCTGGCGCAAATCTCCTGCCCCGATACCAGATTTGATGCCCTTATTTATGTAGAAGTTATTGTTCTTGGACTCTGCCCTCTCTTGCTTAGCATGAGCTCCTATATAAAGATAATAAAAATTGTTTTACGCATGTCAGCTAGCAGTAGAAGAAAAACCTTCTCCACTTGTACGTCCCACCTGATGGTCCTTTTCATGTTCTATGGGACCATTCTCTTTATGTACATGAAGCCCACCTCACAGTATTCCAGTGAATTGGACCAAGCGTTCTCAGTGATGTATTCAGCTGTTGCTCCCATGCTGAATCCTCTAATATATAGTTTAAGGAACAAAGACGTGAAGAATGCGCTGATCCGAATCACAAAATATAAAAATGATTCAGTGTGACACTCTGTCCATTTCTCCTGTCATTTGCATGCCTTTACTCACCAACACTGTGATGCAACTACTGGTCATTTTATCACAAATTATCAAAAAAATTCTTTCCCCTGTGATTTCAAGAAACCGATCTGTCTTACCACAGTTCTAGTGAAAAACGTGGTGCTTCTTCCAAAATACCAAGATGTCCACTGTCTCCCTTATCTCTTGATGTCTTGGTGCTTCTCCCAATATACCAAGATGTTCACTGTCTCCCTTATCTCTTGATGTATTGGTGCTTCTCCCAAGATACCAAGATGTCCACTGTCTCCCTTATCTCTTGATGTCTTGGTGCTTCTTCCAAAATACCAAGATGTCCACTGTCTCCCTTATCTCTTGATGTCTTGGTGCTTCTCCCAAGATACCAAGATGTCCACTGTCTCCCTTATCTCTTGATGTCTTGGTGCTTCTCCCAAGATACCATGATGTCCACTGTCTCTCTTATCTCTTGTTGTTTCTCCCAAGATACCAAGATGTCAACTGTCTCACTTATCTCTTGATGTCTTGGTGCTTCTCCCAATATACCAAGATGTCCACTGTCTCCCTTATCTCTTGATGTCTTGGTGCTTCTCCCAAGATACCATGATGTCCACTGTCTCTCTTATGTCTTGTTGTTTCTCCCAAGATACCAAGATGTCCACTGTCTCCCTTATCTCTTGATGTCTTGGTGCTTCTCCCAATATACCAAGATGTCCACTGTCTCCCTTATCTCTTGTTGTTTCTCCCAAGATACCAAGATGTCCACTGTCTCCCTTATCTCTTGTTGTTTCTCCCAAGATACCAAGATGTCCACTGTCTCCCTTATCTCTTGTGGTTTCTCCCAAGATACCAAGATGTCCACTGTCTCCCTTATCTCTTGATGTCTTGGTGCTTCTCCCAATATACCAAGATGTCCACTGTCTCCCTTATCTCTTGATGTCTTGGTGCTTCTCCCAAGATACCAAGATGTCCACTGTCTCTCTTATCTTTTGTTGTTTCTCCCAAGATACCAAGATGTCAACTGTCTCGCTTATCTCTTGATGTCTTGGTGCTTCTCCCAATATACCAAGATGTCCACTGTCTCCCTTATCTCTTGATGTCTTGGTGCTTCTCCCAATATACCAAGATGTCCACTGTCTCTCTTATCTCTTGATGTCTTGGTGCTTCTCCCAATATACCAAGATGTCCACTGTCTCCCTTATCTCTTGATGTCTTGGTGCTTCTCCCAATATACCAAGATGTCCACTGTCTCCCTTATCTCTTGATGTCTTGGTGCTTCTCCCAAAATAACAAGATGTCCACTGTCTCTCTTATCTCTTGTTGTTTCTCCTAAGATACCAAGATGTCAACTGTCTCACTTATCTCTTGATGTCTTGGTGCTTCTCCCAATATACCAAGATGTCCACTGTCTCTCTTATCTCTTGTTGTTTCTCCCAAGATACCAAGATGTCCACTGTACATCCCAATATACCAAGATGTCTACTGTCTCCCTTATTTCTTGATGTATTGGTGCTTCTCCCAAGATACCAAGATATCCACTGTCTCCCTTATCTCTTGATGCCTTGGTGCTTCTCCCAATATACCAAGATGTCCACTGTCTCTCTTATCTCTTATTGTTTCTCCCAAGATACCAAGATGTCCACTGTACATCCCAATATACCAAGATGTCTACTGTCTCCTTTATTTCTTGATGTCTTGGTGTTTCTCCCAATATACCAAGATGCCCACTGTCTCCCTTATCTCTTGATGTCTTTGTGCTTCTCCCAAGATACCAAAATGTCCACTGTCCCTCTTATCTCTTGTTGTTTCTCCCAATATACCAAGATGTCCACTGTCTCCCTTATCTCTTGATGTCTTGGTGCTTCTCCCAAGATACCAAGATGTCCACTCTCTCCCTTATCTCTTGATGTCTTTATACTTCTCCAAAGTTACCAAGGTGTCCTCTGTCTCTCTAATCTATTGGTGTCTTCATGCTTCGAACCATATTAACTTTTTTTTATCTCTATTCCCTCTCTCACCTGTAGAACCATAGAACCCTCTTCGTGGTTCTGTAGTTCTCTATTCCCTCTGTCACCTGTAGAACCATATAACCCTCTTTGTTGTTCTCTATTCTCCCTGTCACCTGTAAAACCATAGAACCCTCTTCGTGTTTCTGTAGTTCTCTATTCCCTCTGTCACCCGTAGAACCATATAACCCTCTTTGTGGTTCTGTAGTTCTTTATTTCCTCTGTCATCTGTAGAACCATATAACCCTACATGTCACCTGTAGAACCATAGAACCCTCTTTGTTATTCTC
>BLSH010100672.1:273896-285433 GCA_018402905.1 Glandirana rugosa | reverse complement strand
AAATCAAATGGGGGGGGGGTGGGCAAGAGGGGGGGTGTAAGGAGGGTGGGGGTGAAAGAGATAGAGGGTGGTGAGTAAGAGGTGGATAAGAGAGAGAGTGCCTTTTACTGTATTAAGTAGAGTAGTAGTGGGGCACGTGCACCATGGCAAACTATGCGTGGGTCCACAATGGGGTAATGGAGTGGGTGGGGCTGGAAGGGGCATGGCTAAACTAAACTAAAGCTTTTCTGTACTTGTAAAATATGCTGTAATTGTCCCAGAGACTCACCCCCCCCCCCCCCGCCATCCATCTGCTCACCTTTACAATGCAGGCTGATGGCAGGCTCAGTTAAAAATTGCAACAAACAGACCCAAGGCGCTCAACCATAGAATGGGCTAGCAGTTGTGAAAAGTAATTGCCCCCCCTTGCTAACTCATGAATGGACTGTGATTAACCACATTATTTTGGAAAACTGAGTTAAATTTCACTTGTTCACTTATGTTTTACTTGTTACACCCATGCTTGGTTACTGCCAGACCTGTTGAATCAAGAAATCACTTAAATAGAATCTGTCTGACAAAGTGAAGCACACTAAAAGATGTCAAAATGCAAAACATCATGCCGAGATCTAAAGGAATTCAATAACAGTGAGAAACAAAGTCATTGACATGTTTCAGGGTTACAAAGCCATTTCTAAGGCTTTGGGACTCCAGCGAACCACGGCGAGCTCCATTATCCACAAATGGAGAAAACTTGAAACAGTGGTGAACCTTCCCAGGCCTACCATAATTACTCCAAGAGCACAACGATGACTCCTCCAGGAGGTCATAAAACAACCCAGAACAACATCTAAAGCACTGCAGGCCTCTCTTGCCTCAGGTAAGGTCAATATTTATGATTCACCAATAAGAAAGAGACTGCGCAAAAATGGCGTCCATGGGAGAGTTCCCAGGCCAAAGCCACTGCTGACCAAAAAGAACACAAAGGCTCATCTCACCTTTGCCAGAAAACATCTTGATTATCCCCAAGACTTTTGGGCAAATATTCTGTGGACTGATGAGAGAAAAGTAGAACTTTTTGGAAGGTGTTCGTCCCGTTACTTCTGGCGTAAACTACTTTTCCGATGATGGATTGAACAGAGCTCCGTGAGATGGTCAAAGCTTGGTATATTTTTTTTATAACCCAACCCTGCTTTATACTTCTACACAACTTTATCCCTGACCTGTCTGGTGTGTTCCTTGGCCTTCATGATGCTGTTTGCTCACTAAGGTTCTCCAACAAACCTCTGAGCGCTTCACAGAACAGCTGTATTTATACTGAGATTTAATGACACACAGGGGGTCTCTATTTACTAATTAGGTGACTTCTGAAGGCAATTGGATCCACTAGATTTTAGATAAGGGTATCAGAGTAAAGGGGGCTGAATACAAATGCCCCCCACACTTTTCACAGATTTATTTGTAAGAAATGTTGAAAAAAAATTATCATTTTTTCCACTTCACAATTATGCGCCACTTTGTGTCGGTTTATCCCATAAAATCCCAATAAAATACATTGACGTTTCTGGGTGTAACATGACAAAATGTGGAAAATTTCAAGGGGTATGAATACTTTTTCAAGGCACTGTATACTGTATATGCCATCGTTTGTAGATGGAAATATAAAAATAAAAACCTGAACTCAAGGTCCACCTACACCACCAATATAAAATTGACTGTATACACACAAGTAGATATGTACTTTATTCAGATCTCAAAAATAGTGAAACACACGATTATAAAAACAAAAAAACAGACATTCGTAAAATCCCAAACCTCCCTACCCCTTGGCACCCCCACCCTCTAAAGTCCCCTATTACAACTTCCTTAGAGGATCCCTTGACGGACTGGGGATGGTATATAATGGAATACTATTGATTGGAAACCCTGTAACTGTCTATGGCATGGTGGTTAAACATTGTGGTGAGCTTGATGGAGACCACAATGAGGCTGTTAAATAGCATGCTGGATGGATGATGTTCTTCAAAACCTATTGATGGTAACGTATACCCCGGGGTGGTAACAAATGTCTCTGATATTAGTTTGGTAGGGTTGCCAACTAGGGAGACATGAAATCCAATAGTGCTCCAGAGGGGGTACAAACATGCATGTATAGGTGGCAGCTGATAAAGTACCCCCCTAGCACTTGAGTCCATAACCTGGACACTGGTCTGGTACAAGACCCACCGGCCTCTGACGCAGCCGACAAGGGATCGGCAAAACCGGTCAGGCTCGCCTCCCTCCAGTCCCCCTCCGGCTCCTTCTCCCAGTTATATGCACATCCAGGACCCCACCCCCTTAAAACTGTGGGAATGTTCTTCACCTTTTCCCACGATCTTGCTGGCATGGAAAGCATTTGTGGACCGTTCAACATGGATTGAGGATGATCAGTGGTACCGTACAATAAATCGGATAAGTGCCTTCACTTTACCCCTCTGCTTTTGAACTGTCATGTGCAATTCACATTAAATTACTGAAGGATCGGGATGACATTCCCAGTGTCCAGGTTATGGACTCTAGTGTGAGGGGGGTACTTTATTAACTGCCACCTATACATGCATTTTTGTACCCCCTCTGGACCACTATTGGATTTCATGTCTCCCTAGTTGGCACCCTACCAAACTAATATCAGAGACATTTGTTACCACCCCGGGGTATACGTTACCATCAATAGAGTTTGAATAACATCATCCGTCCAGCATGCTATTTAAGAGCCCCATTCTGGTCTCCATCAAGCTCACCACAATGTTTAACCACCATGCCATAGACAGTTACAGGATTTCCAATCAATAGTATTCCATTATATACCATCCCCAGTCCGTCAAGGGATCCTATAAGGAAAGGGTAATAGGGGAATTTAGAGGGTGTAGAGCAGCCTTTCTCAACCTTTATAACACAGAGGAACCCTTGAAATAATTCTACGGTCTCGGGGAACCCCTGCTAAAAATTAAAAGTCTACAACTCATGATATATTAGTGTGGTGGTCAATGGGAAGAATGCTCCTTACACTTGTGGTCATTGGGAAGAATGCTCCTTACACTTGTGGTCAATGGGAAGAATGCTCCTTACACTTGTGGTCATTGGGAAGAATGCTCCTTACACTTGTGGTCAATGGGAAGAATGCTCCTTACACTTGTGGTTACTGGGAAGAATGCCCCTTACACTTGTGGTCAATGGGAAGAATGCTCCTCACACTTGTGGTCATTGGGAAGAATGCTCCTCACACTTGTGGTCATTGGGAAGAATGCTCCTTACACTTGTGGTCAATGGGAAGAATGCTCCTTACACTTGTGGTTACTGGGAAGAATGCCCCTTACACTTGTGGTCAATGGGAAGAATGCTCCTCACACTTGTGGTCATTGGGAAGAATGCTCCTCACACTTGTGGTCATTGGGAAGAATGCTCCTTACACTTGTGGTCATTGGGAAGAATGCTCCTTACACTTGTGGTCAATGGGAAGAATGCTCCTTACACTTGTGGTTAATGGGAAGAATGCTCCTCACATTTGTGGTCATTGGGAAAAATGCTCCTCACACTTGTGGTCATTGGGAAGAATGCTCCTTACACTTGTGGTCAATGGGAAGAATGCTCCTTACACTTGTGGTCATTGGGAAGAATTACCCCCTTACAGTTAGCTAAAAAGATCAATGGTATCATTGGGAATTTATATGAGAGGTTGACCATTGCTCAAGGAACACCTAGCAACCTCTGGAGGATCCCTGGTTGAGAAACCCTGGTGTAGAGGGTGGGGGTGCCAAGGGGTAGGGCCTTGGGATTTTACAAATGTCTATTTTTTTGTTTTTATAATCACGTGTGTTTCACTTTTTTTGAGATTTGAATAAAGTACATATATATTTTTACATATCTATTTGTGTGCATACAGCCAATCTTTATATTGGTGGTGTAGGTGGTGCTTGAGTTCAGGTTTTTATTTTTGTATTTCCACTGTTTTTTTCCTTTCAGCTCCTTCCCGTGCTTTCACATACTCTCAAATATTTGATATTCAAATATAACCTTTATATTGAAATCATTTTCTTTTTCAATAGCAGCTCTTTTTACCCAACACGATTTTTGTTTTCAGTAGGCAGTATCTTGAGGTCCTCTTTTGCTTCTGTGTTCATAGTTTCTAGATGCTAAAACTTTCCTACAGATAAATAATAAACACTGATTTGGGTTATTTTCACCAAAGAAATGGAGCAGAATACAGGTTGGCCTAAATTTATGAAGAAAGATACTTATTTACAAGATGTTATTAACAGAAACAAAGAAAATGCATTTTTCTCAAAAAAAAAAAAAATTCTCTCTTATTTAGCAAAAAATCTAAACCCCAGTGGTGATCAAATAACACCAAAAGAAAGCTCTATTTGTGTGAAAAAAATGATAAAAATGTCATATGGGTACAGGGTAGCATGACCGCGCAATTGTCATTCAAAGTGTGACAGAGCTGAAAGCTGAAAATTGGCCTGGGCAGGAAGGGGGTAAAAGTGCCCGGTATTAAAGGGATTAAAGTCCATATCAGACCTGAAGGGCCTGGTATGGATTTTAGGGGGACCCCACATTGTTTTTTTTACACTATATGTACCTTTTTTTAGTCTATCTCTACCAGTGGAGACCTGTCCATAAGGGGTGCAGGGAGCCCGTCCCCCCTAATTCATGCGCCCGGTCCCTAATTTGCGCCAGATACATGGATTCCAATGGGTAGAGCCAGAGCCTCTAATTAGCTTAAAAAAGAGTGGGCTCTCACAACTCCCCCCAGTTGTGTGACAATAGCAAATTAATATTCGCTATTATCCTCCTGATTCTCCTCCCGGCCAATCAGGAAGTGACGGCGGCACATGCAGATACAGGGAATACCTCCTAAACTGTGCAGGTTTAAGAGATATCCCTGCGACCTACAGATAAGCCTTATTATAGGCTTACCTGGAGTTTAAAGTGGCTGTCATGAGTTGACAACCACTTGAATACAAACAAGTGCATATAACACAATAAGGATGGTACTTCCTCTGATTACCTTACCATACAATAACACATTATAACACTGCAGTGCCACCTGCTGGTATAGACAGGTATAATGCATATGTATAGTTCAGTATATACAGTGTATAAAGCTTCTATGCTGTTGCTCTTCCAACATGGTCATCACACTGGATGGAAGCTTTCTGGCTCCTTCAATGGAAACCCAGCATGGGCAAAAGGTGTTGCAAATGAGAACGTTTATTTGAGCGCTATGGGAAGAATGTATAGATGGGCTCCAGCAAAGGATGAACTGATCTCTGTACAGCACCATGACACAATATTCAACTCGTGCACACACTGTATATAGCACTGATTCCGTATATAGCACAGGATATAGCACTGCACATTATTTAGTAGTGTATATAACACAGATGCTGTACCTACAAAGCAGTAGTAGCACAGTGCACTACACCGTCCAATTCTCTCAGCAGTAAGGTCAGCTGTCCCTCACCCTCACCAAACTCTCACACACTGACAAAGGGCTGCTGGGAAAGCCTTCTACAGTGTGTGAGCTCCAAACCATCACTGGTCAATGTTTTGCTCCTGGTTCAGGTGCAACTCTTTGACCAATGATGGCTTTGGCAATGCATCATGAGGTGATGTGCCATGACTAAGGACTAACATCGGAAACGCTTAGAGCCGGTTCACACTGAGGCGACTTATCAGGCGACTCAAGTTGCCTGACAAGTCGTCCCCATCCAGTGCAATGGAACCGTTCTAATAGGAGCGACTCAGGTCGCTCCGACTTAGAAAAAGGTTCCTGCACTATTTTCGGGGCAACCTCAGCGCGACTTGCATTGACTTCTATGTAAAGAAGTCTCCTTGCAAGCCGCGCTGAGGTAGCCTCGAACGGCGCGACTTGCTTTGCCCTGCAAGTCGTGCCGCCTCAGTGTGAACCTGCTCTTAGGCTGTTTTTACAGCATTGTACGTCTTCTCAATAAAGGAATACTATTTTTTGTTTTTGGATGTCATCCTGAGTGCCGACCATCCCTTTCCCTATTCCAGTGCATTATGAGATGTTCCCAATTCCCACCAAATGTCCCATAAATTCAGGATTTAGCCAGATATTCAGCTCATCCCTAGTCTGTATTATCCCTGAGAAAGCATAGAATGGGAAAAGGAGGCAGAGAATGAACCCTTAAACACATTAGCATACCTTTTCATTAAATTGCAATTTGCAACCAATAGGCTTGAGCCTTTTGTTGGTCAGTTGTTTAGTCGTGTTCGACTCTTTGTGACCTCATGGACCATAGCGTGCCAGGCTTTTCTGTCCTCCACTGCCTCCCGGAGCTTTGCTTAACTTGATGTTCATTGTTTTGATGATGCTATCTATCCATATTGTTTTCTGTTGTCCTCTTCTCCTTTTTCCTTCCATTTTTCCCAGCATCAGGGTCTTTTCCAATGAGTCTTCACATTAAGTGGCCAAAGTATTCGAGTTTCAGCTTCAGGATCGGTCCTTCCAGTGAACATTCAGGGTTGATTTCCTTCAAGATTGTCTGGTTTGATATTCTTACTATCCAAGGGACTTTCAAGAGTCTTCTCCAACACCATAGTTCAAAAGCATCAATTGAGCCTTTAGGGCAGGGTCTCCCAACCAGGGTTCCATGGAACTCTAGGGTTCCTACAGAGGTTGCTAGGGGTTCCTTGAGCAATGGTCAATTTCTACCTCTCAGATAATTTCCCAATGACACCATTGATCTTTTTAGCTATCTGTAAGGGGGAATTCTTCCCAATGACCACAAGTGTAAGGAGCATTCTTCCCAATGACCACAAGTGTAAGGAGCATTCTTCCCAATGACCACAAGTGTGAGGAGCATTCTTCCCATTGACCACAAGTGTAAGGGGCATTCTTCCCAATGACCACAAGTGTGAGGAGCATTCTTCCCATTGACCACAAGTGTAAGGAGCATTCTTCCCATTGACCACAAGTGTAAGGACCATTCTTCCCATTGACCACAAGTGTAAGGAGCATTCTTCCTATTGACCACAAGTGTAAGGAGCATTTTTCCCATTGACCACAAGTGTAAGGAGAATTCTTCCCAATGACCACAAGTGTAAGGACCATTCTTCCCATTGACCACAAGTGTAAGGAGCATTCTTCCCAGTGACCACAAGTGTAAGGAACATTCTTCCCAATGACCACAAGTGTAAGGAGAATTCTTCCCAATGACCACAAGTGTGAGGAGCATTCTTCCCATTGACCATCACACCAATGTATCATGAGTTGTAGATTTTTAATTTTTAGCAGGGGTTCCCCGAGACCGGAGAATTATTTCAAGGGTTCCTCTGTGTTGAAAAGGTTGAGAGAGGCTGTTTTAGGGGGCTTTTATATAGAAAGATTTCACTTCTTTACACAGTCTACAAGGAGAAAGGCTTGGAAATTAAAGTTGCTACATTTCACCAGAATTGAGTCACCAATAAAGGAAAATTGAGTCCTGAGTATTAATTGGCTCCAGTTTCCAAGATACAGCTTCAGGTCAAAATTGCATCAAAATAATCCCAAATGATGAGGGGGTGTGCAATTATGCTCCATAACTTTTATGCAAAATGTGATCTAGCAATAAGAATGGTGTCACATCAATCACAATCAATCTTTTTATTGATACCAAAAGTTAAAGTTTGGGTCCGCTGACATCGACGTCCCCAGGTCAGCTGCATCTGCTCATCGTCTTTATCATTATCTGAGTCTAGAGAGTAGGATTTTGGTGAATCTGGAATCGGCAAGTCCACGTCATGGAGTAAAGGACACATAGCGGATGGAATGTCTGGATATTCCATGGTCCACTTTTTTTTTTGAGATCTCCAATTTTGTGGGCAAATATCGCAAATAAAAAATAACATCACTAATAAAATTGCTACAAAAGTCTTATTGTAATTACAAGTGGAACTAAAGGCAAAACATTTCTTTTTTCATTTTGGATAGAGTAAGGGACTTTTATAACCCCTATCAGTTTGAGTATCCACTGATTAATGGTTGGCAATAATGGGTTGTGATTTTGCTGTTTTTTGTTATATTATCTCTAAGACCTCTTTCACACTTGTGCAAGTTGTCCTACGATTTGGGACTGCAAAGTCGCATGACAAGTCGTTGCCCATTATTTTCCATTCATATCTGTATGACTTTCAGGTCGTGCTGACTTCAAAGTAGTCCCGGCATTACTTTGGTCCAACTTTTATGCAACTTGAGGTCCATAGATTTCAATGTTAAACCCTCAAAGTCTCATGCAAATCGCACCTGAATAATATCGATGCGATTTCTGTACGATTTTGAAATATGTTTTCATTGAGCCAAAGCTGCAACAAAGTCGGACCAAAGTCGTACTTACTCCAAATCGCATCAAAATTGCGGTAAAATCGTGTCAAAATCACGGTAAAATCGCGGCCAAAAAATCACGGTAAAATCGGGTCATACAAGTGTGAAAGGGGCCTTATGAAAGTTATTACTTTGTTGCCCGGAAGTACATCCCCCTTACTGTATTTTATTGGAATTTCTGTGTGTATGTTTTATGTATATATAATTGGTATAATAATAGAAAATCTTTTGGTCTCCTGCAGTTGTCCCCTCCAGATGGCGGCGTTGAGGTCAACGTCCGGCACACACAGCTCCTGCTCTCTTCCCTTTCTTGCCCTGCTGAAAGGGGAGGGGGCTTTGTGGTCCCTTTTTGGTGGGTTGTCCATTGGTTGGGAGTTGGGAAGTCCTATCCCGGAAGTGAAACTCATTGGGGCGTGGCCAGGGGTAGGCAACCTGTGGCCCTCCAGCTGTTGCAGAACTACAAGTCCCATCATGCATCTGGGAATAACAGTAACTGCCAGCCTTGCAATGCATTATGGGAAATGTAGTTCCACAACAGCTGGAGGGCCACAGGTCATGTGGGGGGAGTGACACTTGTCCACACACAGCAGGTCTTGTTTCTGGTTCTGATGTGCGGCTCCAAGGACCTTCAGCTCTTATCTACCTGGGACTTAGGAGGTTGTGAGCCTAGTGGAGGTGGATCTGGTCTTTGCCTCCCCCTCCCCAAGCTGTTATCGGGTATATAGTGGAAGAAGCGGGGACAGTAGTGACATCAGCCATATCAATGTCATCACCCGAATATGGCCAGTGATGTCACTGCTATCCCCACCCCTTTGTTTCTGTGTCCAGGAATTCCCAGTGATGTCGGCGGTTGCTAGGGACGCGACCATTAACAAGCGGGAAGCTACCATACAGAGAGGTGGTAGAAATACCTTTTCTCTATATGATGTTCGGCTCTCACCAAATGGGCTAAATTTCAGGATTTCATCAGAACGTCCCAACAGACAAAGTTCCGGCCAAATCAAAGGTCGGACCAAATCTTCAGGTCATTCGTAATACAGAGTTCCTTATTCTATGGATGCTTTAAAGCCCAATTCCAGCCATAACATTTTTTTTTACATTTTTTAAGAGTTTGGGTGACGGAACTTTTTTGATTGTCTAAATCTTTTTTTTAGATGTTCCGTACAAAATGAGAAGGCATGGGTGGGGACAGGAGCACAGAGAGAGCAATACAATCCTAGCAGATGTTCCAACCCAGGGTTTCTCAACCAGGGTTCCTCCAGAGGTTGCTAGGGGTTCCTTAAGCGATGGTCAATTTCTACCTCTCAGATAAATTCCCAATAACACCATTGATCTTTTTAGCTATCTGTAGGATGGTGGGTCTTCCCAATGATACCATTGATCTTTTTAGCGATCGGTAGGATGGTGGGTCTTCCCAATGATACCATTGATCTTTTTAGCTATCTGTAAGATGGTGGGTCTTCCCAATGCTACCATTGATCTTTTTAGCGATCGGTAAGATGGTGGGTCTTCCCAATGATACCATTGATCTTTTTAGCGATCGGTAAGATGGTGGGTCTTCCCAATGATACCATTGATCTTTTTAGCTATCGGTAAGATGGTGGGTCTTCCCAATGATACCATTTATCTTTTTAGCTATCTGTAGGATGGTGGGTCTTCCCAATGACCACAAAACTAAAGAGCATTCTTCGCGTTGACCATCACACTAATGTATCGAGAATTGTAATCATTTTTTACCAGGGGTTCCTTGAGATATATTTTAAGGGTTCCTCTGTGTTGAAAAGGTTGAGAAAGGCGTTCTAACCCCTTCCTGCTCTACTAAATACAAATGCTTTTTCCGCTGTCTCTGTCCCCATCAGAGAGGTTGTTGGCTTTAGTGCAGCTGATAGGCCGTTCTTTTACATTTACTACAAAATACTTCTGATTGGTCAAAAGAAATTTCTGCCGTCTTCAGTTCTCTTGCACAATGCCGTGACTTTGCCAAAACCAACTTTTTAAAAGAGATTTGTTTGCTGTTCTCCCCTTGAACATTGAACGGGCAAATAAAAATGATTTTTGGAAATAAATAAAATCTATTAGCGCATGAGCTGCGTGGGATGGACACATCGGGATTTCACCATCATTTCTCTCCCCGTCTTTCTCTATCTTTTGCCATTATTTCTCTCATAATATGACTTACAGCAAACAGGAATAATAAATACTTTGGGACCATATCTGTTTAGTACTAAAGAACCGGAGAAAGGGCGGACATACCCAGAGCTGTTTATGCAACACACTATTCATGGTTCTGGTGTCGAGCCGGAACCCCATTGAAATCAATGGGAGCCAAATAGACACGGCCATTGTCTAGGCCAGGGGTTTCCAAACTTTCCAAACAAAGGGCCAGTTTATTGTCCCTTCAGCCTTTGGTGGGGGGTCAGACTGTGGTCAGTGGTAGTATAAAATAACCTAAAATCAGTCGGAGCAACAATGCTTCAGGCTTGAGAGTAAGACAATTGCACAGCTGTAGTCAGTAGGGGGATGAATAGTGCCCCATCATTGGTGTCAGTGGGAGGAATAGTGCCCCATCATTGGTGTCAGTGGGAGGAATAGTGCCCCATCAATGGTGTCAGTGGGAGGAATAGTGCCCCATCATTGCTTTCAGTAGGAGGAATAGTGTCTCATCATTGGTGTTAGTGGGAGGAATAGTGTCCCATCATTGGTGTCAGTGGGAGAAATAGTGTCCCATCACTGGTGTCAGTGGGAGGAATAGTGCCCCATCATTGGTGTCAGTGGGAAGAATAGTGCCCCATCATTGGTGTCAGTGGGAGGAATAGTGCCCCAACATTGGTGTCAGTGGGAGGAATAGTGTCCCGTCATTGGTGTCAGTGGGAGGAATAGTGCTCCATCATTGGTGTCAGTGGGAGGAATAGTGTCCCATCATTGGTATCAGTGGGAGGAATAGTGCCCCATCATTGGTGTCAGTGGAAGGAATAGTGCCCCATCATTGGTGTCAGTGGGAGGAATAGTGTCCAATCATTGGTATCAGTGGGAGGAATATTGCCCCATCATTGGTGTCAGTGGGAGGAATAGTGTCCCATCATTGGTATCAGTGGGAGGAATAGTGTCCCATCATTGGTGTCAGTGGGAGGAATAGTGCCCCATCATTGGACACTATTCAGATCGGAAGAGCACACGTCTGAACTCCAGT
>BLSH010100672.1:169904-194620 GCA_018402905.1 Glandirana rugosa | reverse complement strand
CACAGTTTGAAGATGATTTTAGAACAGTTCTATGGCCTCTAATGTTAATTAATACTTTTCAGACCCATTTTGAAGATGATCTCCATTTTTGCATTTTTTATGTTTTTATTTTTTTAAAAATATTTAAAGTTATTTCCCTGTCCCCATTTCTTTGTAGGTCACTTGTCTCACCCTTACCCACATTTCCTTCCTTTTGCAGACCTCTAGGACCTTCCAGGACTATTTTACAGCACTTTTTGTACCTAAAAGTCCGGGTCTCCATTGATTTCAATGGGGTTCGGGGTCCGGGACAAAGTTCGGGTTCTGTCCGGACCCGAACCCGGACTTTGTCCCAAAGTTCTGCCGAACCAGCAGAACCCGGACTTCTAGAAGTTCGCTCAACTCTACATATATCTGTACATGGTCAGGATGAAGGACATATATCTGTACATGGTCAGGATGAAGGACATATATCTGTTCATGGTCAGTGTGGAGGACATATATCTGTTCATGGTCAGGATGGTGGACATATATCTGTTCATGGTCAGGATGGAGGACATATATCTGTTCATGGTCAGGGTGGAGGACATATATCTGTACATGGTCAGGATGGAGGACATATATCTGTTCATGGTCAGGATGGAGGACATATATCTGTTCATGGTCAGGATGGGGGACATATATCTGTTTATGGTCAGGATGGAGGACATGTATCTGTTCATGGTCAGGATGGGGGACATATATCTGTTCATGGTCAGGATGGAGGACATATATCTGTTCATAGTCAGGATGGAGGACATATATCTGTTCATGGTCAGGATGGAGGACATATATCTGTACATGGTCAGGATGGAGGACATATATCTGTACATGGTCAGGATGGGGGACATATATCTGTACATGGTCAGGATGGAGGATATATATCTGTTCATGGTCAGGATGGGGGACATATATCTGTTCATGGTCAGAATGGTGGACATGCATCTGTACATGGTCAGGATGGTGGACATGTATCTGAACATGGTCAGGATGGAGGACATATATCTGTTCATGGTCAGGATGGAGGACATATATCTGTTCATGGTCAGAATGGTGGACATGTATCTGTACATGGTCAGGATGGAGGACATATATCTGTTCATGGTCAGGATGGGGGACATGTATCTGTACATGGTCAGGATGAAGGACATATATCTGTACATGGTCAGGATGGTGGACATGTATCTGTACATGGTCAGGATGGTGGACATGTATCTGAACATGGTCAGGATGGAGGACATGTATCTGTTCATGGTCAGAATGGAGGACATATATCTGTTCATGGTCAGGACGGTGGACATTTATCTGTACATGCTCAGGGTAGAGGACATGTACACTATATTACTAAAAGTATTGGGACACCTGCCTTTACACGCACGTGAACTTTAATAGCACCCCAGTCTTAGTCCATAGGGTTCAATATTGAGTTGGTCGACCCTTTGCAGCTATAACAGCTTCAACTCTTCTGGGAAGGCCGTCCACAAGGTTTAGGAGTTTCTATGGGAATGTTTGACCGTTCTTCCAGAAGCGAATTTGTGAGGTCAGGCACTGATGTTGGATGAGAAGGCCTGGCTCACAGTCTCCACTCTAATTCATCCCAAAGGTGTTTTATGGGGTTGAGGTCAGGACTCTGTGCAACTCCTTCACCCCAAACTCGCTCTTCCATGTCTTTATGGACCTTGCTTTGTGCAGTGGTGTGCAGTCATGTTGGAACAGGAAGGGGCCATCCCCAAACTGTTTCCTCAAAGTTGGGAGCATGAAATTGTCCAAAATGTCTTGGTATGCTGATGCCTTAAGAGTTCCCTTCACTGGAACTAAGGGGCCAAGCCCAACCCCTGAAAAACAAACCCCCACCATAATCCCCCCTCCACCAAATGATTTGGACCAGTGGAAAAATACTATATACTTTAGCCCTGATGAAGGTGGATTCATGAAAGACACCCAAGATGCATTGGACGTCAACTTTTGATAGATCCTTTTTTTTTGTGAAAAATAAAAATGTATATCAGGACTAATGCCTTCACTTGATGCTCTCATGTTTCCTCTCCATTCATACATCTATAATGATCAGACATGAACCTTTGCCATCTGCTGGTCATTCCTCAGCACTGCAGCTAAGGTACCTGCAGTGCACACCCATACCCTAATCCAGTATGGTTAAACTAAAGTGCTGTAGCATCTCTCCTTCCTGGTGTGGTGCTCCACCGAATTCCATAACACAAACATTCCATATCTGTGACAGGGCAGACCCCAATAAGAACGAGGGCTTTCTTGACGGTCCTTGGTTTGCATTGGATTCCCTATTAAATATATCACTCTACCCCCCCAAGTTGGATATCACAACGATTTTTGAAGCATTTTAACAAAAATATGTTTATATTATCTGATAAAACATTGGGGTTCATGCAGGATGGTGTCTTGTTTTCTGGATGGATGTTATAGGGGGGTTCAGTTTCTTTGAGGTGCTCAAAAAATGTTTTCTGTTTTGTTTAGTTGTCTCGGATCCTCCGCCCAGCGTGGCTCCAGGTAAGTTTTAACATTTAATGTTCCATTTAAGTGTAAATATGAAATATGAGGTCTTTTGGACACCAGATCTCATATTTAAGAGGTCCTGTCATGCTTTTTTTCTATTATTTACCTATTTCAGGTACTTATACAGCACTGTCTATTTACGCAGCGCTTTACATATACATTGTACATTCACATCAGTCCCTACCCTCAAGGAGCTTACAATCTAAGGTCCCTACCCTCAAGGAGCTTACAATCTAAGGTCCCTATCCCACATTCATTCATACATATACTAGGTGTAACATGGAGCCGCGCTAAAGCTCAAAAAATAAAGTCTCTAATCAATGGACTAAAATCCTGGATATTCTGAATATTGGATAGAAGCATGAATCCTGAGTATCCGAATAGGAGGCTTACCCCAAGGAAATGATAAAAGCGCCTATATCAAAAGCTTCCGATGAATTCTCAGGTTTGCAGCTGGTCGGTCCTCCCGTCTCGTCAGGCACGTCAGATGGTCACATAAGAATAAATGTGTAAAAAGATGCCATATGGTGAAGTACGTAGGAATCAGTAATCACAGAAGCCCACCACCTACACCACAACCATGTATGTGCACAAGCCAGGGGACCGGGACCACCACCAGGAGAAATGGAGGCTTACCAACTCTAAAATAGTATAACACTGAGATGGGCACCCTTCCGAATCCTGTGTTCACCGCTCACTAGGTCCAACACCGCCAGACACTCAGACAGGTGTAGTCAAGAGATCTAGGTTGTGTCAGGTGTTATGTGAAGCTCCTAAGGTGGTTAAAACCAGAATCTTTTATGACTGCAATGCACATGTAAACTGACGCCAGGGAAAGTTGCAGCCACTCGTGGCTGCAACTTTCCCTGGCGTCAGTTTACACTGGGCTGGTGCAAGGATTTTTGACACTCTAGGCAAAACCTAATTTTGCCGCCCCCTTTGGCTCCGCCCCTTACTCTACCCCCTTTTGCCTTGTGAGATTTTTGCAGTGCCTCTCTACCTATTTTCTCACTTCCTCATGCCAGCTGTGGTCCGCAGGTATATGGACAGGTTGGTGTACTAGATGGACAGCCTGGGGTAGTATATAGACAGGGGCTGGGCGCCCTGGGCAGCAGCGCGCCCTAGGCGGCCGCCTACTCCGCCTAGTGGTAGAGCCAGCCCTGAGTTTACATGTGCATTGCAGTCATAAAAGATTCTGGTTTTAACCACCTTAGGAGCTTCACATAACACCTGACACAACCTAGATCTCTTGACTACACCTGTCTGAGTGTCTGGCGGTGTTGGACCTAGTGAGCGGTGAACACAGGATTCGGAAGGGTGCCCATCTCAGTGTTATACTATTTTAGAGTTGGTAAGCCTCCATTTCTCCTGGTGGTGGTCCCGGTCCCCTGGCTTGTGCACATACATGGTTGTGGTGTAGGAGGTGGGCTTCTGTGATTACTGATTCCTACGTACTTCACCATATGGCATCTTTTTACACATTTATTCTTATGTGACCATCTGACGTGCCTGATGAGACGGGAGGACCGACCAGCTGCAAACCTGAGAATTCATCGGAAGCTTTTGATATAGGCGCTTTTATCATTTCCTTGGGGTAAGCCTCCTAATCGGATACTCAGGATTCATGCTTCTATCCAATATTCAGAATATCCAGGATTTTAGTCCATTGATAAGAGACTTTATTTTTTGAGCTTTAGCGCGGCTCCATGTTACACATAGTCTCTTTATACTCAGACCTAGTATTTGAGCTGCTGCTATTTATTGGGTTAGCGCTTTGTTTATTTTTTGTATTGTATACACATACTAGGGCCAATTTAGAGAGGAACCAATTAACCTACCAGCACGTCTTTGGAGTGTGGGAGGAAACCGGAGTACCCGGAGGAAACCCACGCAGGCACAGGGAGAACATGCAAACTCCAGGCAGGTAGTGCCGTGGTTGGAATGCGACCCTTTTGCTGCCAGGCAAAAGTGCTATCCACTACACCACTGTGCCGCCTATTACAAGGGTTGTAAAAGAAATAAAAGTGATCAAACTTTCTTTTTTTTTTAAAGTCGGTGTAAAAATAAAAAATAAAAAGTAAAATAAATAATAATAAAAAAAAAAAGTAAAGCGCCCCGTCCCCGCCAAGCTCGCGCGCAGAATGCGAACGCATACGCAAGTCACACCCACATATGAAAACGGCGTTCAAACCACACATGTGAGGTATCGCCGCAATCGTTAGAGCGAGAGCAATAATTCTAGCACTAGACCTCCTCTGTAACTCTAAACTGCTAACCTGTAGAAATATTTAAACATTGCAGATGGAGATTTTTAAGTGCCAAAGTTTGTCGCCATTCCACGGCGCAATTTTGAAGCGTGACGCGTTGGGTATCAATTTACTCAGCGTAACATCATCTTTCACAATGTGGAAAAAAAAATTGGGCTGACTTTACTGTTGCCTCGTTTTTTAACTCAAATTTTTTTAATTTTTTTTTTTAAATGCGCTTGTAGGCAGTGTTGCCAACCGCCAGTAAATTTACTGACAGTTTGTAAAAATCTGTGATTTTTAGAACTGTCTATAAATATCAGGGTCTGATAATTTGTCATGCTGTGCTGACTTTTTAAGTGTAAACCAGGCAAACTACTTGATATGGGTATTGTCAGTGTTTCCATGTTGTGTTTAAATATCAATTGTCTTAGTTTTTAATAGGAGTTCAGTTATTTTTCAGGTTGCCAGTAAAAAATTGTGCTCCGCCAGTACATTTTCTATGTTTTGCCAGTAAAAAACGCTGCGGGAGGTTGGCAACACTGCTTGTAGGACCTCTGTGCAAATACGGTGCGACATAAAGTATTGCAACGACCACCATTTTATTGTCTAGGGCAGCGATTGTGAACCTTGGCACCCCAGATGTTTTGGAACTACATTTCCCATGATGCTCAACTACATTGCAGAGTGCATGAGCGTCATGGGAAATGTAGTTCCAAAACATCTGGGGTGCCAAGGTTCTCCATCACTGGTCTAGGGTGTTAGGAAAAAAATATATATATATATCATTTCAGAGTTTTAAGTAATTTTCTAGCAAAAGAAAACAAACTGATTTTAACTTGTAAACACCGAATCTCAGAAAGAGGCTCGGTCCTTAAGGTGGAGTTCCACCAAAAAGTGGAACTTCCGCTGGTTGGATTCCCCCCCCCCCCCCGCCCTAAGGTGTCACATTTTGGGGGGGGGGGGGGACGCCGGTCTTTAGGTAGGTGTCCTTTTCCGCACATCTGGGAGCTCGGGCCGACGGCCTCCTCCCTCCTCCTCCCCCGCTACCACCAATGAGAGAGTGTGCAGCGCAGTGGGGGACCCAACCGTGAAGCCGAACGGCTACACATCCGGGTTCCCTTAGTCTCAATGGCGGCCGCCGCACTCGTCCACCGATCCGAAGATCGGTGCGGAGTGCCGACATCGCTGGACTCCAGGACAGGTAAGTGTCCTAAAGTTAAAAGTCAGCAGCTACAGTTTATAGGGGCGGCGGACCTCCTCTATAAGTGGTTGAGTTATATTTTGAAAGAATGTAAAATTGTATTGCGTCTTTACCGGATCATTAATTCCTCGCCTTTATCTATTTTTTTCTTTTACCTCTTTTTTCCAGGCATTGAAGAGTCTGATAAATCGATGTCTGGTATGTTTTCTTCAGTTACTTGCACCCCTAAGCCTAGGCACAATTTTGTAACTTTGATATGTGAACTACTCTGTGCATCCAGGTGGATTATACTCCTTTTTTTTTTTTTCCAATAGGATCGCCTGTCCTATAAGCCAATCAGGTGACAGGTATCAGACCCGCTTCCCGATTGGCCGGGAGGACGGTCAGTGTTGCAACAGTGAATATTCATTCGCTGCTGCAACACACCTGGGTGGGATTGGGACACAATGCTCTGCGCCCCAAGCCCATCTTATTTTGAAGCCTATTAGGGCCTCTGGCTCTAATCAAGTGCTTCAAAATACCCCCCCCCCCCACGCCTATCCCCTCCATAATAATTCATGTGTCCGGCGTCCTGAAAGGGGCCAGGCGGCGGGCGCATGGATAGGGAAGGCGGTGGGAGGTGTTAAGGGGCGGCGCCCATGTGCTAGGGTTGCCACCTGTCCAGGATTCACCCGGACAGTTCGGGTTTGGAATCATGCGTCCGGGTTTCAGACTGCCTGAAACCCGGACACATTATTCATACTGGACTATGGCTTCTCAGTAGGGTTGCTGGCTGCAGTTGTCTAAGCTGAGAGTCTGTTACACTCTCTTTCACACTGCCCAAAGCCAACACTAACAACCCCCCCCAAACACAGACGTGAGAGGAGAGAGGGCTCAATCTGCACCTCTTCCTACCATCCCTACCCCTCTGTGTTTGCCCCACACTCCAATCCCCGGCGCTGTGCCTCAGAAAAGGAAAGTGGGGGCCAGAAATTTGAAGCCCAGAGGTGCTGACTTCCAAGGGATGAGTGAGCTCACCATACGTCCCTGTCTGTGACTGAAGTCTCCCCCCCCTCCCCCTTTCTCTCTCCTGCCTTTGAGTGAGTACACTAAGGTAAATCAGGGTTCTCAGAGCACCCCTTACATCAGAGTTCCCCTTTACACCAGAGGCCACAGAGTTCCCCTTTACATCAGAGTCCTCTTGGTACAGAGTTCTCAGTGTTCCCCCTTAAATCAGGGTTCCCAGAACATCCCTTATGTCAGAGTCCCCCAGATTTCTCCCTTACATCAGAGTCTGCAGAGTCCCCCTTACAGTGAAAGGGAACACTGCATTCAGATGTAAAGGGGATGCTTGTTATTAGCTTCATATGATTAGAAATGTTATTTAATAGCAACATATGTTTATAGTTTATAGTATAAAAAGAAATTGCTGTGCGCCGCTAAAGTGTTCGGGTTTGACTTGAAGAAAAGGTGGCAACCCTACCATGTGCCCACAATGTACGAGCCGCCCCTGCAAACATTGAAGAAACAGTGGTATGGCTTTATTGACCGCCTCTCCAGCACAGACCGGTGTAGTAATTCAATTCAGCCACAAGATGTCCTCAGTTTTCTTGAAGACCGAGGACATCTTGTGGCTGAATTTAAGTACTGCAGAGGACAATTCCATAGAAAAGGCAAATAAGGTCACCCCATTACTTTTTTTTTTTTTCTTCATTAGTGTGATTTGTTTTCTTTGCATCATTTTGACTAATTTTATCCCAATACTTTTCTTTTTTTCAGACCTTACTGGAAAATGCTTCCTGTTCCCCGAAGAAAGTGACAACAGTTATGTCGACTTGACCCCCGCTCTGCCGCTGAGATTAAACGCTTTCTCCCTCTGCATGAAGGTGTCTTTGAACGTTTCGAAAAACAGGGAAACCATCCTATTCTCTTACCGCACCCTGTACTTCGATGAACTTAATTTGTGGCTGGAGAAGTCCGGCAAGCTGGGGTTCTACATGAGCGGAGACGGCTTCGTGTTCCGAACGCTGGACAGGAGCAAAGAGTGGCAGCACATCTGCCTGACGTGGGAGTCGAAGCACGGGCGCAGCGAGCTGTGGCTGAACGGGAGAAGAAACACCAATGGGGTTTATCGTAGGGGGCACAAGGTGCAACCGGGAGGCATCGCCATGCTCGGCCAAGACCAGGACGCCCTTGGGCACGACTTCGACAAGTCGCAAAGCTTTGTGGGGAGAATCAAAGACCTGAACATGTGGAATAAAGTTCTGTCGCTGAGGACCCTGCGGTCAATGTTCCGGGGAAAGGAGACGACAAAGGGCAACGTCTTCGACTGGAGCGAGCTGACGTTTTCCAAGAAAGGCAACGTGCAAATCGTGGACGCCGTCTGATACTTTGTGCCATCTGAGACATTGTAACTACTAAGATGTCCCACAATAAAATAAGATTTCAGTCACTTTGGTTTATAGAATTCATTTTTTTTTTTATTTATTTATTTTTTACATTTTTAACTACTCAAAGGTTTAGATCGGCATTTCTCAACCTTTTGTTACAATGGAGGAACCCTCTCAGCTCTCAAGGACCTCCCACTAGAAATATTGGACCTACAGCTCATGGTACATTTGTGGGATTAGCAGGTTATAAAGACTTTTTTTAAAAAAAAGCTGGCACGCAGGCTGAGGGCTGTGTGCCTCTTGGTGGCCGCAATTCCCTCACACAGCAACAAGACGGTGCTCTCACGATGGGATCCAGGGAACAAGAGAGTTTGGGTCTGGTCTGCAGAGCATTTTATAGCCCCGCCCATTATCCTCTGCAAAAATGGGAGATTGTAGGCGCTCAGGAGCCAGGCAGGATACCAAAAACGATAAAAAAACCTGAAAGTGCAGAAGGGATGTGGAGATTAACAGGAGAAATTATCCACCATTCATGATAGAGGGGACTGTACTTAAGCCTGTACTTAGTGACTCCTTACATTGGAGGTCAGTGTAGAAGTGACCCCTTACATTGGTGGTCAATGTAGTAGTGACCCCTTACATTGGAGGTCAGTGTAGAAGTGACCCCTTACATTGGTGGTCAGTGTAGTAGTGACCCCTTACATTGGAGGTCAGCGTAGTAGTGACCCCTTACATTGGTGGTCAGTGTAGAAGTGACCCCTTACATTGGAGGTCAGTGTAGAAGTGACCCCTTACATTGGAGGTCAGTGTAGTAGTGACCCCTTACATTGGAGGTCAGCGTAGTAGTGACCTCTTACATTGGTGGTCAGTGTAGAAGTGACCCCTTACATTGGAGGTCAGTGTAGAAGTGACCCCTTACATTGGTGGTCAGCATAGTAGTGACCCCTTACATTGAAGGTCAGTGTAGAAGTGACCCCTTACATTGGAGGTCAGTGTAGAAGTGACCCCTTACATTGGTGGTCAGTGTAGAAGTGACCCCTTACATTGGAGGTCAGTGTAGAAGTGACCCCTTACATTGGTGGTCAGTATAGAAGTGACCCCTTACATTGGAGGTCAGTGTAGAAGTGACCCCTTACATTGGTGGTCAGTGTAGAAGTGACCCCTTACATTGGTGGTCAGTGTAGAAGTGACCCCTTACATTGGTGGTCAGTGTAGAGGTGACCCCTTACATTGGTGGTCAGTGTAGAAGTGACCCCTTACATTGGTGGTCAGTGTAGTAGTGACCCTTTACATTGGAAGTCAGTGTAGAAGTGACCCCTTACATTGGTGGTCAGTGTAGAAGTGACCCCTTACATTGGTGGTCAGTGTAGTAGTGACCCTTTACATTGGAGGTCAGTGTAGAAGTGACCCCTTACATTGGTGGTCAATGTAGAAGTGACCCCTTACATTGGTGGTCAGTGTAGTAGTGACCCTTTACATTGGAGGCCAGTGTAGAAGTGACCCCTTACATTGGTAGTCAGTGTAGAAGTGACCCCTTACATTGGTGGTCAGTGTAGTAGTGACCCTTTACATTGGAGGCCAGTGTAGAAGTGACCCCTTACATTGGTAGTCAGTGTAGAAGTGACCCCTTACATTGGTGGTCAGTGTAGAAGTGACCCCTTACATTGGTGGTCAGTGTAGAAGTGACCCCTTACATTGGTGGTCAGTGTAGTAGTGACCCTTTACATTGGAGGCCAGTGTAGAAGTGACCCCTTACATTGGTAGTCAGTGTAGAAGTGACCCCTTACATTGGTGGTCAGTGTAGAAGTGACCCCTTACATTGGAGGTCAGTGTAGAAGTGACCCCTTACATTGGTGGTCAGCGTAGAAGTGACCCCTTACATTGGTGGTCAGCGTAGAAGTGAACCCTTACATTGGAGGTCAGTGTAGAAGTGAACCCTTACATTGGAGGTCAGTGTAGAAGTGACCCCCTTACATTGGAGGTCAGTGTAAAAGTGACCCCCGTACATTGGAGGTCAGTGTAGAAGTGACCCTTTACATTGGAGGTCAGTGTAGAAGTGACCCCTTACATTGGAGGTTAGAGTAGAAGTGACCCCTTACTTTGGAGGTCAGTGTAGAAGTGACCCCTTACATTGGAGGTCAGTGTAGAAGTGACCCCTTACATTGGAGGTCAGTGTAGAAGTGACCCCTTACATTGGAGGTCAGTGTAGAAGTGACCCCTTACATTGGAGGGCATTGTAGAAGTGACCCCTTACATTGGAGGTCAGTGTAGGAGTGACCCCGTACATTGGAGGTCAGTGTAGAAGTGACCCCTTACATTGGAGGTCAGTGTAGAAGTGAACCCTTACATTGGAGGGCATTGTAGAAGTGACCCCTTACATTGGAGGTCAGTGTAGAAGTGACCCCGTACATTGGAGGTCAGTGTAGAAGTGACCCCGTACATTGGAGGTCAGTGTAGAAGTGACCCCTTACATTGGAGGTCAGTGTAGAAGTGACCCCGTACATTGGAGGTCAGTGTAGGAGTGACCCCGTACATTGGAGGTCAGTGTAGAAGTGACCCCTTGCATTGGAGGCCAGCTTAGAAGTGACCCCTTACATTGGAGGTCAGCGTAGAAGTGACCCCTTACATTGGAGGTCAGCGTAGAAATGACCCCTTACATTGGAGGTCAGCGTAGAAGTGACCCCTTACATTGGAGGTCAGTGTAGAAGTGAACCCTTACATTGGAGGTCAGTGTAGAAGTGACCCCCTTACATTGGAGGTCAGTGTAAAAGTGACCCCCGTACATTGGAGGTCAGTGTAGAAGTGACCCCTTACATTGGAGGTCAGTGTAGAAGTGACCCCTTACATTGGAGGTCAGTGTAGAAGTGACCCCTTACATTGGAGGTCAGTGTAGAAGGGACCCCTTACATTGGAGGTCAGTGTAGAAGTGACCCCTTACATTGGTAGTCAGTGTAGAAGTGACCCCTTACATTGGAGGTCAGTGTAGAAGGGACCCTTTACATTGGAGGTCAGTGTAGAAGTGACCCCTTACATTGGTGGTCAGTGTAGAAGTGACCCCTTACATTGGTGGTCAGTGTAGTAGTGACCCTTTACATTGGAAGTCAGTGTAGAAGTGACCCCTTACATTGGTGGTCAGTGTAGAAGTGACCCCTTACATTGGTGGTCAGTGTAGTAGTGACCCTTTACATTGGAGGTCAGTGTAGAAGTGACCCCTTACATTGGTGGTCAGTGTAGAAGTGACCCCTTACATTGGTGGTCAGTGTAGTAGTGACCCTTTACATTGGAGGCCAGTGTAGAAGTGACCCCTTACATTGGAGGTCAGTGTAGAAGTGACCCCTTACATTGGAGGTCAGTGTAGAAGTGACCCCTTACATTGGAGGTCAGTGTAGAAGTGACCCCTTACATTGGAGGTCAGCGTAGAAGTGACCCCTTACATTGGAGGTCAGTGTAGAAGTGACCCCTTACATTGGAGGTCAGTGTAGAAGTGACCCCTTATCGCGGAACCCCGCCACACTACGCTTGAGTGCTTCCGTCAGTATACCGCTTGCTCCAGTCTAGACCTTCAGATATCAGATGTTACAGCCACATATTGTAACCAAGAACCAGACGAGACTAGCTCAGTTACAAAGCTGGAACATGGAATATTTTATTGGAACAAGAATACCGGCTTTATATGCTTGAGAAGAACATTCCCCCCTCCTGATCCTCTTACCCTAACAATACAAACTGCAACCAGAAACATAACTTAACATGAGCTAATTAACTTGTCATTCAACCAGCCTAGGTGTCTCAATGCCCACCCAGACAATGCTTTGATTAATCAGGATTTCACTACAGGTCAGACTTGTTGTCACCAAGCTTCACACAAGGCAATGCACATTATCATAGGTATGAACACAGAACACCTTCAAACAATAGCAGGAGCCCCCAGTAGCAGACGGACCGGCTCCTACATTGAAGTCCATGGAATCCACATCTAAGCAATGCTTTGATTAATCAGGGATTGCAGATGGCATGGCAACAGTCTACAAAACTCTTACAATGTTCCATCATTCTGATACAGTGGAATTCATGTATTGTAGATAAATATTACTGTCCCGTCTGCAGTAATATAAACCACGTTCTCAATGTCCATTAAGTCTCAGTCACCCTGTGCCCCTAATAGACACAGGGTGACTTAAACAAAAGAGGGGCATGGGGAGCTGAAGCAAGGGTTTCCCAACCTCTCCAAGGGATTCTGGGTTCCACAGGTCCCCTGCCCAAAGTGACTCTCATCACAGGGGGTCTGCACTGATAATCAGCGCATTGATTATTAATGCAGACCCATCAGAGATGCCCACCAGTGCCCAACAGTGATGCCCATCAGTGCCCCACCAGCATTGTCAAACAGTGCCCACCTGTACCAACATGTGATGCCAATCAGTGCCCATCAGGGATACCAATCAGTGCCCATCAGTAATTCCAGTCGGTGCCCATCAGTAATGCCAGTCAGTGCCTCCTCCTCAGTGCTGCCCATCATTGCCACCCATCAGTGTCCATCGTTGCTGCCCATCACTATATAAATCCTGTATAATCATTGCCGCCCATCAGTGCCACTTATCGGTGCCGTCTATCAGTGCCCATTAGTGCTGCATATCAGTGCCACCTCATCTGTGCCGCCTCGTCAGTGTCCATCAGCGAAGGACAAAACGTACTTCTTTACAAAATTTTATAACCGAGATAAAGAAAAACTTTTTTTTAAAAAAATTTTTGGTCTTTTCTTCATTTGTAGCACAAAAAATAAAAATCCCAGAGGGGATCAAATACCACCAAAGAAAGCCCTATTTGTGGGCAAAAAACTATAAACATTTCTTACGAGTGCAGTGTTGCATGACCGTGCAATTGCCATCCAAAGTGCGCCAGCGCTGAAAGCTAAGGCAGGAAGAGGGTGCAAGTGCCCGGTATTGAAGGGGTTAAATATTTTACATGTTTAATACATATACTTTTTTTTTTCTGTATTTTCAGCTCTTCATAACAGCCAGCGGGGTGGGGGAAGTAATACAGGAGCTTCCTGCTGATGGAAAACCCTTCCTGTACATATCCCAGGGAGGGAACCGGCCAGTAGAGTTTACAAATCATTTCCTAAAACATCCTTTAGACAGCAGTGTTCCTCAACTCCAGTCCTCAAGGCCCACCAACAGGTCATGTTTTCAGGATTTCCCTCAGATGAATCAGCTGTGGCAATTACTAAGGCAGTGAAACTGATCAAATCATCTGTGCAAAATAATGAAAACATGACCTGTTGGTGGACCTTGAGGACTGGAGTTGAGGAACACTGCTTTAGAGGATCTACCCATCTCCTGACATGGATGTCCTCATCACCTCTAGAACTTGTGGAGACAAAAAGTAATGGAGATGAGCTGGTCTATCATATCAGCAGCCAATTACTACAAAACCTATAGGACACCTTTATTATCACTGACGTTACGTAAAGTATAAAGCAATAGTATAAAACAAAGAGGAAAATGCAAAGACATAAACGGGTGTCAATGCGTTTCTCGGGATGACTAGGTTCTCGGGATGACTAGGTTCTCGGGATGACTAGGTTCTCGGGGTGACTAGGTTCTCGGGGTGACTAGGTTCTCGGGGTGACTAGGTTCTCGGGATGACTAGGTTCTCGGGGTGACTAGGTTCTCGGGATGACTAGGTTCTCGGGGTGACTAGGTTCTCGGGATGACTAGGTTCTCGGGATGACTAGGTTCTCGGGATGACTAGGTTCTCGGGATGACTAGGTTCTCGGGATGACTAGGTTCTCGGGGTAACTAGGTTCTCGGGATGACTAGGTTCTCGGGATGACTAGGTTCTCGGGGTGACTAGGTTCTCTGTTTCATATAAGACCTTTAAAAGCCTTTGCAGATTATCAATGTAGCGGTACCCCCAGAGGGGCTGCTAAGTGTTGTGGCCCACCGGTCACCCTGCCCAGCCCGGCATTCACTTCCTAGACACTCCAAGACAACGAACAGTCCCTCAGCTTTGTTTTTGTATTTCATTGAGGCAATTTTACTTGGATGAGGTATAAAAAATATGGGATGCCAAGTAGAATTAATGGAAAGTTGCTTGGGACAACTGTATACAGTCCAGTAGGTTCACTCCTCTCTCCTCCTGCACATCGCTTCCTCTCTAAGGTTCACTCCTCTCTCCTCCTGCACATCGCTTCCTCTCTAAGGATCACTCCTCTCTCCTCCTGCACATCGCTTCCTCTCTAAGGATCACTCCATTCACCTCCTGCACATCGCTCCCTCTCTAAGGGTCACTCCTCTCTCCTCCTGCACATCGCTTCCTCTTTAAGGTTCACTCCTCTCGCCTCCTGCACATCACTTCCTCTCTAAGGATCACTCCTCTCACCTCCTGCACATCGCTTTCTCTCGAAGGTTCTCTCCTCTCTCCTCCTGCACATCGCTTCCTCTCTAAGGTTCACTCCTCTCTCCTCCTGCACATCGCTTCCTCTCTAAGGATCACTCCTCTCTCCTCCTGCACATCGCTTCCTCTCTAAGGATCACTCCATTCACCTCCTGCACATCGCTCCCTCTCTAAGGGTCACTCCTCTCTCCTCCTGCACATCGCTTCCTCTTTAAGGTTCACTCCTCTCGCCTCCTGCACATCACTTCCTCTCTAAGGATCACTCCTCTCACCTCCTGCACATCGCTTTCTCTCGAAGGTTCTCTCCTCTCTCCTCCTGCACATCGCTTCCTCTCTAAGGGTCACTCCTCTCTCCTCCTGCACATCGCTCCCTCTCTAAGGTTCACTCCTCTCTCCTCCTGCACATCGCTCCCTCTCTAAGGGTCACTCCTCTCTCCTCCTGCACATCGCTTCATCTCTAAGGTCCACTCCACACTCCATTCACCTCCTGCACATCGCTCCCTCTCTAAGGTTTACTCCATTCACCTCCTGCACATCGCTCCCTCTCTAAGGTTCACTCCTCTCTCCTCCTGCACATCGCTTCCTCTCTAAGGTCCACTCCTCTCTCCTCCTGCACATCGCTCCCTCTCTAAGGGTCACTCCTCTCTCCGCCTGCACATCGCTCCCTCTCTAAGGGTCACTCCTCTCTCCTCCTGCACATTGCTTCCTCTCTAAGGGTCACTCCTCTCTCCTCCTGCACATCGCTTCCTCTCTAAGGGTCACTCCTCTCTCCTCCTGCACATCGCTTCCTCTCTAAGTTTCACTCCTCTCTCCTCCTGCACATCGCTTCCTCTCTAAGGTTCACTCCTCTCTTCTCCTGCACATCGCTTCATCTCTAAGGTCCACTCCTCTCTCCTCCTGCACATCGCTTCCTCTCTAAGGTCCACTCCTCTCTCCTCCTGCACATCGCTTCATCTCTAAGGTTCACTCCTCTCTTCTCCTGCACACCACTTCTTCTCTAAGGTTCACTTCTCTCCTCCTGCACATTGCTTCCTCTCTAAGGTTCCAGACAGGCACAGCTAGCGCAATGGGATTAGGCCTGACACTGACTCAGCCAGGCCTTAGCAATAACCTTTTGCAGGCAGGGACCGCGGACCCCTCTAGTGTAGCAGATAGAACGTTCTGGTGCTACTAAACCCAGTAACTCCTCTTCAGACTCTGCCAGCCCTCCTGGCTGCAGCTGCCCTTCTCCACTGCCCTTGACAACACAGTTCACTCCGCTGGCTCTACACATAGGGTTGCCACATCATCCCTTTAATCCAGGACACACATGAATTACATAGGTTGTTCTGAGACTAATTTAATGCAGATGAGGCACCAAGTGAGTTTAATTACCACCTTAATCAGCCACAGAGCCTGTGTAATTAATATGTGTCCCTGGATTAAAGGGATGATGTGGCAACCTTACCCTACACCCACCCCGGACTGCATCCTCCCAGTCCCCTCCTGACTGTGCATGTCAGTCAGCAGCCCTCTTGGTTGCGGCCAGTTGTTCCTCTCCTCGAAGACTTGCCTGGCAATGCTCTCTCCTGCTTTCCTCTTTGCTCCTCCTGTGCCTTCTGTCCAAATGCCTTCATGGTTTCTTGAAGGGCCTCGTCCGCACCTGAGCCCCAGGCCCAAAGGTCACCCCCCCCCCCCCCCCCAGACTGGGGAGCTCTCTCAAAGGCCCCGACAGCCTCAATACTCCATCTTCAAGCTCTGAACAACTCCAACGATTCCTCCCCAGCTGGGCTGACTCTGGGTACTTAAAGTCGTCCGCTCACACCTGCAAAAAGTGAGAAGTACACAGCTGCAAAAATTAAAAGTCAGCAGCCACACATCCCTGTACACATTCTGCAGCTGCTGACTTTTAACCACTTCAGCCCCGGAAGGATTTCACACTTTAGGGCCGGAGCACTTTTTGAGATTCGGCGCTGCGTCGCTTTAACTGACAATTGCGCGGTCGTGCGACGTTGTACCCAAACGAAATTTGCGTCCTTTTTTCCCCATAAATAGAGCTTTCTTTTGGTGGTATTTGATCCCCTCTGCGTCATTTCTGATCGTCGCTATAGACAAAAGAAGGGCGACAATTTTGCAAAAAAACCCAAATTTCTTACTTTTTGCTAAAATACAAATCCAAAAAAAAACCATAAAAAAACATTTTTTTTTCACCGTTTTTGGCCGATTTATATTCTTCCTCATATTTGTGATAAAAAAAAATCGCAATCGGCGTTTATTGATTGGATTGCGCAGTGGTCGCGTTTACGGATGATGAGAATTCATTTTTGGGGTTTTTATTTCTTTTTTATTTTTTACTAGTAATGACGGCGATCTGCGATTTTTAGCGGTACTGCGATATTGGGGCGGACATGTCGGACCATTTTGACACTTTTTTGGGACCATTGGCATTTATACAGCGATCAGTGCTATAAAAATGCACTGATTACTGTGTAAATGCCATTGGCAGTGAAGGGGTTAACCTGCAGGGGGAGCTCTAAGGGTTAACTGTGTTCCCTCAGTGTGTTCTAACTGTATGGGGGCTGGGCTGGCTGGGGGAGGGGAGTGATCACAGCCCTTCCCCCTCTCACAGAACGGAGGTCCGTGTTTACTTACACGGACCTCCGTTCTTTCACTCCGGGGGGGGGCATCGCGGGTGGCCGGCGGAGACCCGCTCCCTGGCCCTCCCCGGACACAGTGAGCGCGCGCGCGCCGCCGGAGGCGATCTGCCTTACAGAGCCACTTTGCCACCGTCAGATGCCGATCGGTGGTCGGCAAGTGGTTAATAATAGGACACTTACCTGTCCTGAAGTCCAGCGATGTCGGCACTGCAGCTGATGATTCCATCAGCTGTCGGGTGCTGCCGCCACCATTACGGGTAAGGGTACCGGCAGTGAAGCATTACGGCACATGTACGAGGCACCATTGTGCTCTGCTACTGGGGGGGGGGAGGAGGAGGGAGCCGACCTGCAAACGTAATTTGCCACGGCCTGGTCTCCCGTCAAAGACAGGTATCCGCTCCCCCCTCCCAAAAGGTGCCAAATGTGACACCTGAGGTGGGGGAGGCATCCGATAAGCAGAAGTTCCAATTGTGGGTGGAACTCCTCTTTAAGGAGGCCTGCCCCCTGCTAATCCAAGCTGGGGATTGGTCAGGGCTTCTCAGATTACCCCAGGCAGCTCCACCTCCCCTCTCCTCATTTCTTTCCAGTACCTTCCAGAAGGTTCTAGAATGAAGAGGGGGGGTCTGAGTGACGCTGCCTGTGAGTCGCCAGCTGCTACCCTGAGCCACTCCCAGCCCAGATCAAAACAAACAGGCCTGGCTTGCCTAAATTGACCTTACCTATCACACAAAAATCCTACTCTAGCACCTACCTACCTAGAGGGTGCTACATCCGTTTACAGTTAACTGTGAATGATGGCGCCAGAATTATCGCTCTCACTCCAACGTTCATGACAATGCCTCACATGTGCAGCGCAATTGATGTCTACTTACATGGGCTCCCCCTGCACTGAGCTGAGCATTCTCTATGGGGTGTGCACAGGGTGCTGTAAAAAAGTTATTAAATTATTTTTATATATTTTATATCATTTGTTTTTTTTTTTCACTTATTGCTATTATAAGGGGGCTAACAAGCCTCCTATATGATAGCATGGGCGTGTGACAGGTCCTCTATATGGAGACATTGGAGGTCTATTATTTTTTTTTGTAGTGTATTGTAATACAAACTGCACTCCTGGCTGGGATGATACACTACTGTATATTGTCAAAAGTATTGGGACACCTGCCTTTACACGCACATGAACTCTAATGGCATCCCAGTCTTAGTCCGTAGGGTTCAATATTGAGTTGGCCCCACCCTTTGCAGCTATAACAGCTTCACCTCTTCTGGGAAGGCCGTCCACAAGGTTTAGGAGTGTCTATGGGAATGTTTGACCATTCTTCCAGAGGTCAGGCACTGATGTTGGATGAGAAGGCCCGGCTCACAGTCTCCGCTCTAGGTGTTCTATTGGGTTGAGGTCAGGACAGTCAAGTTCCTCCACCCCAAAGTCGCTCATCCATGTCTTTAGGGACCTTGCTTTGTGCATTGGTCCAATTCATATGGTGGAGGGGGGATTATGGTGTGGGGGTGTTTTTCAGGGCTTGGGCTCTACCCATTAGTTCCAGTGAATGCACCTTGGGTGTCTTTCATGAATCCACCTTCATCGGGGCTAAGGTATATAGTATTTGTGCACTGGTCCAAATCATTTGGTGGAAGGGGGGTTATGGTGTGGGGGTTGTTTTTCAGGGGTTGGGCTTGGCCCCTCAGGGGTTGGGCTTGGCCCCTTAGTTCCAGTGAAGGGAATTCTTAAGGCGTCAGCATACCGAGACCTTTTGGACAATTTCATGCTCCCAACTTTGTGGGAAGAGTTTGGGGATGACCCCTTCCTGTTCCAACATGGCTGCCCACCACTCAACAAAGCAAGGTCCATAAAGACATGGAGGAGCGAGTTTGGGGTGGAGGAACTTGACTGGCCTGCACAGAGTCCTTATTTGGGTACAGCGTCGCACGACCGCACAATTGTCAGTTAACCACTTAACAACCAACTGCCATAGTTTTTACGCTGGCTGTTTGAAGTGGAATACCATGGTTATGGCAGCAGATAGCTGCCATAACCGCGGTGTCCTCTGAAACGGCGGACGGGTGGCTTTCTGATTAAAGTGGTCTCTGCGACGCATTTGCCGCGAGATCACTTTTATCGGTGGTGGGAGAGGTGCCCCCCCTCCTCCCGCCGTGCTCCGGTCGTCTCCGCCGCTTGCCGGAGCCGTCGGTAGAGACGGGGACAATCGTGTCCTTTCCCCTCGCAGGCCTGAAGCCGAGTGAGGGAATGATGGCCTCCCACTCGGCTCCATACCATTGGATGGCGGAAGCGACATCAATCGTCACTTCCGCCCAGGGGAATTTTTTTTTCAAATGATATTAATTAATTAATTTATTTATTTTTTATTGCATTTTAGTGTAAATCTGAGATTTGAGGTCTTTTTGACCCCCAGATCTCACATTAAAGAGGACCTGTCATGCTTTTATTTTATTACAAGGGATGTTTACATTCCTTGTAATAGGAATAAAAGTGACCCTATTTTTTTTTTTTTTTTTTTAAAGGACGGTGTAAAAATAAAAAGTAAAATAAATAAATTAAAAAAAAAATGTAAAGCTCACAGAAACGAACGCATACGCAAGTCGCACCCGCAAATGAAAACGTTGTATAAACCACACATGGGAGGTGTCGACGCGATCGCTAGAGCGAGAGCAATAATTCTAGCGTTAAACTTCCTCTGTAACTCTAAACTGGTAACCTGTAGAAATTTTTAAACTTCACCAATTGAGATTTTTAGGTGCCAAAGTTTGTCGCCGTTCCACGAAGTAGCGCAATTTTGAATGACGCGTTGGGTATCCATTTACTCGGTGTAAAATTATCTCTCACAATATGGAAAAAAAATTGTGCTGACTTTACCGTTGTCTTATTTTTTAATTCAAAAAAGTGAATTTTGTTCCAAACAGTTGCGCTTGTAAGACCGCTGCGCAAATACGGTGTGACATGAAGTATTGTAACGACCGCCATTTTATTCTCTAGGGTGTTAGAAAATATATATAATGTTTGGGGGTTCTACGTCATTTTCTAGCAAAAACAAAAACAGATTTTAACTTGTAAACACCGAATCTCAGAAAGAATCTCAGAAAGAATCTCAGAAATAATCTCAGAAAGAGGCTCGGTCCTTAAGTGGTTAACCACTTCCCGCCCGGCCTATAGCAAAATGGCGGCCGGGCGGTGGTTCCGCTATCCTGACAGAACGTCATGTGACGTGATTCAGCATAAACTGCAATCGCATGTTCGGGGGGGGGTGGGGGTTAACGCAGCGCGGACGATCGGTGGTGCGCTGTGTCAGTCTGACCCACCGCATTACTGATCCGTCGGAAGCTCTTTACCATGTGATCAGCAGGCTGGTCACTGTACACAGGAAGAGCTGTGTATCGGCTTTTCCTCTACTCCCATCTGCAGATGCAAGTAGAGGAGAGCCAATCGGCGGCTCTCCTGACGGGGGGGGACTGCACTGAATGTTTATCAGTGCAGCCCCCACCTAGGATCCCCAACCAGGACCACCCTAGAGCACCAGGTAAGGGGCACAATGCCCAACATGGATGACACTCAGTGCCAATCTTGGATGCCATCCAGGACCACCAGGGAATGCCTCAAAAAAAGTGCCAACTCTCATTGCCTACCAGTGTCCAACAGTGCCATCTACTAGTGCCCATAAGTTTCACCTATCAGTGCCCCCGTGCCACCTATCAGTGCCCATCAGTGCTGCCTATGAGTACCCATCAGTGCCACCTATGAGTGCCCATCAGTGCCATCTATCAGTGCCCATCAGTGCCACCTATGAGTGCCCATTAGTGCTGCTTATCAGTGCTTCCTATATGTGCCTCTTCAGTGCCACCTATGAGTGCCCATCAGTGACACCAATGAGTGCCCATCAGTGCCACCTATGAGTGCCCATCAGTGCCACCTATGAGTGCCCATCAGTGTCGCCTATGAGTGCCCATCAATGTCGCCTATCAGTGGCCATCAGTGCCCCCCTATGAGTGCCCATCAGTGTCGCCTATGAGTGCCCATCAGTGCCACATATGAGTGCCCATCAGTGACACCTATGGGTGCCCATCAGTGCCACCTATGAGTGCCCATCAGTGCCCCCTATGAGTGCCCATCAGTGTTGCCTATGAGTGCCCATTAGTGTCGCCTATGAGTGCCCATCAGTGCTGCTTATCAGTGCCGCCTATATGTGCCTCTTCACTGCCACCTATGAGTGCCCATCAGTGCCATCTATGAGTGCCCATCAGTGTCATCTATGAGTGCCCATAAGTGCCACCTATGAGTGCCCATCAGTGCCACCTATGAGTGCCCATCAGTGCTGCTTATCAGTGCTGCCTATATGTGCCTTTTCAGTGCCACCTATGAGTGCCCAGCAGTGCCACCAGTGAGTGCCTATCACTGCTGCCTATGAGTGCCCATCAGTGGCACCTATGAGTGCCCATCAGTGTTGCCTATGAGTGCCCAATAGTGCCGCCTATGAGTGCCCATCAGTGCTGCTTATGAGTGCCCATCAGTGCTGTCTATGAGTGCCCATCAGTGGCACCTATGAGTGCCCATCAGTGTCGCCTATGAGTGCCCAATAGTGCCGCCTATCAGTGCCCATCAGTGCCGCCTATGAGTGCCCATCAGTGCCGCCTATGAGTGCCCATTAGTGCCGTCTATAAGTGGCCATCAGTGCTGTCTATGAGTGCCCATCAGTGTCGCCTATGAGTGCCCAATAGTGCCGCCTATCAGTGCCCATCAGTGCCGCCTATGAGTGCCCATCAGTGCCGCCTATGAGTGCCCATCAGTGCTGCCTATGAGTGCCCAATAGTGCCGCCTATGAGTGCCCATCAGTGCCATCTATGAGTGCCCATCAGTGATGGAGAAACTTATTTAGAAAGTTTTGTGACAGAAACAAAGAAAAACTTTTTTCTTTTTCAAAATTTTCGGTCTTTTTTTATTTGTAGCACAAAAATAAAAACCGCAGAGGAGATCGAATGCCAGCAAAGAAACCTCTATCTGTGGGAACAAAACGATAAAACCTCGGTCTGGGTGCAGCGTCGCACGACTGCGCAATTCTCATTCTAAATGTGCCAGCGCTGAAAGCTGGGAATTGGTCTGGGCGGGAGGGGGGGTACTGAAGGGGTTAAAGTAACGCAGCGCCGTATCCCACAAAAGGGCCTGGCCATGAAGGTTGGGGGGGGTAAATCTCCCGGAGGTGAAGTGGTTAAGGCTGGTTTTGGTCTTGAAGGGGGGAGAAAGGGGCGTCATATTTGTATTGATTATATTACATCTGATTGATGATTGGTTTATCTTTATTATTTCTCCTCTTTGCCCCCCCCCCCCTTGTACCGGTTGCTAAGCAACGGGGCGGGGCTTCCCTGTACAATGTTTACGTTCAGGTCGGCCCGCCCTGCATGGCGCGTGCTTGATGACATCATCGCGGGGCGCCGCATCTTCTCCCCGTGCGTCGAGCAAGATGGCGGGGGGGGCGGCTTGCGTTCCACGGTGGAACGCATTTGGCGATTGATGGGGCGGACACGGCGCTGGGTTTGCGGAGCATTAGCTGACTCCCCCCCACCCCCGACCATATTAGAGGGTTGGTGTTTGGGAAGTAGAGGTTGTTTGGTGCCTTATTCCATGAGGAGATGTCACTTCCGGGTTAGGCCGGAAGCGGGGGGGGCTGTGGGATCTCTGATCCTCCTGGATGGAAGGACGGAGATTTGCAGTGATTTTTATTTTTGTTTCTCTGGAGCTCCTCTGTCAGTGTAGAAGGTAGGAAAGTTCCATTTTTATTTTTCCCTCGGCTCTGGTTGCCCCCCCCCCCCCCATAGACGCTAAGTCCACGCCTGCGTGTTTGCGCAGATTCGCCTTTTTTTTTGCGCATTTCTTACGGTGCCGCCCAACGCGCAACAAAAAAAAAATGTTTTCTAGCTGCCTTTGGGGGCGCCATTGTGCGAGCGTGACGTGCGTTTATCATGCGTTTCCGGGAGCGTCTGTCCTGCGAATGCAAAGACGCGATTGCCTCCTTCGGCTGCCTCCTCATCCAGGGATGAAGAAAAATAAAACAAGGCGTGGTGCTCGCAGAGCCGCTGACCTTAACCCCTTCAGCCCCGGAAGGATTTCTCACGTTAGGACCAGAGAACTTTTCGCGATTCGGCGCTGCGTCGCTTTAACTGACAATTGCGCGGTCGTGCGACGTTGCACCCAAACTAAATTCACGTCCTTATTTTCCCCACAAATAGAGATTTCTTTTGGTGGTATTTGATCACCGCTATAAACAAAAAAAGAGCGACAATTTTGCAAAAAAAAAAAAACCCCAATTTCTTTTTGCTAAAATAGAAATGCAAAAAAAAACATAAAAAAAAACATTTTTTTTTCATCGTTTTTGGCCGATTTATATTCTTCGTCATATTTGTGATTAAAAAAACCGCAATCGGCGTTTATTGATTGGTTTGTGCAAAAGTTGCTGCGTTTACGGATGATGAGAATTCATTTCTGGGGTTTTTATTTTTTTTTAATGTTTTACTAGTAATGGCGGCGATCTGCGATTTTTAGCGGTACTGCGATATTACAGCGGACATGTCGGATCATTTTGACACTTTTTTGGGACCATTGGCATTTATACAGCAGTCAGTGCTATAAAAATGCACTGATTACTGTGTAAATGCCATTGGCAGTGAAGGGGTTAACCTGGGTGGGCGCTCTAAGGGTTAACTGTGTTCCCTGGGCGTTCTAACTGTATTAGTGTTTGACTGGCAGGGGAGTGATCACAGCCCCTCCCCCTCTCACAGAACGGAGATCCGTGTTTACATGCACGGATTTCCGTTCTTTCACTGCGCGGGGGGGTCGCGGGTAGCCGGTGGAGATCGAGTCCGCCCTACCCGCTTCCTGGCCCCCCCCCCCCCCGGACACAGTGAGCGCTCCGGCGGCGCGCGCGCGCTCACAGTGCACAATCTCGCAGCCGCCGTCATATGACGGCGGTTTGCGATATCGAGCCACCTTGTCCCGTCAACCTGCGGTTGGCGGTCGGCAAGTGGTTAATGTTGATAAATGTAAAGTTCTGCACTTGGGGGCGAAGAATCTGCATGCATCGTACATACTAGGGGGAGTACAACTGGGGGAATCCATAGTGGAGAAGGATCTGGGGGGATCCATAGTGGAGAAGGATCTGGGGGAACCCATAGTAGAGAAGGATCTGCGAATCCATAGTGGAGAAGGATCTGGGGGAATCCATAGTGGAGAAGGATCTGGGGGAGTCCATAGTGGAGAAGTGACACAGGCCCCCCCCCCCCCCGGTCCTTCGCCCATCCCGCCTGAGCT
>BLSH010100672.1:146531-165976 GCA_018402905.1 Glandirana rugosa | reverse complement strand
CCCCCCCCCCCCCCCCCACTTGTCTAATTGACATTTTGACCACTGACAGGTTACATGAATAACATTGATTGCCTGGTTACAATGGCATCTGGAAGTGGGTGGGATATATTAGGCAGCAAGTGAACTTTGTGTCCCTGAAGTTGATGTGATGAAAGCAGAAAAAAAATGGACAATTGTAACGATTTGAGGGACTTTGACAAGGACCAGGTTGTAACGTCTAGATGACTGGGTCAGAGCAACTCCAAAACTGCAGCTCTTATGGGATGTTCCCGGTCTGCAGTGGTCAGGACCAAGCAAAAGCGGTCCAAGGGAGGAAAATCAGTGCCAACCGGTGACAGGGTTATAGGCAGCCAAAGCCCATTGATGGAGGTGGGGAGGGAAGGCTCATTGATGGAGGTGGGGAGGGAAAGCTCATTGATGGAGGTGGGGAGGGAAGACTCATTAATGGAGGTGGGGAGGGAAGACTCATTAATGGAGGTGGGGAGGGAAGACTCATTAACGGAGTGAAGGCTTATTGATACAGATGGGAATGGGGACAGGGTTATGGGCAGCCAATGCCCGTTGATGGAGGTGAGGAGGGAAGGCTCATTGATGGAGATGGGGGGGAAAATTCATTCATGAAAGTGGAGAGGTTATATAAGCCTAGCTGGAGGGGGGGGGGGAGTGGGGACGACATAAATCCCTTTTTCATCCAGCTGGAAGGACAGTGGGCCTCAACATTGGTGCCATTTTTTGGAGATCCTACTTCTCAGTATATCAGATATGAAGGTTTTTTTTTTTTCCCCCCTACTCTGGTTGACTTATAGACACTTGGGCCTCGTTCAGTTCATACAGGTGTACTATAGTGTATACCTATGGGAAGACCAGGGTTGCCCACAGTTTCTCAGCTGTCAGATTGGACACAGCTACTGGGTCCCATTTGACATGAATGGGACTTCCTGTATGGGGATGCACAGAATTCTTGTGCATTCCCCCATGTGGGCAAACACAGTCCTAGCACGGGTGTACACTATAGCACACCCATGTGAACAAGGCATTGCCCTTTCCGTCCATATTTTATTTGCTAGGATGGTGGCGGGGGGAAGATATCCACATGTGTATCCTGTAATCCTGTTTTATGATCATACTGACATTTTGGGTATGAAGTTCACCCCCCGTCTGTTTATACAGACTGTTTCTTGTATGTTTCAAGGCTGCCCCCTGAAGACATCCGTTGTAGACGAAACGTGTCAATGGGGGGCCCTGACATTTTGGGTGTGAAATTCACCACCCAACTGTTTATACTGACTTATGTTTGATGTAATGTTTGGTTGGAGTTTGTCATTGTGTATTTATCATTTCAGGTTATTACGGATGTGTTGAAAGCAGAAAAAAATGGGCAAGGGTAAGGATCTGAGCGACTTTGACAAGGGCCAGATTGTAATGGCGAGGCGACTGGGTCAGAGCATTGCTGAAACCGCCGCTCTTGTGGGATGTTCCCGGTCTGCAGTGGTTGGGATCTACCAAAAGTGCTTACAGGAGGGAGAACCGGTCAACCGGCGCCAGGGTTATGGGCGCCCAAGGCTCATGGATGGAGGTGGGGAGCAAAGGCTGACCGATGTAGTACAATCCAATATAGGAGCTACTGTATCTGAAATTTCTGAAAAAGTGAATGCTGGTTCCCGTAGAAAGGCGTCAGAACACACAGTGCATCGCGGTTTGTTGCGTCTGGGGATGCGCAGACGCAAATCGGTCAGGGAGACCATGCTGACCTACAGCCAAAGGCGCCTACAATGGGCACATGCGTATCAGAACTGGACCATGGAGCATTGGAAGAAGGTGGCCTGGTCTGATGAGTCACGTTTCTTTTTACATGATGTGGATGGCCAGATGTGTGTGCGCCGCGTACCCGGGGAAGAGTTGGCTTCTGGAGTCAGCGGAGGCAGTGTAATGCTTTGGGCAATGTTCTGCTGGGAAACCTTGGGTCCTGCCATTCATGTGGATGGAAGTACCACCTACCTAAACATTGTTGCTGACCAAGTACACCCCTTCATGCAAACGGTATTCCTTGATGGCAGTGGCCTTTTTCAGCAGGCTAATGCACCCTACCACACTGCAAAAATGGTTCAAGAATGGTTTGAGGAACACAACAACGAGTTTGAGGTGTTGACTTGGCCTCCAGATTCTCCAGATCTCAATCCAATCGAGCATCTGTGGGAAGTGCTGGAAAAACAAGTCCAATCCATGGAGGCTCCACTTCGCAACTTACAGGACTTAAAGGATCTGCTACTGACGGCTTGGTGCCAGATACCACAGCATACCTTCAGAGGTCTAGTGGAGTCCATGCCTCGACGGGTCAGGGCTGTTTTGGCAGCAGAAGGGGGACCTACTCAATATTAGGCCGGTGGTCATAAAGTTATGGCTGTAACCTCAGTGATAAAAAAAAAAGGTGTTCTACATAATTAGCAATTGGGCTGTTTCATTAAGCACTTCACAAGATGTTCTATACATGTGGAACTTTTACCTAATGGTATTAAACATTAGAACAAATCTTTTCCCAGTTTTTTTTTTTATTATAAAATATTATTTGTGTAAATAAAATTTGATGTTTTTGATATATTTTTTTTTTGGTGGTAATTGATTGGTTTTAATATGCTGGGCTACCTCATCTCCATTAGTACTTATTGCTGTAGACTTTAGCGGTGCAGTCTGCCCATCAGTTGCTTGATAACATTTTATCAGACCTGCCTCTAGAACCGTAATCAAGCAACTGATCATCACAGGTAAAGTCTGCTGCATATAGTAGCCAGCAGGGAGGAACATGCTCATCTAAGGGGATGCCAAGCATGTGTTCTTTCACTTGGGCTCAGATAAAGTCTGCACCATCCAGTGGCCAGCAAGCAGGAACATGCTTTTCTAAAGGGATACCAAGGATGCGTTCTTTCACTTGGGCTCAGATAAAGTCTGCACCATCCAGTGGCCAGCAAGCAGGAACATGCTTTTCTAAAGGGATACCAAGGATGCGTTCTTTCACTTAGACTCATCGTCGTTTCTATTCTCTGCTCTCAGTTCCTTTGAATGGGTGGTTAGAAAAAGACATATTGAGAGAACAGAATGAATTGTAGGAAGTGAATGCAGATGGGGATTTCTGGAACGATTCTAAGGTATTTATGGGGATGAAATGCACGCAGAATTTTAACCACTTTCCAACCAGGCCAATTCTGACATTTCTCTCCTACATGTAATAATCATAGTTTTTTTGCTAGAAAATTACTCAGAACCCCCAAACATTATATATATATTTTTAGCAGAGATCTTAGGGAATAAAATGGTGGTCATTGCAACTTTTTATGTCACGCGGTATTTGCGCAGCAATTTTTCAAACGCGTTTTTTTTTGGGAAAAAAAAAGTTTCATGAATTAAAAAAAAAAAAAGAACAGTAAAGTTAGCCCAATTTTTTTTTTGTATATTGTGAAAGATAATGTTACGCCGAGTAAATAGATACCCAACGTGTCACGCTTTAAAATTGCGCCCACTCAGGAAATGGCGCCAAACTTTGGTACTTAAAAATCTCCATAGGTGATGCGTTAAAATTTTTTACTGGTTACATTTTTAGAGTTACATTGGAGGTCTTGGGCTATAATTGTTGCTCTCGCTCTAACGCACGCGGCGATACCTCACATGTGTGATTTTGAACAATGTTTACATATGTGGGCGCGACTAACGCGTGCGTTCGCTTCTGTGTGCGAGCTCGCGGGGACGGGGCGCTTTAAATTTTTTTTTTTTTTTTTTAATTATTTATTTTACCTTTTATTTTTTTATTTTTTACACTTTCTCTTAAAATTTTTTTTTTTTGATCACTTTTATTCCTATTACAAGGAATGTAAACACCCCCTGTAATAGGAATCTTGCGTGACAGGTCCTCTTTATGGGGAGATGTGGGGTCAATAAGACCTCACACCTCCCCTCTAGGCTGGAAAGACCGAGATCTGGAAAAAAAAAACGAACGATCTCGGTCTTTTCCGCCGAGTTCACGGCATAGTTTACATCCCGTGACCCGGACGTCATACGTCGCGCCCGGGCCTCCGAGGCGCATTGAGATGACTGGTGACCATCTGGTCATCAGTCATCACTACGCACAGCAACCGACGGCGACGGATCTGTTCTCTGGGCCGCCGATGGCCACGAGCGGCCCGGGAGAAGCACCGGAGGGCGGCGGGGGGGGGGCGTCCCTTCCCGCTGCCGATAAGAACGATCAAGCGGCTGAACTGCCGCTATGATCGTTCTTATGGTGCAGGGAATCGCCGGCGGAAAAAAATGATACCTGAATGATGCTGGTAGGTGCCGGCATCATTCAGATATCCCAACTCAAAGACAAGGACGTCTATAGACGTCCGGCGGTCGGGAAGTGGTTAAAGAAGCTGGCTGAAGCTTGAAGTTAGACGAGTTCGCTGGAAATGAAGCACAGTGATACCAGATCATTAAACCAGGGAAGCAGGAAGTGCTCTAGGATTTCCTGCTAGAGGGCTGCACTGACTTTGGTGATAAAACACAGTGGACCAACACCAGCAGATGACATGGCTCCCCAAATCATCACGGACTGTGGAAAACGTTGGATTTCATTTGGAGATCAAGGTCCCAGAGTCTGGAGGAAGAGTGGAGAGGCACAGAATCCAAGATGAGTCTCACAGGGGACACTTTACAAGGCTCAAGGTCAGGCCCAGCAGCTGGTGGGATGCCAACACTTGCAGTGGGCAGATGCAGTGCAAGATATGGCCAGCAGGAAATAACTGGAGTGGTGACATCGAGGTCATAGACAGTTGGTCAATAGGCTTGAAAATGACAGAGTGGTCAGGAGCCAAAGCCAGGGTCATACCAGGTGATCAGTAGGATTGAAGATAACAGGGAGGTCAGAAGCCAGGGTCATACCGGGGTGATCAGTAGGATTGAAGGTAACGGAGGTCAGAAGCCATAGCCAAGGGTCTTACCGGGGTGGTCGGTATTATGGAAAACAGAGTAGTCAGGAGCCCAAGCCAGGGTCATACCACGGTGGTCAGTAGGTTTGAAGGTAACACAGCGGTTAGGAGCTAAAGCCAGGGTCATACCGGGTTCGTCAGCAGGATTGAAGGTAGCAGAGAGGTCAGGAGCCAAAGCCAGGGTCATACCGGGGTGATCAGTAGGATTGAAGATAACAGGGAGGTCAAGAGCCAAAGCCAGGGTCATACCGAGGTGATCAGTAGGATTGAAGGTAACAGGGAGGTCAGAAGCCATAGCCAAGGGTCATACCAGGGTGGTCAGTTTTATGAAAAACAACAGAGTAGTCAGGAGCACAAGCCAGGGTCATACCACGGTGGTCAATAGGTTTGCAGGTAACATATCGGTTAGGAGCCAAAGCCAGGGTCATACCGGGGTGGTCAGCAGGATTGAAGATAACAGGAAGGTCAGGAGTCAATGCCAAGGGTCATACAGGGGTGGTCAGCAAGATTGAAGATAACAGGGAGGTCAGGAGCTAATGCCAAGGGTCATACCAGGGTGGGCAGCAGGATTGAAGATAACAGGGAGGTCAGGAGCCAAAGCCAGGGTCATACTGGGGGGGTCAGTAGGTTTGAAGGTAACACAGCGATTAGGAGCCAAAGCCAGGGTCATCCCGGGGTGGTCAGCAGGATTGAAGATAACAGGGAGGTCAGGAGTCAAAGCCAAGGGTCATACCGGGGTGATAAGTAGGATTGAAGGTAACAGGGAGGTCAGGAGCCAATGCCAAGGGTCATACTGGGGTGGTCAGCAAGATTGAAGATAACAGGGAGGTCAGAAGCCAAAGCCAAGGGTCATACCGGGTGGTCATTATTATGGAAAACAACAGAGTAGTCAGGAGCACAAGCCAGGGTCATACCATGGTGGTCAGTAAGTTTAAAGGTAACAGAGCAGTTAGGAGCCAAAGTCAGGGTCATACCAGGGTGGTCAGCAGGATTGAAGGTAACAGAGCGGTCAGGAGCCCAAGCCATGGTCATATCATGGTGGACAGTAGGATTGAAGATAACAGCTCATCTGCATTGTTGGGTTTGGTGTCTCTCATCTTCTTGATAATTCCCCACAGATTCTCTATGGGGTTTAGGTCAGGCGAGTTTGCTGGCCAATCAAGCACAGTGATCCCATGATCATTAAACCAGGTATTGGTACTTTTGGCAGTGTGGGCGGTGCCAAGTCCTGCTAGAAAATGAAATCAGCATCTCCATAAAGCCGGTCAGCAGGGGGAAGCATGAAGTGCTCTAGAATTTCCTGTCATTGACCTTGGACTTGATAAAACACAGTGGACCAACACCAGCAGATGGCATGGTTCTCCATTTCATCACTGACTGTGAAAACTTCACACTGGACCTCATGCAACTTGGATTCTGTGCCCCTCCACTCCTCCTCCAGACTCTGGGACCGCGATTTCCAAATGAAATGCAACATTTTCCACAGTCAGTGATGATTTGGGGAGCCATCTGCTGGTGTTGGTCCACTGTGTTTTATCACCAAAGTCAGCGCAACCCTCTAGCAGGAAATTCTAGAGCTCTTCATGCTTCCCTCTGCTGACCGGCTTTATGGAGATGCTGATTTCATTTTCTAGCAGGACATTGCACCGCCCACACTGCCCAAAGTACCAATACCTGGTTTAACGATCATGGGATCACTGTGCTTGATTGGCCAGCAAACTCACCTGACCTAAACCACATAGAGCAGAGGTGTCAAACTGGCGGCCCTCCAGCTGTTGCAAAACTACAAGTCCCATCATGCCTCTGCCTGTGGGAGTCATGCTTGTAATTGTCAGCCTTGCAATGCCTCATGGGATTTGTAGTTCCGCAACAGCTGGAGGGCCGCCAGTTTGACACCTGTGACATAGAGAATCTGTGGGGTGTTGTCAAGAGGAAGATGAGAGACACCAAACCCAACAATGCAGATGAGCTGAAAGCCGCTGTCAAAGCAACCTGGGCTTCCACAACACCTCAGCCGTGCCGCAGGCTGATCGCCTCCATGCCACGCCGCATTGATGCCGTAATTCATGCAAAAGGAGCCCCGACCCGAGTACTGAGTGCACCCTATACTGTACATGGACAGACTTCTCACTAAGCCAACATTTCTGTATTAAAAATCCTTTTTTATTGGTCTAAGGCTGCTTTTTTTAGCTAAAAATAGCGTCTGTAAAGCACCTCAAAAGTCCCCCCCAATCCTCCCCAATGTGAAAGCCCTGAGTGCGGTCACACGGGGCGGTGCGCTAGCAGGACGTTACAAAAAGTCCTGCAAGCAGCATCTTTGGGGCGGTGAGGGGAGCGGTAATACACCGCTCCTCTACCACCCCTGCCATTGAAATGAATGGCAAGCGCTTCCGAAGCGGTTGCACACCGCCTCGGTAGCGCTGAGCGCCGGCACTTTTAACCTCTTGTGGAGGGTTAAAAGCGTGGTGCTCCCGCCCGCATAGAGGTGCCCTAGCGCTGGTAAAACTCCGCTAAAACTAGTGGGGTTTTACCGTGACCGCGGCTACCCGTGCAGTGTGAAAGTAGCCTCAATGTAATATTCTAATTTTCTGAGATACTGAATTTTGGGTTTTCACTCGCTGTAGTCATCAAGATTAACCACTTCAGCCCCGGAAGGATTTCCCACGTTAGGACCAGAGCACTTTTTGCGATTCGGCGCTGACAATTGCGCGGACGTGTGACGTTGTACCCAAACAAAATTGGAGTCCTTTTTTCCCCACAAATAGAGCTTTCTTTTGGTGGTATTTGATCCCCTCTGCATCGTTTCTGATCGCCGCTATAAACAAAAAAAAAAGGGACAATTTTGCAGAAAAAAACAATTTTTTTATATTTTACTAGTAATGGCGGCGATCTGCGATTTTTTTTTTGTGGAACTGCGATATTGTGGCGGACATGTCGGACCATTTTGACACTTTTTTGGGACCATTGGGATTTATACAGCGGTCAGTGCTATGATTACTGTGTAAATGCCATTGGCAGTGAAGGGGGTTAACTTGGAGGGGGCGCTCTAAGGGTTAACTGTGTTCCCCCAGTGTGTTCTAACTGTATGGGGGCTGGGCTGGCAGGGGGAGGGGAGTGATCACGGCTCCCATATACAGGAAGCCTGTGATCACAACCCTTCCCCCTCTGTCAGAACGGAGATCTGTGTTTACATACACCGACCTCCGTTCTCTCATTGCGGGGGGGGCCATCGCGGGTAGCGGCGGTTTGCGATAACGAGCCACTTTGTCGCCGTCATGCTGCGGCGGGCGGTCGGCAAGTGGTTAAAAGAAACGATTGAAATATACCACTCTGCGTGTAACACGTCTATATAAAATATATGAGTTTCGCTTTTTGAATTACTGACATAAATTTACTTTTTGATGATATTCTAATTTTATGAGCTGCACCTGTATGTCACCTGGAACAAATAAGCAGATTAGGACTGTCAACCAAAAGTCAGACTTTCTTCTCTTTATGCTTGGTCCAGGGTCAGCTGCTCAAAATATTGCCAGCATTAGAGCCAGGCAACTAGCATTTTTTTAAAACAGGAAAACAAGACGTGATGATGTGTCCTGGACCTGGTTAGAAGCTGAAGTGAAGAGGGGGCTTCCCTTGTGGCTGTGTTCCGAAACACCCCTGGAGGTAGGGACAGGGAGTGCAAGGCACAAAGGGGCATGGATGTCAATAGACCGTTCTCTGCTGGCTGCTCTTGAAGGTCAGCAGGGTCGCTCTCAGACAGGCGGACGAGAGTCCCACACTGTTCAAGAGCAGGTCAGGCCCAGCAGCGGGTGGGATGCTGACACATGCAGTGCAAGATACAGTGTGGCCAACAGGAAAGGACTGGAGTGGTGATGTTGCGGTCAAAGATTGGTGGTCAGTTGGCTTGAAATGACAGAGTGGTTAGCAGCCAAAGCCAGGGTCATACCAGGGTGGTCAGGATTATGAAAGACAACAGAGTGGTCAGGAGCCAAAGCCAGGGTCATACCAGGGTGGTCAGTAGGATTGAAGGTAGCAGGGAGGTCAGGAGCCAAAGCCAGGGTCATACAGGGGTGCTCAGTAGGATTGAAGGTAGCAGAGAGGTCAGGAGCCAAAGCCAGGGTCATACCAGGGTGGTCAGTGGGAATGAAGGTAACAGAACGGTTAGGAGCCAATGCCAGGGTCATACAGGGGTGCTCAGTGGGATTGAAGGTAGCAGAGAGGTCAGGAGCCAAAGCCAGGGTCATACTGGGGTGGTCAGTATTATGGAAGACAACAGGGTAGTCAGGAGCCAAAGCCAGGGTCATACCAGATTGGTAAGGAATGAAGATAACAAGGAGGTCAAGAGCAAAAGCCAGGGTCATACCGGGGTGGTCAGTAGGATTGAAGGTAACACAAAGAGGTCAAGAGCCAAAGCCAGGTACATACTGGGGTGGTCGGTAGCATTGAAGGTCTGACCCCTGCTCTCTGCATTACATACTACTGACCCCTGCACTCTGCATTACATACTACTGAACTTTACACTGTGCATTACTTACTATTAACCTCTGCATTATATACTACAGACATCTGCACTTGTCATTACATGTTAATGACCTTTGTGTTACTACGGACATCTGAACCCTGCAGTAAATACTACTGACCTCTAAACTCTGTTACTTACTGCTGACCTCTGAACTTTGCATTACTTATTTCGGATGCCTGAACCCTGTTACTGTACTGACTATTGACCTCTGAACCCTGCATTGCTTACTTTTGACTTCCACGTGGCATTCTACAACCCCTCTGCGCTACTTATTACAGACATCTGAGCCCAATGTTACTCACTACTGATGTCTTCCTCTTCTGGTCTTAAGGCACGATGAGTGGCTCCTGGTCTTACAGACTGTCCTTGGTTCTAATGCACGATGAAGTCCCTCGTGTTTAATGATGCCTTAACCACTTGCCGACCACCAACTGCAGGTTGACGACGAGTGGTTCGATATCGCAAATCGCCGTCATCTGACAGCGGCTGCGAGATCGCGCACCCCGCCGGAGGCGCGCCTGCGCGCTCACTGTGTTCGGGGAGGGCCAGGGAGCGGGTGCCGTGGCCTCAATCGCCGCCGGCTACCCGCGATGCCCCCCCCCCCCGGAGTGAAAGAACGGAGGTTCGTGTAAGTAAACACGGACCTCTGTTCTGTGAGGGGGAAGGGCTGTGATCACTTCCCTTCCCCTGTTAGGGCAGCCCCCACACAGTTAGAACGCCCAGGGAACACAGTTAACCCTTAGAGCGCCCCCTGCAGGTTAACCCCTTCACTGCCAATGGCATTTACACAGTAATCAGTGCATTTTTATAGCACTGATCGCTGTATAAATGCCAATGGTCCCAAAAAAGTGTCAAAATGGTCCGACATGTCCGCCGCAATGTCGCAGTACCGCTAAAAATCGCAGATCGCCGCCATTACTAGTAAAAATAAATAAAATAAATAAAAACCCCAAAAATGAATTCTCATCATCCGTAAACGCGGCAACTTTTGCGCAAACCAATCAATAAACGTTGATTGCGATTTTTTTATCGCAAATATGAGGAAGAATATAAATCGGCCAAAAACGGTGAAAAAAAAAGTTTTTTTGTATTTTTTTTTTGGATTTGTATTTTAGCAAAAAGTAAGAAATTTGTTTTTTTTTTTTGCAAAATTGTCGCTCTTCTTTTGTTTATAGCGGCGATCATAAATGACGCAGCGGTGATCAAATACCACCAAAAGAAAGCTCTGTTTGTGGGGAAAAAAAGGGACGCAAATTTTGTTTGGGTACAACGTCGCACGACCGCGCAATTTTCAGTTAAAGCGACGCAGCGCCGAGTCGCAAAAAGGGCTCCGGTCCTAAAGTGGGAAATCCTTCCGGGGCTGAAGTGGTTAAACACGAGGGACTTCATCGTGCATTAGAACCAAGGACAGTCTGTAAGACCAGGAGCCACTCATCGTGCCTTAAGACCAGAAGAGGAAGAATCTGCACCAGCTGAGAAGGTGGTTCCTGATCTGCAGAAGCCTCGTTGCCAATGGAGATCACAAACACAGTAACTGGAGCAAAGTAACTTTTAAATGCATTTCTACTGTTACAGACCATAGTCTCTGCTCATTTGCTAGGCATCTTGCTATAGATATCGGTCAGTCTTGATTTGTATTCCTAACATTGTAATAGTTTTGTATGCACAGCTCATTTATACACTGCACAGGTCTCGGTTTCCTTGCTTATATTGTAAGGTAACCTTGCTAGATAGACAAGCAAAACAACGTGATGGACCAACACAAAGTGGCAGTAAAATGATACAACTAAATATCTGAAAAGTGTAGGGGGCATTTGTATGGCGCCCCCCAGAGTCAATACTTTGTAGAACCGCCTTTCCCTGCAATCACAGCTGCAAGTCTTTTTGGGGAAGTCTCTACCAGCTTTGCCCATCTAGAGAGGACATTTTTGCCCATTCTTCTCTGCAAAATAGCTCAAGCTTTCAGATTGGATGGAGGGCATCTGTGATCTGCAATTTTTGCCACCGATTCTCAATGGGATTTGGGTCTGGACTGTGACTGGGCCAGTCTAACCCATGAATATGCTTTGATCTAAACCTGTGGACAGATTCCCCCCCCCTGAGCTGTGGATCTCTGCAGCTCCTCCAGAGTTACCATGGACCTCTTGGCTGCTTCTCTGATGAATGCTCTCCTTGCCAGGCGGGTCAGTTTAGGTTGAAGGCCGTGTCTTGGTAGGTTTGCAGTTGTGCCACTCTTTCCATGTTCCGATGATGGATTGAACAGAGCTCCATGAGATGTTCAAAGCTTGGGATATTTGTTTTATAAGCTAACCCTGCTTTATTCTTCTCCACAACTTTATCCCTGACCTGTCTGGTGCGTTCCTTGGCCTTCATGATGCTGTTTGTTCACTAAGGTTGTCTAAACCTCTGAGGGCTTCACAAAAAGCTGCATTTATACTGAGATTAAATTACAGGTGTACTAATTAGGTGACTTCTGAAGGCAAGTGGTTCCACTAGATTTTAGTTGGGGGTAGCAGAGTAAATGGGGTTGAATACAAACGCATGCCCGCCCCCCCCCCCCCCCCCCCACACTTTTCACAGATTTATTTGTATCATTTATCATTTTCCTTCCACTTCACAATTATGAGCCACTTGTCGGTCTATCACATAAAATCCCAATAAAATACATTTACGTTTTTGGTTGTAAAGTGACAAAATGTGGAAAATGTCAAGGGGTATGAATACTTTTTCAAAGGCCCTGCAGGTTACTTACCACCTTTATGCTCTGTGTTACTTTCTATTGACATCTTTTACATACCATTGACCTCTGAACCCTGCTGAATCGATCTTACTTTTTAACCGGTTCCCGACGCATGCATTTACTGCTGCAAGTTGGCAGCACAGCGCAGATCGCCGTCTATAAACGGTGACTCGCGCATGCGTAGCTAGGGGGCGAGCGCATGCCACCGCGCATTCCCTGAAGTGGGGTCGTGGGACTCTATGTCCACCGGCGACCTGCAATCGCCTGCTACAGAAGAAAGGTGGGGAACCGCCGATGTAAACATGGCGGTTCCCCGCTCTGTCAGACGGCATGACAGTGATCTACTGATCCCTGTACTCGGGATCACTTGGATCTCTGGTGCCCCTGGCAGCCCAGCCCCCACACAGTTAGAACGCCTAGGGAACATAGTTAACCCCTAGATCGCCCCCTGCCGGTTAACCCCTTCACTGCCAATGACATTTATACAGTAATCAGTGGATATTTTTAGCTCTGATCGCTGAATAAATGTCATTGGTCCCAAAAAAAATGTCAAAAATGTCCGACATGTCCGCCGCAATATCGCAGTCCCGATAAAAATCACAGATCGCCGTCATTACTAGTAAAAAAAAAAAAAAAAAAAATAGTTAAAAAGCCATAAATTAATTCTCATGGGTTGTAAACGGAGCAACTTTTGCGCAAACCAATCAAACGACGATTGCGATTTTTTTTTTTTTACCACAAATATGAGGAAGAAGATAAATCGGGCAAAACTGATCAATAAATTGTGTTTTATATATTTATTTTGGATTTGTATTTTAGCAAAAAAATATTTTTTTTTTCAAAATTGTCGCTCTTTTTTTGTCTATAAGCGGCGATCAAAAATGACGCAGAGGGGGTCAAAGGCCACCAAAAGAAAGCTCTATTTGGGGAAAAAAGGACGCACATTTTGTTTGGGTACAACGTCGCACGACCGCGCAATTGTCAGTTAAAGCGACGCAGCGCCGAATCACAAAAAGTGCTCCGGTCCTAAAGGGGGGAGATCCTTCCGGGGCTGAAGTGGTTAATGGGGTCTTGCTGGGCTAATCTCCATGATTGGTAGATTTCCACCTCTCCGGGGTTGCCGATCGCTGCACCAAAATCAACTGAATTACAAGTCACAAAAGGAGGAAAAAAAAAAAAATCCAAAAACAAAAAAAAAGAAACGCGGGCAGTGGAATGAATGGAAGTCACACAAGTTTATTACTCGCAGAACATTAAAAAAACAAAACAAAACATGAAACGGATCGATGGCGTTTCCGGGCCGGACACAACATGGGAGTCACAGTAGTCAAGACAAAATATAAGAATCATCTTTACAATCGGCACCCCGGCCTGCAGACGCTCTCCTCCTCGGATCGGATGTGGTGTATAAATGCCGCCGGATAAACTTCTACATAAAAGTACATTTCACTACAAGCCGACAGATCCGCGTTACAGGAGCCCCTCCATCTCTTTCATGAACGCTTCATACATATCGTCCTTGGTTTTCACCACCGCGTGTGACCCCACCTTGGGCCCGGCCTTGGCCACCGGCCGCATTACTACTTCCTCCTCGGGTCTCTTCAGGGACTGAGCGGAGGCCGTGCTGGGTTTGTTCTCCCTGCGTACGCGAAGGGCGGTCGGTACGAAACGCGTAACTTCGGCTTTGGGGTTGGTGATCTGGGGCTTGGCGCTGATGGTTGCGGTGGCCTTCTTCTCAATGGTGGCCCCGCTTTCGTCCGATTTGGGTCTCTGTATCAAGCTGGGAGGTGCACTCAGCACACCAGGGTTTGCCAGCGGGGTTGGTGGGTAGATGCCAGGGGGAGTGGTGCCAGGAGGAGGAACCATTGGGGGGCGCATCATAGGCCGGGGAGGAGGGGGCATTCCTGTAGGAGGAACAGGACAAAGACGTTAATAAAGGTATAGCCTTACCTTAAAGCAAGTGACCCCCCCCCCACAGCTATTAGCTTTCTCTTCCATCAATCGTTTTTGCACTTCGGTCTGTGAGCTCTTTGTGGCTGACGTCAGTCACTGTACTGCTGTTCCCGAGCATTATATGAAAGAACACACCCCCAGCATCCTTTTAGACGTGCATGCTCCAGAGTTGGGCAAACTGTACGGGCCGAGCAAAAGTTCGGCCCAAATAACGCCTGTTTACCTGTTCAGCGAACACCCAAATTTGCACAGTTCATTCTAAGCCCTGATTGGACAAAGCTTCGCCCAATCAGGGCGCAATGAATAGCTGGTTAAGGAGCGGGGGCAGTAAGCCTGCCACGGCGTCCTTAACAACCAATAAGTCATCAGCTGTCAATGGACTTCCCCGCTGACAGCTGAATAAGAAAAAAAAAATTGCTGGCAATAAAAAAGTGCAAAAAAAAAAAAAAACCCGACGTGGGGTCCCCCCCAGCATCCATACCAGACCCTTATCCAGGCATGCAGGAAAGGGGGGGGGAGCGAGCACCCCCCTCCTGAACCAGGCCACATGCCCTCAACATGGGGGGGGGGGGGGTGCTTGTTTATGGGGACAAGAGCCCCATCCCCACAACCCTGAGCTGTGGTTGTGGGGGTCTGCAGGCAGGGGGCTTATCTGAATCTGGAAGCCCCCAGATACTGGTCTCCCCCCCCATGTGAATGAGTGTGGGGTCAAAATGCTTGGATAAGGGTCTGGTATGGATTGGGGAGGGGCCCCCCATGCCATTTTTTCTTTTTAATTTTAGTGAGGACCCCATGCTTTTTTTTTTTTTTTAAAACATTTTTATATTGCCAGCAATTTAAATGTAATTTCACTAATTTTTTTTCTTTATCCAAGTCAGTTTTGCTGCAGCAGGTTCTATACACTGTACAGATGCTCCAAATTACAGGCAGACTAAGGGGACCCCCCCCCCCAGGCATGATATATAAAGGAATTTTTCATTTTTATTGTTTCACTTTAAGAATTATTATAATCACTGCTCCTGAAAACTTGATTTTTTTTTATATATGAAAAAAAATAAATTATTGATACATGTCCCCCAGGGCAGTACCCGGACCACCATACCCCTTTTATGGCCAATTACTTGCATATAAGCCTTCAAAATGGGCACTTTTGATTTTTCGGGTCTCAGTCTTTAATGGGGTTCGCCGTTCAGGTCAGAACTTTTTTTCTGTTCAGGAGTTCTGGTGCAAAACGAACAAGGGGGGTGTTCTGCCCAAATCTATTCCAGATTAGCTGTGCAATCTGCAGATCAGTTGCTTGATTACCAGTGTAAGTAGCAGTGGTCAGCAAGGAGGAGTATGCAGGTCTAAAAAAATAATTTTCGCTCCTCGTTCTGTGCGCTCTCTGGGGCTGGCATCAGTCATTGTGCTGCTGTTTCCAAGCATTATATGAAAGAACACATCCCCAGCATCCCTTTAGAGATGCATGTTCCCAATTAGCTGTGTAATCAAGCAAGCAGATTGACGAGCAGGTTGCACAGCTAAAGCCTGCAGCACCCAGTGGTCAGCAAGGAGGAGAATGCACATCTTTAAAAAAAAATAAAATCATTTTTGCTCTTCATTCTGTGTGCTGTACGGGGCTGGCATCAGTCATGGTACTGCTGTTCCCAACGTGTTAGATGAAAAGAACATATCCCCAGTTTCCCTTTATTCATACATGTCCCTGATAAGCTGTGCAATTTGCAGACCAGTTGCTTGATTAAAAGTGTAATCGAGCAACTGATTAGCAGATTGCACAGCTAAATAGCACCCAGTGGTCAGCAAGGAGGAGCATGCACATCTAAAGGGATGCTGAGCATATCTTCTTTCATACAAGACTCAGACTATTGAATGGGGAAGTGTGATTACAAGCACATGCCAAACCAGTTGCTGACAAGGCCTGTGCTTGTAATCACACTGGAAGAAATAACCAGATGGACCCCTAACCCAACCAGAATGATCCCTCCCAACCAGAATGATGGCCACATAACCAATTAATTTCTTGGCAGGCTGAGTTACGCTATGGAATAAATCATTCTCAATCCCTACCCAACCAGAATGACCCCTACCCAACCAGATTGATGCCCACCCAATCATAATGACTCCCCTTCCAACCAAAATGACCCCCACCCAACCAATTCATTTCTTGGCAGGCTGTCCCTTTATTTTTGAACAACTGCTGAGCTACGCTATGGAATAAATCGTTCCCAAACCCTACCCAACCAGAATGGCCCCCTATGCAAAAAGAATGGCCTCCTACCCAACCAGAATGTCCCACTACCCAACCAGAATGGCCCCTTACCCAACCAGAATGGCCCCCTATGCAAAAAGAATGGCCTCCTACCCAACCAGAATGGCCCCTTACCCAACCAGAATGGCCTCCTACCCAGCCATGACATTAAAAGGTCCATTTAGTTTCTAGTCCATTCACGTTGTTTTCAACCAAGCCCTGATGAATGGGGCATTTTGGACCCCTAAAACATGTTGGCTGCTCTTTGGATCGCCCCCCTGACTTTCACTGGAATAAAGTGGTCTCTGGAACGCTTAGCAGTGATGTGGCACTTTGATTTCCATTTCTGGCTCCCAGTCTTTGCCTTGCCTCTCCCAGTCTGAGCTCTGCTGTACAGGGATTGCAAGAGGCTGACACCAGATAAATCCAGGTACTTACCCTGCTTGTATTACGAATTACATTATTACATTAATGATTACAGAGCTGCGTTAATTTGTGTCTTTTATATCTGCCTGCAATTCAGCTGTAAATGATAATAAAGCATTTTTTTTCCTTTCATTTTTTAGCAGCATCCATACAGCTGTAATATGGCAGAGGAATTCTGGTTGCCAATAGTTACTGCAAATACTTTTTGCTGCATAAATAATGCTAGAGGCAGCATTACATCCTTATAGAGCCACTGACAGCAAGCAACCCAAGTACATCAGAACGCAACGTAATCTGACCACAGAAAGAAACCAGTAGAAAAGGAGGAGGAGTTACCTGGAGGTGCTGGTGGGGGCAGGCGGGGTGGGGGTCCACGTGGAGGAGGACCTGGTGGTAAGCCTGGAGGTGGCCCTGGGGGAGGGCCAGGAGGTCGACCCGGAGGAGGTCCTGGCGGTAACAGACGTGGTGGTGGGCCACGAAGACCTGGTGGTCTCAAGAACGGGGGTGCTCCTAAAACACAAAGTTCAGTGGAAGGATTAAACAACGAAAAGCAACCGTGAGAACCAATCATTCCATATAAAGAAAAAGGTCAGAGAGCATACAAAACATTTATGGTTCATCACTTCATTTCCTGACAGGCTGTCCCGTCACTCTTTGTTTTCCAGCAACTGCAGACAGACCCTGCTATGTAATAAACCGTTCACAGCCCCTACCCAACCACAATGCCCCTTACCCAAGCAGAACCGCCTCCTAACCAGAATGGCCCCCTACCCAACCAGAATGACCCCTTATCCAACCAGAATGACCCCTTACCCAACTAGAATGACCCCTTACTCAACCAGAACGGCCTCCTAACCAAAATGGCCCCCTACCCAACCAGAATGACCCCTTAACCAACCAGAATGACCCCTTAACCAACCAGAATGACCCCTTAACCAATTAGAATGACCCCTTACTCAACCAGAATGACCCCCTACCCAACCAGAATGACCCCTTATCCAACCAGAACCGCCTCCTAACCAGAATGACCCCTTTCCCAACCAGAATGGCCCCCTACCCAATCACAATGACCCCTTACCCAACCAGAATGACCCCTTACCCAACCAGAATGGCCTCCTAACCAAAATGGCCCCCTACCCAACCAGAATGACCCCTTAACCAACCAGAATGACCCCTTACCCAACTAGAATGACCCCTTACCCAACCAGAATGACCCCTTACCCAACCAGAATGACCCCTTACCCAAACAGAATGACCACCTACTCAACCAGTATGACCCCCTACCCAACCAGAATGAGCCCCTACCCAACCAGAATGAGCCCCTACCCAACCAGAATGGCCCCCACCCAGCCAAATTGGCCCCTAGCCAATCAATTCATTTATTGGCGGGCTGTGCCTTCACTGCTTTATTTTTGAGCAACTGCTAAGTTGAGCTATGGGATTGTTCAAAACCCCTACCCAACCAGAATGACATCTGTCCATACAGAATGACCCCCTCCCCAACCAGAATGGCCCCCTACCCAACCAGAATATGCCCCTATCCAACCAGAATGGCCCCCTACCCAACCAGAATATGCCCCTATCCAACCAGAATGGCCCCCTAACCAAACCATTTTATTTCTTAGCAGGCTGTCCCTTTCCCACTACTTTATTTCCGAGCAACTGCTGAGTTAAGCTATGGAATAAATTGTTCCCAACCTTAATGACCCTTACCCAACCAGAATGACCCTTACCCAACCAGAGTGACCCTTACCCAACCAGAGTGACCCTTACCCAACCAGAGTGACCCTTACCCAACCAGAGTGACCCTTACCCAACCAGAGTGACCCTTACCCAACCAGAGTGACCCCTAACCCAACCAGAGTGATCCCTAACCCAACCAGAGTGATCCCTAACCCAACCAGAGTGATCTTCACTCAACCAGAATGACCCCTAACCCAAACAGAATGACCCCTAACCCAACCAGAATGACCCCTAACCCAACCAGAATGACCCCTTACCCAACCAGAGTGATTCCTAACCCAATCAGAATGATCTTCACTCAACCAGAAGGACCCCTAACAAACCAGAATTCACATACTTTAATTTGGTTCATGAAAGAACAAGGCAGAGTGAACCATAGACGCAGGAATTTTTGTATTATGATGGAGAGCACAGGCACGAGCATTGGCATTGCTGCAGAGGATAAATGGTTGTGTAGGTCTGTGCCACCACTAACCAAGTAGAGGAAGTCGCTATTTGGATAAATCGGTTTAATCATGAAAATTCAATCAACCAGGCCATTAACATCCTTGTCCAGTGTACAGGTCCCTGGACATGACGTTAGTCACCTTACAGTATGACACTACCCCCTCCCATCCCTTCCATACTCCGTTCCCAGGACAAAAATTTCGCCATTCGGTATCACACGGAAAACTAACTTAAAAGTACTAATTTGGCTAAATAGGTTTATCGCTGAAGGAGATGAACCAATCACCACCGTGTCTGGATGTGTTGGTAAATAGGAGACGTCGTTACGGTTACGAGTACGGACACGAGAGGTAGTATTATGTTTTTAAGGACGCAGATACCAAGTGAGACGGAACAAGAAAGTACTTGGTT
>BLSH010100672.1:93266-104959 GCA_018402905.1 Glandirana rugosa | reverse complement strand
ATACTACCCTAGCCTGTCCATATACTACCCCAGCCTGTCCATATATTACCCTAGCCTGTCTATATACTACCCTAGACTCTCCATATACTACCCTAGCCTGTCTATATACTACCCTAGCCTGTCTATATACTACCCTAGCCTGTCTATATACTACCCCAGCCTCTCCATATACTACCCTAGCCTGTCTATATACTACCCTAGCCTGTCTATATACTACCCTAGCCTGTCTATATACTACCCCAGCCTGTCTATATACTACCCTAGCCTGTCATATTCTACCCTAGCCTGTCCATATACTACCCTAGCCTGTCTATATACTACCCCAGCCTCTCCATATACTACCCTAGCCTGTCTATATACTACCCTAGCCTGTCCATATACTACCCTAGCCTGTCCATATACTACCCCAGCCTGTCCATATATTACCCTAGCCTGTCTATATACTACCCTAGACTCTCCATATACTACCCTAGCCTGTCTATATACTACCCTAGCCTGTCCATATACTACCCTAGCCTGTCCATATACTATCCTAGACTGCCCCTATACTGCCCTAGCCAGCCCCTTGGAATTGAATGTAATGGTATGTCATAGTTCTGCATATAGACAAGGATGTGGGGGCCTTTTGGGGGGCATAATTTTTTTTCATTCTTGGACCCAGGCAGCACAATGTCTTGGGCCAGGCCTGAGTGGCCTAGCCGGTCTCCAGACCTTCATGGAGGAGCTGAAACTTCGAGTTGCCAGGAAACCTTACGGATTTAGAGAAGATCTATGGACCAAAACCCCTCCTGAGATGTCTGCAAACCTGGGGGTCACCAACAAAAAAAAAATTTGTATTTTAGCAAAAAGTAAGAAATATTGGATTTTTTTTGCAAAATTGTCGCTTTTTATTTGTTTATAGCGGCGATCAGAAATGACGTAGAGGGGATGAAATACCACCAAAAGAAAGCTCCCTAAAAAAGGACGTACATTTTGTTTGGGTACAACGCCGCACGACCGCGCAATTGTCAGTTAAAGCGACGCAGCGCCGAATCGCAAAAATTACTCTGGTCCTGAAGTGTGAAATCCTTCCGGGGCTGAAGTGGTTAAGTGGTAGAAGCGTGGCGTGTTGGGTGTCTATCTGCTCGGCGTAACTTCATCTTTCACATTATACAAAAAATGGGAGCGTATATTGTGTTTTTTTTTTATTTTAAATTCATTAAAGTGTATTTTTTTTCCAAACCGCCGCACAAATACCGCGTGACAACAACCGCCATTTTATTCCGCAGGGTCTCTTCTAAAAAAATATATATATATAATGTTTGTGGGTGAGAAGTCATTGTCTAGTAAATAAAATACTGATTTTGATCTGTAAAGAAAACGTGTCAGGAAAAGCCGGGTTCAGCAAGTGGCTCATTATAAGGAAGGATGTGATTGGTTCACCTTCGGCGTCGATCGCTTTTCTTGATTTCTGAGGCGTGGCACCTGAAGGAACAGAAAAGGAGAAGACGTTTTCTATTCTGTAGGGGAGGATAAAGCAATGAACAGAATTTCAGATTTAATTGGACCCTGGACAAACATTTTCTTGAACTCACACATCAACTATTTGCAGGCAGTGCATTCTCAAGGGGAAGCTGCCTTGGGCCCCACAAAAATGACTGTGCCCGGGGCAGCTGCCCCTTTTTGCCCCATGTTAAAGACGGCCCTGGCAACGTGCGTTAAAAGCTGCAGCAAGTCAGATGAAGCCCCATTTCCTGGCTGGAGGACGTCAAGCATCAATTAGCCCTTTCCTCCCCAGCCTGGCTGTCCCTGGCCTCGCCCCTTTCACTCATTGGACTTCATTCCTTTGAATCATGGAGGCTCGGCGTGACAAGTGGGCGTTACCTATGCAAATACAGCCTTGCCTAGGAACGCCCTCTCCTCCAGACTGACAGCCGCCCATTAAGAAGGGTGGAAATTTAAGCACCACACCACTGCTAAGAGGTCCAGATACAACTTTATTCCATTATAGGTCAGGGGTACAAGAAATATCCGACGCGTTTCGCTGGTCTAAGTACTTCTTTTAGGCCGTGGATTAGGCCATGCTTTCAACTCACACTGCAATAAATACCATTGTAGGTCCAGTTCACTACAGGTCTGTTGATTTTGCTGCCAGTCAAGCCGTGATGAAGGGGGCACTTAAACCCCTGAAATGCGTCAGCTATTTTTTGAATTGTACTCCTGACCAAATGGAATAAAGTTGTGTGTGGACCTCTTAGCAGTTATGTGGCCCCATCATTTTCAACCCTTCTTACATTAAACTATAAACCAAGGAGACTGTGGGGGGGGGGGGTGTAGAAGCTGCCTGCCCAGGAACCAGATCCTTTACACCAACACCTTAACCCCTTCCAGCCCTATACCTTGATATAGGCTCTTTACCATGTGATCAGCTGTGTCCAATCACAGCGCAAATAGGAAATGCTGGTTATCGGCATTCCTCTATTCACACTGACAGCGCATGAGGAGAGGAGAGCCGGTAAGCGCAATGATCAGTGCAGCCCCAACAGTGCTTCCTATCAGTGCCCATCAATTCTGCACAACAGTGCCCATCAGTGCCACCTATCAGTGCCCATCAATACTGCACAACAGTGTCCATCAGTGCCTCCTATCAGTGGCCAACAGTGCCCATCAATACTGCACAACAGCGCCCATCAGTGCCTCCTATCAGTGGCCATCAGTGCCGTCTATCAGTGCCCATCAATACTGCACAACAGCGCCCATCAGTGCTACCTATCAGTGCCCATCAATACTGCACAACAGCGCCCATCAGTGCTACCTATCAGTGCCCATCAATACTGCACAACAGCGCCCATCAGTGCTACCTATCAGTGCCCATCAATACTGCACAACAGTGTCCATCAGTGTCCCCTATCAGTGTCCATCAATACTGCACAACAGTGCCCATCAGTGCCTCCTATCAGTACCCATCAGTGCAGCCCATCAGTGCCCATCAGTGCAGCCTATCAGTGCCCATCAGTGCTGCTTATCAGTGCCCATCAGTGCCGCCTATCAATGCCCATCAGTGCTGCCTATCAGTGCCCATCAGTGCTGCCTATCCCTGCCCATCAGTCCTGCCTATCACTGCCCATCAGTGCAGCCTATCAGTGCCCATCAGTGCTGCACAACAGTGCCCATCAGTGCCGCCTATCAGTGCCCATCAATACTGCACAACAGCGCCCATCAGTGCTACCTATCAGTGCCCATCAATACTGCACAACAGTGTCCATCAATGCTGCCTACCAGTGCCCATCAGTGCAGCCTATCAGTGCCCATCTGTGCCTCCTATCAGTGCCCATCAGTGCCGCCTATCAGTGCCCATCAGTGCCACCTATCAGTGCCCATCAGTGCCACCTATCAGTGCCCATAAATGCCGCCTACCAGTGCCCATCAGTGCAGCCTATCAGTGCCAATCAGTGCCGCCTATCAGTGCCCATCAGTGCCACCTATCACTGCCTATCAGTGCCTATCAGTGCCGCCTATTAATGCCCATTAGTGCTGCCTATCAATGCCCATCAGTCCTGCCTATCACTGCCCTTCAGTGCAGCCTATCAGTGCCCATCAGTGCTGCCTATCAGTGCCCATCAGTGCCTATCAGTGAAGGAGAAAAATTACTTAATTTACAACATTTTATAACAGAAACAAAGAAACACTTTTTTAAAAAATTTTGGCCTTTTTAAATTTTTTTAGCAAAAAATAAACCCCCCCGAGGTGATTGAATCCCAACAATGGGAATCTCTATTTGTGTGAAATAAAATGATAGAAATATCACCTGGGTCCCGAGTCACATGACCGCGTAATTGTCATTCCAAGTGTGACAGCGCTGAAAGCTGAAGATTGGCCTGGGCAGGAAGGGGGGGGGGGGGTAAAGTGCCCGGTATTGAAGGGGTTAAGATAGCAATAATAGCAGTTGGATAAACCGGCGGGTCCGGCGCTATCTTCCCACTTTTACTCAACCCACCCATCAAGGCAGTTTGAGATTTACATAACTCCTCCCAAGAGCCCGCCCACTGCTTGCATCAGGACTGAGGGCTCTGGAGAGGGTTACTGTGATGTAATCAGGAGGCTATGTACCGCCCCCTGCTGGCCCCTCCCACCAGCCATGATCTGCCTGCATTGCATAGAGAAGCTCAGAGACCCAGTGATGACATCACTTATGTTTTGTTTTTTTTAAAAAAAAGGGTATATTATGGAATTGGAACAGTTATGAACAAAGCATAGGGAGGGGCAGCTGCCCTGGGCCCAGTGAGACAAAAGATCAAAAATAAATGGATGCAGGGTGGAACTAACAGCGGGGGAGGGGGGCATAATCCTGGATCCTTGCCCTGGGCGCTGGACAACCCTGTCCCGGTAATGCACCTCTGACAACTCTCCCTGGAACAGGTGTCCCCCACAGGGACATTTCTAGACATCTGCGCCCACATAACTAGTATTGTGGGCGCGCTCACTGTGTTCCGGGGGGGGCCAGGGAGCGGGTAGGGGGGACTCGATCTCCGTCGGCTACCCGCGATCGCCCCCCCCCCCCTGCACTGAAAGAACGGAGGTCCATGTAAGTAAACACCGATCTCCGTTCTGACAGAGGGGGAAGGGCTGTGATCACTCCCCTCCCCCTGCCAGGGCAGCCCCCATACAGTTAGAACACACTGAGGGAGCACAGTTAACCCTTAGAGCGCCCCCTGCAGGTTAACCCCCTTCACTGACAATGGCATTTACACAGTAATCAGTGCATTTTTATAGCACTGATCGCTGTATAAATGCCAATGGTCCCAAAAAAGTGTCAAAATGGTCCGACATGTCCGCCGCAATATCGCAGTCCCGATAAAAATCAAGAGAAGAAAAAAATAAATACAAACCCCAGAAATTAATTCCCATCATCCGTAAACGCGGCAACTTTTGCGCAAACCAATCAATAAACGCCGATTGCGATTTTATTTACCAAAAATATGAGGAAGAATAAAAATCGTCCAAAACCGATGGAAAAAAAAGTTTTTTTGTATTTTTTTTTTGGATTTGTATTTTAGCAAAAAGTAATACATTTGGGGTTTTTTTGCAAAATTGTCGCTCTTCTTTTGTTTATAGCGGCGATCAGAAATGACGCAGCGGTGATCAAATACCACCAAAAGAAAGCTCTGTTTGTGGGGAAAAAAAGGACGCAAATTTAGTTTGGGTACAGCGTCGCACGACCGCGCAATTGTCAGTTAAAGCGACGCAGCGCCGAATCTCAAAAACTGCTCTGGTCCTAAACTGGGAAATCCTTCCGGGGCTGAAGAGGTTAAACGAATCCAAAATAACGGAACAAAAAAAAAAATCGAATTTGAATCCTTTTCTTTTTTTTTGAATCCTTTTCAAATTCGAATAGTGTTCCAATTTTCAAAGAGAATAAGATTTAATAGAAAATAAAAGAATAAAACGGAATAAAAAAAAATAATAGAGTAGAAAAGACAATAACAGCAAATAAAAAAAATATAATAGCGTAAAACAGAACAAAATAGAATAGAATACAAAAAAAAATAGAAAAGTATATAACAGAAAAAGAATAGAATATAATAGAGTAAAACAGAACGACATAAAAGAACACAATAGACTAGAATATAATAGAAACACATAGAATAGAATAACATAGAAAGAATATAAACATCTTCTGAAATTTGAATTTCAAATAGAATAAATTTGAATTCAAATACATAAAAAAGAATAAATAAAGAAAAAGAATAAAAAAATAGAATACACTATAATAGAATAGCAAAGAATAGAATAATAGAATTGAAAAAAAATAGAATAGAATGGAAAGAATAACCATTTCCCAAAATTCAAATAGAATCAATTCGAATTTGAATAGAACAGAAAAGAATCGATCAGAATAGGAAGACGATTATATTCATTCTGTTTTTTTTTCTATACCATTGTGTTATTTGCTATTCTGTTCAAATTGAAATTGATTCTATTTGAATTTTGGAAAATGGTTCTATTATTTCTATTCTATTTTTTTTAATTCTATTATTTTCTGTTCTATTATAGTCTATTCTAGTGATTTTTTTTAATTCTATTCGTTTCTATTCTATTTGAATTCCAGAAGATGGTTATAATCTATTTTATTCTATTCTTTTCCTTTCTATTATATTCTATTCTTTTATTTTTTGTTATATTCATTTCTATTCTATTCTATTTTTTTATTCTTTTATATTCTGTTATATTCATTTCTATTCTATTTTTTTATTCTTTTATTTTCTGTTATATTCATTTCTATTCCATTCTATTTTTTTTTTATTCTTTTATTTTTTGTTATATTCATTTCTATTCTATTTTTTTATTCTTTTATTTTCTATTATATTCATTTCTATTCCATTCTATTTTTTTTTTTATTCTTTTATTTTCTGTTATATTCATTTCTATTTCATTCTATTTTTTTTATTCTTTTATTTTCTGTTATATTCATTTCTATTCCATTCTATTTTTTTATTCTTTTATTTTCTGTTATATTCATTTCTATTCCATTCTATTTTTTTATTCTTTTATTTTCTGTTATATTCATTTCTATTCCATTTTATTTTTTTTATTCTTTTATTTTTTGTTATATTCATTTCTATTCTATTTTTGTATTCTTTTATTTTCTGTTATATTCATTTCTATTCCATTCTATTTTTTTATTCTTTTATTTTTTGTTATATTCATTTCTATTCTATTCTATTTTTTTTATTCTTTTATTTTCTGTTATATTCATTTCTATTCCATTCTATTTTTTTTATTCTTTTATTTTTTGTTATATTCATTTCTATTCCATTCTATTTTTTTTATTCTTTTATTTTTTGTTATATTCATTTCTATTCTATTTTTTTTATTCTTTTATATTCATTTCTATTCTATTCTATTTTTTTTTTATTCTTTTATTTTTTGTTATATTAATTTCTATTCCATTCTATTTTTTTTTCTATTCGATTTTATTCTCTTTGGAAATTGGAAAGCTTTTTGAAATCGATCCAAATTTGAAAATTCGAACTGATTCGAATACGAATCAACGAGTGAATTCCGAAGATGAATTAAAACGAATTTGACTAAATGAATTTATGAGAATAACGAAACAAATTTTTTTGCTGTCTGGACATTTCCCTTCCCCCTCCTGTCCTCGGTGACAGCGGGCAGATTGTAGGCTTCCTCTCTCCTCCTCTATAAATAATTGGGCATTCAGACTGCACTGCTGTCCCTGATCCTCCAAAGAGTCAAAATACTGCCTCTAGTGGTGGCATGCATGTCAGGCAGTGCAGCCAGCGCCCACGCTGAATGGTAAAAGCAACCACAGCAGAGCCTGTTGAGGAATGCGGAGCGGTAAAGCGCAGTTGCAGAGCAGGAAGCACAGCAAGCATTGGTAACAATCAATGTGCAACAATGTAACCATAAAGCTCAGCAAGGAGGCGATTTGTGGAATCTCAGAGATCCTCCAACCTGGTTGGGTCAGGGCGGCGGCGGCGGTCAGCAGCGTCAGGACAATCAGCGTCTTCATGGCGGTGCGTCTCCCTCTCCTCTCTCTCTGATCCCCAGCTGCGGAGCCTCTGGCAGGGTGCAGGGTCTGGGTCTGTTCTGCGTTACGTCCTCTTATATAACGGCGCGCCGCAGCCTCCGGTAGCCAAATTCCTGGAGGGTCAGCTCATGCTTGGAACGGGATCCGGAGGTTCTGGAAGCCGCCCTATCGCCCCGCTCATCCCCGCCCGTCCTCCAGATATTCAGATATCGTCCTCCCGAGTCACCAAGCATAGAGAAAAGAACTCCTTTTACTTCGCTTGTTACTTTTATTGTCCCCGGCCTGGCAGCGTCACGCAGCAGAGCTTCCTCATTACAGGGATGAGGTTACAGCCAGCATGGGAAATCTCCTCCCCATGGGGAATGCAGATGTGGAAAAGCCTCAAAATAATCAGCAACATTCAGTAAAAAAAAAAAAGAATTATTTTATTTGTGCCGCGTGCAACGCATTTCAGGGTTCTAGGCAGCAGTGCTTCCTCATTACAGAGATGACTTTACATCTATCAGAGGAAATCTCCTCCCCATGGGGAATGCAGATGTGGAAAAGCCTCAGAATAATCAGCAACATTCAGTGAAAAAACCCCCCAAAAAAGTTATTTTATTTGTACCGTGTGCAATGCGTTTCAGGGTTTTAAGCAGCAGTGCTTCCTCATTACAGGGAGGAGGTTACAGACAGCAGAGGAAATCTCCTCCCCATGGGGAATGAAGATGTGGAAAGGCCTCATAATAATCAGCAACAATCAGTAAAAAAAAAAAAAAAAAGAATTACTTTATTTCTACCGTGTGCAACGCGTTTCAGGGTTCTAGGCAGCAGTGCTTCCTCATTACTTAGATGAGGTTACAGCCAGCAGAGGAAATCTCCTCCCCATGGGGAATGCAGATGTGGAAAGGCCTCAGAATATTCAGCAACATTCAGTTAAATAAAAAAAAGTAGTTTATTTGTACCGTGTGCAACGCGTTTCAGGGTTCTAGGCAGCAGAGCTTCCTCAATACAGGGATGAGGTTACAGCCAGCAGAGGAAATCTCCTCCCTATGGGGAATGCAAATGTGGAAAGGGCTCAGAATATTCAGCAACCTTTGGTTAAAAAAAAAAAAGTGTGACTATTCATACTGTGAACAACGCGTTTCAGGGTTCTAGGCAGTGCTGCTTCTTCAGGTAAAAGCACACAAAGAGGTGAAGATAATTGATAGAAATATTAAAGAGGCGCTGCACTCGGCTCACATGATTTGTAATAAAAACATCTTTGCCATTCTGAAGCTTCCCTCCAACCACTCTGCATATTATTTTATATATTACGGCGATTCTGTGCCTTGCCAAATATGCTGCCGAAATCTCCCTGCAGCCATTTTTACTGTGGGCAGCTGAGGCAGCAGTTCACTTCCTGGATTTACACAGACACACAGAGGCTACACCTCCAGCTCTGAAGCTCTCATTGGCCCTCTTATGACTCCCCCCTCTTTTCCTGGCAGAGAGCTGTGCATGATGTCAAACGCAGAGGCATTTTTCCAGACAGGAAGTGGGCTGTATAAGGTATTCACTGGCAGGAAAAAAGAAACTATCCAAAGTTCCGCTTTAATATCATTTGAAGTAATAAAATAATAAAAGTGAATTCTCTCAACATCTGAAGGTGTGAATGTAAGCGAGCGCAGGATCTGATATTTCATAAAAATACATAGCATGAAAAAAATAAATAAATGCACAATATATATCTATATACAGTATCTGACAAAAGTAAGTACACCCCTCCCATCATGTGACAACACTGAAGAAATGACACTTTGCTACAATGTAAAGTAGTGAGTGTACAGCTTGTATAACAGTGTAAATTTACTGTCCCCTCAAAATAACTCAACACACAGCCATTAATGTCTAAACCGCTGGCAACAAAAGTGAGTGCACCCCTAAGTGAAAATGTCCAAACTTGCAGTGACCAGTATGGGAGAGTGAGAGCGATAACACCAAATTTAACACACCTGCTCCCCATTCACACCTGAGGCCTTGTAACACTAACGAGTCACATGACACCGGGGAGGGAAAATGGCTAATTGGTCCCTCCCTTCATAGGAATGCACAGACTTTTCCATCAGGCCCACCAGAAAAACGGAGCCGTGTGACCCTAAAGTCTCCTATAGGACGTGACTCGGCACGCTGGTTACCTCCGGACGGTTTCAGGTTCTCGATGTTGGTTTTCCCTCGTTGATGAAGAAATCTATTGGTTGGTGATGTGGGATTTGAAATGGAAGGCGGCTTCTGTTTACCAGAATTGGCCAAGATCCCGTGACAGCTCTCAGATGGGATAATGATCAGTGGCTGGGAGCCGATCCTGCGGTCTGCGTCTCCCCCTAAACCACGCCAATCCATCTTCCTAAAATTTAAAGAAACATTGTCACTGTCATCACCATGGGCGTCCGCAGGTAGGGGCAAGGGGGGGGCAATTGCCCCCCCTGGAATCAGAGATCAGAGGTTCCCCACTAGGTCCTTATCCTCTTGGGTCATGTATGCAGTCTGACCATTTCCTGTACCATGTCCGCAGTCTCTGACTGTCTCCTGTACTATGTCCGCAGTCTCTGACTGTCTCCTGTGCTATGTCTGCAGTCTCTGACTGTCTCCTGTTCCATGTCCGCAGTCTCTGACCGTATCCTGTACCATGTCCGCAGTCTCTGACCATCTCCTGTACCATGTCTGCAGTCTCTGACCATCTCCTGTACCATGTCTGCGGTCTCTGACCATCTCCTGTACCACGTCTGCAGTCTCTGACCATCTCCTGTACCATGTCTGCAGTCTCTGACCATCTCCTGGATCATGTCTGCAGTCTCTGACCATCTCCTGGATCACATCTGCAGTCTCTGACCATCTCCTGTATCACATCTGCAGTCTCTGACCATCTCCTGTACTACGTCTGCAGTCTCTGACCATGATAATGTAATTATGACATTGTCAAAAAGGGGCAGAGCATGGATGACCTTGAAATTATGCCTCCCCCTGGAAAAAGTTCTGCGGACGCCCATGGTCATCACCCCCTGTTACCCCCATCACCCCCATACTGTTCCTGGTGTAGTAATGACCCTGAAGGAGGTGCTGGATTCTAACAGCTCTCCACCTTCTCACCAGTGACCCATCCTGGAGCTGCACCCTAAGGCGGGATGGTGACAGACTTCTGTAGCCTCCATCTTTTGCTTGAAAAGGTATTAGCTCAGCTGTCCAGGGGAGGGAGAGATAGGGGTACAGGGTACCCCAAAACAGTAGCAAGATTCCTCCTGCTGAGTTGACTCAAGAAATGCAGGCCAACAGACTTCTAATACCTTTGCAACAGGCAAATGTGAACCTTCTAGGCCGAGAGGGATGCCTACTGTTGGGTATCTTTGGCCTCTGCCACAGCCCAGGTTAGGACTCTCCAGACCTCTCTCATCGGCCATTTTTGGATGCTGTAAACCAGGAGCCTCCAAGCTTCCTAAACAAAGAGTCAGTTTACTGTCCTTCAGGGTTTAGGAGGTACGACTGACATCAATGGGAGTAGAAAATGCCCCCATCAACAGGATTTAACAATACCCCTCATTAGCTTTAGTGAGAGTAACAGTGCCCCACTGGTAGTGTTGGAAGGAATGATGTCCATCATTGGTGTCAGTTGGAGGAATGATGTCCATCATTGGTGTCAGTTGGAGGAATGATGTCCATCATTGGTGTCAGTTGGAGGAATGATTGGTACTCTAAGGGCCAGATAAAGGCAAGCCAAGGTTTACATCCAGTTTAGAGGCCACTGTTTTAGACCAGTGGTTCCAAACCTCGAGTACTCCCAATAAGTCAGGTTTTCAGGAGTTCCTTCAGTGTGCCCAGGGGCTTTAAGTCAATGTCAATGGCTTAGTATTTATGATAAAATGGAGGTTGTGAACAAATGCCCTAAACTGCAGCCCTTGCTTACCTTTATCTGGCCCTTGGGGCACTATTCCTCCCACTGACACCAATGATGGGGCACTATTCCTCCCACTGACACCAATGATGGGGGCACTATTCCTCACAGGGTAGTAACCACAGTCACCCTCCTTATCACGGGATAGTAACCACAGTCACCCTCCTTATCACGGGGGTAGTAACCACAGTCACCCTCCTTATCACGGGGTAGTAACCACAGTCACCCTCCTTATCACGGGGTTCCCGGTCTATT